>JADRCH010000249.1:2484948-2574506 GCA_019843965.1 Rhynchomys soricoides | reverse complement strand
AGGCAGAAGACTACCTTATAGACTGCAGAGGCCGAGGCAGAAGACTACCTTATAGACTGCAGAGGCCGGGGTAGTTCTAATTAATTAAACTAAATCTGAGAAGTGCTTTAAAAATTTACATCTGTTATTTTTATTTAGGCATATGTACATAAATCTGTGAATGCAATGTAGGTGTAGGGTGTCAGTTTCCCAACACTGGAGTTAACAGATTCTGTAGGCTGATTGACGTGGGTGCTGGGAACCAAGCTCAGGTCCCCTAGAAGAGCAGCAAGTGCTCTTCACCACGGAGCCGGCTCCCCAGCCCTAAGACAGTCTGAGACAGGATCTCTCTATGGTGTTCTGGCTGAACTCGAACTACGAACCAGGCTGGCTTTGAACTTGCAGCAATCCTCCTGCTTCTGCTCCATGAATACTGGAATTACTAGATAGTGGCAACATGCCGTATTCAACCTGATGCAGTTCATTAATAAGGATATACTCAGAATCCCAGAGTAACATACTCTTGCCTGACGGAGTCCAGATAGCCAGGTTTGTGTAGCTAATGACTCAAAGAGGCTCCCGTAGAGCTTAGAGTGACAACCTCTCTTCCATTTTGTCTCACTGTCTGGGGAGGTGACTACTCAACACCTTCCCATTTTTACTTTTCTTACTTAGCCCGTTTGAATTCATGAGACACCCCTCTCCTGATGCTCTGTGTTAGAAGGTATGAACAACTCCTTTAACATCTAGGATTTGCACCCCTCTTGCCAGGCCCTGCTGAGGCAAACACAGACTGTGTTCCACTGTGACTGGCCAGTTGTGTATGCCCGTCCACTGACCTTTTAAGCCATGGTCCATGTCTCCTTCTTGGTCTTGGAGCAGAGTGTAATCTCCGGCATGGTCTTCCATTGTGTCAAACTCCTGGCGGGGTTCAGCCATACTGGTTCAAAGGCTGGAGGAAAAAGGGCAACGGAGTGGGTTATGGGTGGGATGCTGAGTCCAGCGATCTGATTTCTTAGGGCAGTGGAATTGGGAACAAGGAGAGGGATACCCCTCCCCAAAAGTCACAGTAGGAGAGCCTCAGTTTCCCGACTTCCCATCCAGCAAACTGATGCCCAGTCTCACTGAGTGTTCAGCATCCCCACTAAAGCAGGTGACATTTCTGTCTCCGGTCATCTGCCGGAGCTCATATCCGAAACCACAAGAAGAAGAGGCCGCTGAGGCAGTGACTTAGAGTCATTCCCTACACTTTCCACGTCACTGAGAAGTGCCTTGTAAGTAGTTCAGTGGTTATGGAGGGAAGGAAAGGAGGCTGGGAGGAAGAGAGTGGTTGCTTTGTTCTGTGAATGTCAGCTGACTATGGCCAGGACTATGGAGCCCAGGGCCCTGTGCATGCTGCGCTTGCATCTTTATGGAGATAGCGCCCTGCCTTGCATCTAGCTGGGAAGATCTGCCAGCACCCTCCTTCAGTCCCTGCAAATCACCCAGTCAGTGACAATGGAGTCAACTGCAGGGCATAGTAGCATCTGGAAGAGGAAGAAGCGGCTGGCTTGGACTCTGCTCACCTGCAGGGACAGCACCAAAGAGGTACCTACCCTAAGGTGAACCTGGCCACAACGTGCAGGGTTAATGGGAACGTAAGAGTAGCTGCTGGTATGGGGGTGACAACCATGTACAGGGGGAGAGTTCAAAGGTCAGAACTAGATGTGGGTAAAGGAGATGGAAAGGAAGACATAGGTGCTGGAAGTGTGGCTTAGAAACTGGGAGGTTGACTTTCACAGTCGGAGTGCAGTTAGGCAGGGGATTAGAATCCACAAGTAAACTAAAGGCTGGGGCTTGGATGCCTGGGCCAAGAGGGGTAAGGTAAAGGGACACTGTGGGGACAGGACAATGGGAGCCATTCTGTTTGCTGAAGATCACGGCTTGAGAGAAAACTCGCCTTTCCCAAGACTTCGCTTTCCTAACTGACGATTGAATTCACGTTGCTTTGATTGGGTTTACACTGCCGTGATAACACACCATGACCAAAACGAAATTTCGTCTTACAACTCCCAGGAGGGAAGTCAGGGCAGGACGCAAGGCACTGAAGCAGAGGCCATGGAGGAGCACCTCCAACTGGCTTGCTCTTCATGGCTTGCTCAGCTGCTTTCTTATACAAGTCAGGACCACTTACCCAGAGGTGGCACTACAAACGGTAGGCTAGGCCCACCCATACCAATCATCAATCAAGAAAACACCCCCTGAGACTTGCCTACAGGCACGATGATAGAGGCATTTTATCAATAGACATTCATCTTCTTCAGTAACTTTAGCTTGTGTCAAGGTGAAAAACAAAGCAAAACACAAACAACTGGGAGTTTTTTAATCTAATAAGCTCTAGGGAATATTTTTTTTACCACCCGCTCTGACTTCCATTAAAATTACAATTTTTTCCATGAGTGTTTGTTTTTATGGTTTTTTGTTTTGTTTTGTTGTTGGGTTTTTGAGACTTGCCTACATTGGGTTTTTCGAGACACTATTAGTTTCGAGGAAGAAACTCGAGCATGGTGGGACTGGCTCCAGGCACACAGGGGTAGGGCAGGAAAGTTGGATTAAGCCAGAAGGCAACTTGGGTTCCTTCTGTCCGTTTGTCCTTTTCTTTTCTTTTTTTTCTTTTCTCAAGACAGGGTTTCTTTGTGTATCCCTGACTGTCCTGGAACTCACTCTGTAGACCAGGTTGGCCTTGAACTCAGAAATCCGCCTGCTTCTGCCTCCCAAGTGCTGGCATTAAAGGTGTGCGCCACCACTGCCTGGCTATTTTCTTTTAAAAATTATTTTATGTGCACTGGTGTTCTGCCTGCCTGTCCGTCTGTGTGAAAGGGTCAGATCCCCTGGAACTGGAGTTACAGATACTTGTGAGCTGCCATGTGGGTAATGGGAGTTGAACCTGTGTCCTCTGGAAGAGCAGCCAGTGTTCTTAACTGCTGAGCCATTTCTCCAGCCCCTTCTCCAGCATATTTTTATACTCTCCAAATAATAATAATAATAATTTAAAAACCTGTAAATAAATGAGTTATCAGCAAGAATCCCTGCACTGTGGTGCCTCTCTCTATTTCCCCATCCACATACCAACAAGGCCTGACCCTGTGTAGATTCCAAGATCAGAGGAGATCACCCACATTCAGGGTGGTGTGTCCATGGACATCCTGTAGTCTCAACGTGGAGTTTTGCTTGCTTTCCATGTTGGATAGTTGTCAGCTGTTTCTAGAAGTTTCCATACATTCCCACTCGGGAGTTGGAGAGCCAGGAATCACTCAAGCATTTGGGCGATGCTCTTCAGTTTAACCATAGGTTAGGGATGGTGGACCAGGGTGTGTCTGACTGCTCAGTTGTCTCATTAAACCCACGCACACACCATGGTCCAGGTCATGACCTGGCTCCTAATGATCCCTCTGCCCCTGCACACATCCCACCCTCTGGCCAGGGCCAGAGGTCCAGACATGTCCCCCGGAAGCAGGATGAATTGCAGGGTCTGTGCAGAAATTAAATCATCCTTAAAAACACAGGTTATGATTTACGATGTAAAAAAAATAAACTGTGCACATCTCAAGGGTCACTATTTTCCTTTGTGGGGGATGGGAAAAACTGTATAAGTAGGGAAGGTTCTCAGTCCTGAGAGGGCAGGTGCCCTTAGGATCCTGCTCCTTCTTTATACTCTCTATGGCTGAGCTTGGTCAGCTGGAGTTTCAGGACCTAGGAGCCAAGCCAAGCTGGGGATGGAGCTCCATGGTAGAACACTAGCTAGCATGTACAAGGCCCTGTGTTCCACCTGCAGTGTAGGAGAGGCAGAATGAAGAGAGAAGAGGAATGAAGGGAGGGTGATGAGAAAAAAAATGTTCTGGAATATCCTTGAGGGCCCACTGGACCAAACCCCAGAAAGAACAGATCCCTGGAGAGCAAGAGGGAATGACCCTTTCCCCAGCCTTATGACCCACACTGATGACACAGGGGTGGAAGAGGCCTATGGGACACCTGTCTGGGTTGATGCCTCAGAGCCCCAAGACCTGGAACCAGGAAGTATTTACCAGACTCCTGCTGTTGAAAGTGTGCTCCTCATAGGCCCCTGGGAAGCCCTTGCAGGCTATCCTTTGAGATAAATATCTCCATTGACATTACTATTGTCCATTGTCACCTTAACAGATGCATTTCCCAGACCTTTGTAGGCTCAGGGATGCTCAGATGAAGCCCCAGGTCCTTCTGTCTCTGAAGAACAGTGTCTTCCCAGGCTTAAAGACATAGGCCCTTCTGTCTTCTGCCATCTTGTGTGGCCCTCTAAAGTGTCAGGAGGTGGACAAGGGAACCCTCAGCAAATGGACACCTTGCCAACCTCTGAAACCCTCTTGGGGCCCTGCTTGCTCTCTTGAATTTGTCTGCTTCTTCCCTTGGCTTCTTTCCATGGCAGAGCCTCTGAGCTCACCATAAACCTTTATAGGCAAGCAGCCATAGGGATTTGACAGGCTTGTGAGACATTTCAGTCTACTGAGGACATGACTGATGCCCTCTGGCTTCCAACTCTGCTACCCTGGTATCAAGGTTCCCAGCGGTGCTGGGTTCTAGGGAGTGATTCCCCACTCGGGGGCTTCAACTTGCAGTAGTCTACAAAGACCATTTAGCAGTTCCCTTCAGGCTACAGAAGGAAGCCCTGGTCTTTCCTAGCTCCCAGATCTTCCAACCTTCTTCCCAAGGGAGACTGGAACCTCCCTGGACTGCAGACTGCCCTAGTCTGGGGGCGTTTGTTTCTTGCTTGAGATGGAGCTACAGTAGGCTTCCTGGTTTAGTAACCAACACTTGAGTTTCTGGAGAGCTCCTTGGGTAAGAGAGGGGCCTCAACACCCTTAGGGGATTGGGTAATTAAATTCAATGGCTTCTAAACTCCAGCCCCTGCAGTTTACAGGATCATCTCTGACGTACAACCACGCCAGAAGAAATAATTAGTACCTTCTCATACCTGAGGAAACAGTCTCGGAGATGTTGAGTAACCCACGGAGCAAGGGCAAGCAGAGTTCGAACTCAGATCTTTCCACACCAAAACCCATTTTCTAAGCTACTGTGCTGAATCGTTCGCTGCTTTTCCCACAAGCCATCATTCCTTTGTAAAAGGGCAGTAGGAGGAGAAGTCGGGGAAAGCCGGAGTGAGGCTAGTCTGGGGTCTGTGATTCAGCGCTGCAGGCGCCTGTGAGACGGGGACCCAGCAGCTTCCTGGGTGCGGGGGTGGGTTGGGGACCGCGGTGCTCCGGGCAGCGCCGAGTGGGGTTTTCTGCCGAGCTCAGGCCTCGCTAGGGGGCGCCAGACGCCAGACCCGGGTTCAGCTCGGACACCGGCGCCGTGACTCAGCGGATCTGCCACAGCCAGGTTCTGCTCCTAGGAAAGGAAGGATGGTCCTCACCAGCCTCGGGTTAAAAACCCAAACTGGCCTCGGATAAAAGGGATGACTGCATTGCTTTGTGAATGCATTGAAACATCACGACATTTACAGCACGTTAATTATGTCCATAAAGAGTTGTTTGTTTTTCTTTCAACAACAACAACCACAACAAAAAAATCCTACCTGGGAGTAGTTACACATATCTTTAACTCCAGCACTAGAGAGGCATAAGCAGGCAGATCTCTGGGAGTTCGAGGTTAGCTGGGCTACCTACCTACCTAGCTACGTACAAATATATGTGTCTCAACAAACAACCCCATCGCCCTGAAGAAACCCACTAAGTCAAAAATAGATAGCAGGCAGATTTGGTAAAAAGCAAGTAGAGATAGAGTTTCCAAATTGCCTCCCAATTTTTTAACCACACTACTAGCAATGCCAATCGGGACTATATAGTAAGCCCTGGTCTCAAAAAAATCAAGGGTGGTGTCAGTTTATGCCTTTAGTCGCAGCACTTGGGAGGCAGAAGCAGGTGTGTCTCTTGAGTTCGAGGCCAGCCTGGTCTACAGAGAGTTCCAGGACAGATAGGGCTACACAGAGAGAAACCCTGTCTGGAAAAAACAAACAAACAAACAAACAAACAAAATCAAGGGCTGAACAGACAGCTCAGAGGTTAACACTTGTTGCTCTTGCAGAGGACACAGCACCACATGGTGGCTCACAACCACATCCAATGCGTTCTGATCTCTCCCGGCACAGGCATGCTTGTGGTGCAATATAGACATGCAGGTAAAACACTCTCCTTCATAAAGTAGGGAAATCTTTAAAAAGAGGCTACTTTTGGGGAGCTGTACACTGCTTCTCTCCTCTGCTTCGGTTCTGTTCCCTTTGAATCTGTCAGGGTCTGTAGGCAGGAAGCAGGATTCTTCTAAGGGTGGAAACCATGTTTCAAGTGGTTCCTAGTATTGGTTTATTTAATTGCTACAATAGCTGGTTACTGTGCTTGCTTCCATAGGTGGCTAGAAAGATTGTGTTGAAGCTGTAAAGATACTATCCAAGAGAGCCAGGGTTCAAAACCCAACACTTGGGAAATGGAGGGAATTCTGGGCTATCCTCAGCTACATGTCAAGTTTGAGGCTAGCCTGGGCTACGAGAGTTAGATGACAGCTAAGGAGTGTGAACACATTGGCTCAACCAAAGGGAATCCCTGAATTCCTCTGAGAACCTTCTCCTTGTACTCTAGATACAAATGCCTGTGGTCCAACTCCTGCACTTTTCCATACAAAGGCCGCTGAAGCAGCAGGCAGTCCTGTCACCACTGGAGCCAAGGCATCGAGGAAAGCCCTCCCGTCAGGACACAGAAGAGCCAGGGGATCAGGCTGCAACTAAAGACAAGATCATCCTCCAAGGCTTAAATGCATGCCCTCTTGAAGCCAGGACCTGGCAGCTCAGAGGCTACATCTCCTTTTGGATGTCATCACTTGTCTCTCTAACAAAGCAGGTGAGGACAGAAGCTCCGCAAGGCTGACTTCTGAGCTCATGGCCATATCACATCGCAGTTTACCACGGAACATTCTAGAATAGAGCAAGAACAGACCCAAGTGTCACGCGGAATGGCCAAATCACGTCGGTGAGGAGCTGGAATGATCCTGGGCCTCTATCAAGAGAGAACAATCAGCATTTGTGTGAAAAGATGAAGGGAAGTTGATTCAGAGAGAAGGTGGCGCTGCTGTGTGCAGACAGATGTCATGGCTGATGTCAGCTGGCTGCTGTCCACCAATGTAGAAAAGTCATACACTGTGCCAGAGAGGACAGTTCTGGTGTTTTTGAAACATCTTGCTATTTAGCCCAGGCTAGCTTTGAACTCATGATCTTCCTGCTTGACAATCTCCCACTCACACCCCTAGGGAATTAGGATTAGAGGTGTGTACTACTATGCCTGGCTACAGTTCTGATTTTAAGTAAGAGTTTCTGGGGATTTTTTTTTTTTTTTTTGCTTGCTTGAACTAAAATGCTTTGTAACTACTGATATGGCCAAATAGTTCAGCCTTAAAGATGGGGCACACCAGTAATCCCAGCACTCGGGAGGCAGAGGCAGGCAGATCTCTGAGTTCAAGACAAACATGATCTACATAGTGAGACCCTGTCTCAACTCTCCCTTCCCCCAAAATAAAGATAAAGGCTGCAATGCTCATGTGGCTTTAGTTTTCATCTACTTTCCCTTTCTGAGATGTGTGTGTATGTGTGTGTGTGTGTGTAGTGTAATTGCTCTGACACTGAAACACACCCCAGACCCAAGTAATTTTGGGGTGGGAGCTGTCATGTGACATATCCTAATGGTGGTAGAGGTGGGTTGCTGAGCCTCTGTTTGGTTCAAGAGCCACCAGTGTCCCTGTCACTACTTTAAGTCTACTTGAGTCCTCTGAACTCAGAGGCCCAGACAGATAAGGGAAGCCTTTTTTTTTTCTTTTTTGGTTTTTCAAGACAGGGTTTCTTTGTGTAGCCCTGGCTGTCCTGGAACTCACTCTGTAGACCAGGCTGGCCTCGAACTCAGAAATCTGCCTGCCTCTGTCTCCCGAGTGCTGGGATTAAAGGTGTGCACCACCACTGCCCGGCAAGGGAAGCTTTTAAATCTTCCATTCCATTTCCCCCCTGTCTTTTGAGTCAATGTTATATATGTAGGCCAGGTTGGTCTTGAACTCCTGATCCTCTTGTCTCAATCTCCCAAATGCTGGGATTACAGGCAAGAGCAACCATACCTACTTTACAGCCTCTCTCTTTGTAAGCTGTGCATATTTTCCTTTAATAAGAGCAAATAATTCTATAACCAGGTACCACTTATGCATTCTTTTCTTTTCTATCCTTAAATCACCTTGCCTTCAGTCTGACACTGGGTGAGGTTTTGTCTGATTGCAGACCTACACATGCCACATCCTGCATGGAGAGGTCAGAGGACAACCTCAGGTGTCAGTCCTTACCTTGTGGTTTGCCATTGCAGATGTCAGGGTAGCTGGTCTGCCAGCTTGTAGAGAGTCTCCTGTTTCTGCCTCCTGACTCACGGGGTTTACAGACATTCAGTGTGACAGTATTTGGATTTACACAGGAATTCCAAGTCAGGTCCTTATGCTTGACCTGAAGTGCTAATTTACTCATTGAACCTTCTCCTCAGCCCTCATCTGTCTTTCTGGAAGCACACAGCCTCATCTTCATAGCAGGGGATTAGGGAGGCTCACAGGAGAGTCTAGGGGACCCCCTTTGCTCCTTATAAACCAGATTCCCCTGAAGTCAGACCTCAGGATCAGAGATGCCCTTTGTATTAAGCCTCTCTGCACCAGGACAGGACGACCCATCCACCTCCTCCCAGAATGCAGCAGGTTCAGCTTACTAGGTGAATTGGTGGCCAGCTCTCCAACACTGTGGATTTGGGATCTGAATCATGGTGAGGAAGATTCTTGGTTCACATCTCTCCCCAGGCCTGTCTAGACAGAATACTAGGGTGGAGTCAAAAGCCAGGTTTAAGTCCCAGCCAGGTTAAGCTGGGAAAGTCACCAGAGGGGAGATGTTGAGGCCACCCGCCGGGTCCAAACTGCAAGGTCTTTTTGTGTAACAGGGCAGAGTTACTGCTGTCATGTAGGGTGACTGTGAGTGTCACTAAAATACTGCATGTGGAAGGTGGCACGTTAGTGGCTGCATGTCGGTAGCCTGAAGAGATTGTCACCATGACACTTGGACACTGAATAAAGAGCCTCCAAAAAAGAAAAAAAAAAAAAAAACAGAAGATAAGGATTGTCCAGAAGAGAGGCATTCAGGGTTAGCCTGAACTCTGCTGAGGTAGAGATGAGAGGTGGTATCCAGGGATAGGGTGGGTCAGTTGGAGGGAAGGGGAAGTGGGGGACCTTTGGGATGGTTTCGGCAGAGGTGGAGTAAAGGACACCGCCAGAAGAAGGTTGGGGTGTTGGCCCCTTGCTCTTAGTGCAGTCTTTGGGTGAGCACAGGAAAGATGAGGCAGATCTGGGGGACGAACTGAGCCTGGAACTTTTCACCGGAGAGTCTCAGCTTGCTGGGGACTTGCCCACAAGCAGTGGGGGAGGCAGGAGTTTGAAAGGCCAAAGGGAACAGGCCGAAATTGGCTGTTTTTCGAAGACATTTCATTAGGTGGGGACAACAAAGAAACCGGGGAAGGAAGAGGAGAATTGGGGGAGGGACGGTGGCAATTTTTTAGATGTCTTCATTCCTATTTGTTGAGTCTGAGGACAAATCCTGAGGGGCATGGGGGAGGGGCCAGTGTCAGGAGCCATGGCTAAGGAGCAGTTGTCTCTCCTTAATGAATGACCTGAACTTGGTGTTGTCTTGGATGGACAGAAAATAAACAGTGTTCACAAACACAAGGAAGAAATGACACCCTGGGTCAAGGACTATGAGGTTTGGATTCTCTCTTCAGTGGAGGGGTGGGGGCTGGGTATCACTATGTAGCCCAGGTTGACTTTGAACATTTGATCCTCTTCCTTTCAAGTGCTCAGAGTACAGATGCCTGTCACTATATCTGGTTGCGCTTCCCCCACCCCCGCATGTGGTGGCAGCAGGAACAGAAGTCACAACAGGGCAGGGCTTGGCTGCTGGATCCTTCATTACTAGCTGTGTGACCCTGGGTCAGTCACTCAACCTCTTTGAGTCTCAGATGTCTAGAAGATGTGGGGGTTAAACAGTGAAGACATGTGTTCTAAAAGGTACATAAGAGCTGGGCAGTGGTGGCCCATGCCTTTAATCCCAGCACTCGGGAAGCAGAGGCAGGCGGATTTCTGAGTTCGAGGCCAGCCTGGTCTACAGAGTGAGTTCCAGGTCAGCCAGGGCTATACAGAGAAACCCTGTTTCGAAAAACCAGAAAAAAAAAAAAAAAAAAAGCTACATAAGGGCCATCTTGCCATCTCCGTAATTATCATTAAGATCTTATGGGGGCATCAAAACCCTTATGTGTATTTTCAGGCCAAACAGCTTCTCAGGGCAAATGTTCCAACTCATCCCAGATCCTCACATACAACAGGTTTGCTTCAGATTGTGTTATAATAATACCTGAAGCTGCCCTTGTAGAAGCCCCTGGAGTTTTATAGAATTGGGAGCCTACCAGGGGAGAAACACCCATTAGCAAAAGAATTGCCAGCTCTCTCTAAAGGCTCTTGTTTGAAAATACCCAGGGCACGTGGTGCCCCTTGGCCCTCCTAATGCAGCCTCTGGCCAGGCAGGGCAGATGGCGGTTCTAGTGAGATCATCCCCTGGTCCCGTGACACCCTGGGGACCATGCCAAAACCCTGTCCTGGCACACCCTTCATGAAGCCAACCGCTTTGTAGGAGGGGTGAGGGGCCTACAAAGGCCCCTTCAAGAGCAAAGAGCAACAGTAGAAATTATTCATGAATATCACTTTTATAGAGAACGTGTCTGTGAATGTAGACAAAATCCCTCAGGCTGCAGGAAGAACAGGCATTTCTTCAAAAGTATGGCAGGGAGATGTCCCCTTGGGAGACACCCCCTTGTAGACACCCCCTCAAGGAGACACCCCTTGTGAGTGCTTGTTTTCCACACTATAGCGTTTTTCAAACATCTGCCATGTTGACAGCTGATAAAGAGCAATAAACACATTCTCATTTGGGCAAAACAAAATACGCTCACACCAAAGTCCAGCCCACTGAGAACGGACTGGCACTGCAGACCTGGACCACTCAGAGTGGACACAGCAGAAATCTAGGGCAGGGAGAGGCAAGGAAAGGAGGCCTGGGCACACATTTAGGTTCTGCGCCTCAAGAACAGGCTGCTGAAGCAGCAGCCTCACTGGATGCCAAGTGTCCACTGTGCGGCAGAAAGATCCAAAGAAAGCCTGGCTGGGAATTATGTCCAGAAACAGGGAGGCTGGTGGGAGAGGGGAAGCAGGATTCAGGGAAAGACAGGGGTGAAGGAGGGAATAAGAAAGAAGTCCAAAGAACTTAGGAAATGAAATTCTACTTGGAAAATTGAAAATGTCAAACCACTTCACTGGGATGGAAGAGAGAGAAGAGCATGTTAGTGCATGCACATATATGCAAACATATGTGTTTGTGTGTGTGCAAGCATATATGAGTATGTGTACGTGTGCATATGCACACAAGCATGTGTATGTTGGTGTGTGTATGTGTGCCCACAAGTGTGCATGTTATGTGTGGTTGTACTGTGTGCACATGTGCATATCAAGAGGAAAAAACAGGCCAGGTAGTGGTAGTGCACGCACGCCTTTAATCCCAGCACTCGGGAGGCAGAGGCAGGTGGATTTCTGAGTTCAAGGCCAGCCTGGTCTACAGAGTGAGTTCTAAGACAGCCAGGGCTACACAGTGAAACCTTGTCTCAAAAAACCAAAAAGAGGAAAAAACAGTTAGTGAGAACTATAATCATGCTGCATGCCTCCTCTGGGTCTTTGAGTGTCCCAGGAGTCACCAGCAAAACCATACACAGGTGAGTGTGGTGGGTCCATGCCTATAATATTGGCACTTGGGAAACTGAGGTAGAATTATTACATGTTCAAGGCTAGCCTGGGCTACAAAGCAAGATCCTATCTCAAAAAATAAAGAAGAGGAAAACAGAAGAGGAACCAGAGGTTTTCAAAAGTTTCATAAGGGCCGGATGTGGCAGCTCATGACTAAGCCCAGCAATGAGGTGGGACGGACACAGAGGCAGGTCTGTGAGTTCAAAGACAGCCTGGTCCATAGTGAATTTCAGGCCAGCCAGGGCAACATAGTGAGACCCTGCCTAAAGGAAAACATCAATTTAACAACAAACACCCCAAATCAAAAGTTGAATACAAGGCGTGAAATTAAATTTCTTTTCTTTGGCCATGTCTAAAAATAGAGATGCCCTTTGAGCCTGGGCACAAGCTAGGACTCCCAGCTGGCCCGTAGAGTCTGTTGCTGGTTGGCCTCAGCTTCCCTGTCTCCAGTCTCCCAGCAGGCTCCTCAGGATCCATAGGGCAAACAACAGTTCATCCCAAGGAATGGCTTGTACACAGAATTCCCTGCTGTCAATCTGGCTTTGGTTTAAACCATGTCACTAAGGAAATCTTGTCTGCATTAAACTGTCAAGGTGGCTTGCCCATTGTTTGTACAATCTCAGAATTGTTATTGGAGGTGGGAATCCCAAAAGATAGGGCAGTGGTGGAGTGTGGGCTACTTCCCACCAGGGAGCAGAGGGCACAGGACATCTAGGGCCGGTGGGCCACAAGGACTTGCAGATCAACCATCCCTGCATGCAAAGGGACACGGCACGTGCTGGGTTAACACATTAAAGCAGAGTGTTCATGAACAGGAAGGGGCAGGAGATCATGGACAAGGAGACAGGATGGCTACCAGGGAAGGTTTTGGGACAGAGGGTGGGCTTCAGAGGAACCCCCTGCCCTTCAAGGCTGGGAGTGCAGAGGAAGCTTAGGAACACCAAAAACAGATCTATCATCATAATCTCTTTGGAAGAATTCCATAGCAGGTCTCCCTGGTCCTGTCTCCTTCCCTGGAGGATTGAGCTAGAATCTAACAATCTGGAGACATCAGCAGGAATCACTGACTTTCTTGTCTTCCAGTTGACACTGGTCAGGCAGGTTATCAGTGTCACACCATGCCCCTGGTTTACCACTGGCGGTAAGCATCTTAAGGGTAGAAACTCCTGAATGAATTATTTTGAGCTACTGGAAACCTCTTAATACTTGTGCATGGGGCAGGAACCTCATGAATGAGCGGGAGAGTGGAATAGTGGCTGCTCAGAGTGTTCTCCACACTCCCTTCCCATGTTTCGATTCCAGGCCTGCATGAGCTAAACACACAAGCTTTACTGAGGTGGGAGAGAGAGGCAGAGGGGTGGAAAAAGAATATATTGGAGGGACTCAGATCAGAGAGGCGTGAGACCCACAGAATGATGAAAGTCTGCACCCTCTTCAGGGGACAGCTCCCTAAGGACCACAGGGGCCAGAGACTGTGCTGGGCCTTCGAGCTAGACGTTAACAAAGAAATCACTCCCAAGTGGGTCCTGAGACTGTTGGGGAAGCCAACAGTCCTGTAGAATCCAGATGCCTTTATCACCTCTGGGTTCCAAAGGACGGGAACGGTGAGCACGGGAGCCCCCCACAGGACCACTCCTGACCACCGCTCCGGGCAGGTGTTGGGCCAAGAACATATCAGGTTGTATAATGAAGCCTTGAAGATGCCCTGGCTTTGTAAGCAGAAGGAAAAGAGGAAGAGAATGGTGGAGGGAAGATCTGAGCAGAGGCAGGTTACCCAAAGCAAAGGGAAAATAAGAAGTTGGCTTCTCCCCTGGGCTGTGCCAGTCTGGGCCAAAGGCTTTCCATGCTTCTGAGAAGTGTGTACTGCAGTCTCACAGTTGCCAGGGCTGCCTGGAGCTGAAGACAGAAGGTTATGAGTTACCTGAAGATGCTAGGATCTGAACCTGGGACCTCCAGAGGAACAGATGACACTTCTAACTGCTAGACCATCTCTCCTTACACACACACACACACACACACACACACACACACTTCTCCAAGTCTGAGGATATATCTCAGTGTGTACAGTGCCTATTATAAGATGTACACATCCATGGGCTGGACTCCAAGAACTGCACAAACTGGATCTGATGACATAGACCTGTATCCCAGAGTTTGGAGAGGCAGGGTGTCAAGTCAACCTTGGGTACAGGAGCGTCTCAAAAAAAAAGGAAGGAAGAAAAGAAAAGAAAAGAATTCACTGTTTAAAGTTAAAAAGGCAAAGCTGTACCTTGGGGTATGGTTGAGTGCTTACTAAATAAAGCAGAGAGTGGTTCATGCCTGTAACCCCAACACAGGAAGCTGAGGCAGGGGATTGACCACAAGTTCCAGACTGGGGCTATCAATTGAGATCCTATATTAAAAATACAAACAAGCTGGGCCTTTGCTCCTAGCAATCAGGAGGCAGAGGTAGGCAGATCTCTGTGAGTTCCAGGCTAGCAGCCTAGTCTACAGAGCAAGTGCTAGGACAGCTAGGAGACTATACAGAGAAACCTTGTCTTGAAAAAACAAAACAAAACAACAAAAAAAGTCAAAATAAAACAAAGCACCACACTATCAGGCTGTAATGGTAAACTCAAAGCTTAGGAATACATAAATAAACACTTTTGTTTTCTCTTTTTCTCTTTGCAGTGGTAGGGATTGAACTCAGGGCCTCAGATATGCTAGGCAAGTGCTCTAACTGGGTTATCTCCCCAGGTCCCACCCCTTTAAGACAAAATCTTGCTATGCAACCCAGACAGGTCTCATCTCAGTCCTCTTGTTTCAGTGTCTCAAGTACTGGAATGACAGGCATGTATAAGCATGTCATCAAGGCGAACTCCCTTCTCCTTGTGTACATTATTTTGCAGGGAGGTGAGGTGTTGAGACAGGACTGGTTTATAGGCCTGACTGACATGAAACTCATTATGTAGATCAGGCTGGCCTCAAACTTTTGTTGAGCCTTCTGCCTCTACCTGCCATGCACTGGGATTAAAGGCAAGGATCACCACATCTTGACTAACATTCACTTAAACTTTTTATATATTTTATTTTTTTATTTTATTTTATTTGATTTTGTTTGGCTCTCACTCTGTTGCTCTGGGCAGGTCTTGAACTCATAATGTAGACCAGGCTGGCCTTGAACTCACAGAGATCCACCTGTCCTTGCCTCATGAGTCTGAGAATAAAGGGATGTACCACCATGCCCAGCCATTTACTTTGATTTTCAAAACCAAAAAAACCAAACAAACAAAAACCTTGGCACAATGAGTTCATTAAAGTAACAGTTTCTTCTCTGGCCATTGTTACAAACATCTCATATCATGGTTATTTTTCAAAATAATATAGAGAAGTGGGCTGTTGAAGCAAAGGTTAGCTCTGGGCATCTACTGACTGGAGATGAGACTGTTCTGTAGGGTTGTGTGAGTTCAGGACCCAGCAGCTCTCAGTTTGCAATGGTCCCCAGGAGACTGAAAAGAGATGCTCCTAGCTCATCAATACCTGCTTATTGCCAATGCCTGGTCCTCTAGACGCTGCCTTCCACAGCAGCCCAGACAGAGAATTCTAGAAGGCAACACTCAGCAGTGTGAGAGCTGGTCATGGCTCCCCAGGATCAGGATATGAAACCCAAGCAGGACCTGTGATGGTGATACCCCTGGTAGGCTTTGGCCATCCCTTAGTCCCGGAAACAGAAGCAGCAGCCAGCGTGTGGTCCCTGCAGCAGTGACCTACTTCCCTGGTCTGTTGGCAGGGACCAGACAGCCATGACAAAGCAGAAATAGGTGCGTTGGAATTCCTGTGGGCTCATTTCTAAACAACAGTTATCACATTCTGGGGATGAAAGTCATAGATAGTACATCTAATCTTGGAAATCAAACAGTTGTCGAGGGTGGAAGGTATTAAAATACCGGCTGTGGCTGACAGATCTAGATTTAAATTCTGATTCTTTTCCCCCCCCTAATTTTGTTTTCTTGAGACCAATTTTCTCTGTGTAGCCCTGGATGTCCTGGAACTCTCTCTGTAGATCTGGCTGCCTTAGCCTCCTGAGTGCTGGGACTAAAGGCCTGAGCCACCATGTCCAGCTTACTGATTCTTTTTTTGTTTTGTTTTTAAAATAAATATAATTTATTGTAATGAACTCAAAATTTTAAAAAGTCATGAAGCTGAATTCAAAATGTTTTTTTTTTTTTTTTTTTAAAGTACAATTTTGTTGTAATGAACTCACAAACAAAAACACCATGAAGCTGAATTCAAATTCTAGTTTTTATGTGCTGGCCATGTGATCTTGGGTGAGTGACATAACCATTGTGAGCCTCGATTTCCTGCTTTGTGACAAGAGCTGGGATGAAGCAAAGTCTAAGGACCTGGGAGCATCTCAGCGCCCTCTCCTTTAGTTTCCACTCTATCCATCTGTCTGTCTGTCCATCCGTCCATCCATCCATCCATCCATCCATCTATCTATTTATGTATCTACTTCATCCATTTATTTATTCATGTATGTGTGTACGCACACACCATGGTGCAAGCGTGTGAAGGTCAGAGGACAATTAGTAGGAGTCACTTCTGTCCCTCCACCATATGGGGTCTGGAGCTTGAACTCAAGTTGTCAGCTTGGTGGCAAGTGTCTTTGTCCACTGAGCCATCTCACCATCTCCTCTTTTAGTCCTTAGCCAACAAGACAAATTCTACAGGTGCATAAACCCTTTCTTACAGCACCAGACCCCATCCAGAGGGGACTTAGCTTGGTAGACGTGGGTGCATCGTGGTCAGCTGCCCGGGAACCTATGCTTCAGGGATCTATGAACAGCAAACAATGACCAGGCAATCTATACTTGAGAATTAGGGGACTGGATTGCAGGTGGGGAGACTAACAAGGAAAGAGAGGAGGTTTAAGTAGGATTAAAAAACAATGAGGTTTTGGTTTTGCTTTGGGGCATGGGTAACTTTTATTGAGCTTTTTCTGTATTTTCCCAAGTAGGTCATAAGCCTGGACAGGTTGGGAGAAAAGTTCCCTAGGGAAGTGGTATTCATGTTGCAACCCAAAGGATGTGGACGAGTTCTTAAGGAAAGTGAGGCAGGGGGAAGGGACAGTCCAGGCAGAGGGGCTAGAACAGGAAACCTCAGGGCAGCAAACTATAGATGTCTTAAGGAGTCAAAGGAAGATGCCAGGCTGGAAGATACAGCAGGCAGTGCAGGATGCAAAGCCACTGCCACCTGGGCCTTTCTGGTTACCAAGGCATCTACCTGGCTCTGCTGATAACTACAGGTGGTTTGTGGAGAAAGGCAGAGCCCTGGTCTCTATGAATTCTTGTGAAGAGGGTAACCATGTTGGAAATGTCAAGGACACCTCCGCAAATCTCCATCTGGTGCAGGGTCTGGTGATGCAGACTAGTAAAGCAAGCTACTTCAGAGGCTGAGACAGGAGGATCAAAAGTTCAAGGCCTCCCTGGGCTATAGAAGGAGGCCCAGGGCAGATTGGGGAATTTACTGAGACCTTGTTTTAAATTAAAATAATAAAAAGGACTAGAGATGTGGCTGACGGCAGAGTGCAGGCCTGACTTGTATAAGGCCCGGGTTCAAGGCCAGTGCAGAGAGCAAAAACAAAACAAAACAAAACAACCACAAAAATCCCAGTTCAAACCCAGCTGGGAACAGAAGAGGGCAAGGGATGAAGGGAGGAGACTCTGGCTTTGTCATGAAGATGAAGGATGCTTACTTACTTAATTTATTCTTTAACTATTAACACCTATGGGATTTTAATTATGTGAGTGTGTGCATGCACACACGTGTCCTGTGGCACATGTGTGGAGGTCACAGGACACCTTTCAGGAGTTGGTTCTCTCAGTCCACCATGGGTTGAGGATGGAGCTCAGGTCTTTATGTTTGGGTTTGCATTTGTGTGGTAATAACATTGGACCATCTCGCCAGCCCAAGGAGAGTTATTTAATTTAATATATACTGGCAGGGAGGCCATGGGGGAGAACATAGAAACAGAAAAGGGGAGCCAGGCAGTGGTGGTGCACGCCTTTAATCCCAGCACTTATGGGGCAGAGGCAGGCGGATTTCTGAGTTTGAGGCCAGCCTGGTCTACAGAGTGAGTTCCGGGACAGCAGGGGCTA
The DNA here is from genome assembly GCA_019843965.1 of Rhynchomys soricoides. Classification (NCBI taxonomy): domain Eukaryota; kingdom Metazoa; phylum Chordata; class Mammalia; order Rodentia; family Muridae; genus Rhynchomys; species Rhynchomys soricoides. The sequence goes on along the minus strand of JADRCH010000249.1, from coordinate 2,556,480 downwards.
CACAGAGAAACACTGCCTTGAAAAACAACAACAACAACAAAAGAAATAGTAAAGGGGAAAAGAAACCTAAGCAAGGGTTGTGAGGTGAGGGAGAGGCGGTGAAGGCAAAGGGTGGAATATGAGGCTTGGAGTGGGAGGCTGGGCCACTGCAGGGCAGGGAGGAGCAGGCTGCAGGCAAGGCATGAACTTCAGCCGTGTACTAAGCTGAGTCGGCACATCTCAGCCACCAACCAGGACCTCTCACCTCACAGGTCAGTGGAGCGAAACATCTGTAGCCTAGAAGTGTGGACATTGGACAGCTACAGCCCAAGAGCTCTCACCCCCAACATGTAAGGCTCACCAAACACTCAATGAATTAAACTTTCAAATTATTACTGTAGGCTCAAAGTGTATTTCCATTGTGGCAAAAAGGCAGGGGGCTGGCTGCTACTTCTTCCCCCAGGTATCTGTGAGTTGCTTAGATAATACAATAAACACCTTAGGCTCAAGATCCAGCCCTACCCACTGCTAAAAGGGCCATACTTCAGCTGTCTCTATTTAGGTATATATTTATATAATGCTATCTATATAATAAAGTGCATATGTGCATGCATGAATATTCATATTCACATTTTCCCCTGAAGTATGTCAGGACCAGTTGCTTATATGTCCCTACGAAATTTCCTGGGGGAGGGGTAGTGATGCTCAGTCTGAGAAGGGAGCAAGGTGTAGAGAAGATGTAGACAAGTTTCCCTTCAAAGAATGAGTCCACTTCATACAGAGCCTTTGAGCCAATCACATCATACTATCACAGGGTGAGTGTCCCAGGCCAGGCATGGTGGTGCATGCCTTTCATCCCAGCACTTGGGAAGCAGAGGCAGGTGGATCTCTGTGAACCTGAGGCTAGTCTGATCTACAGAGTAAATTCCAGATACACAGAGAGACCCGATCTCAAACAAACAAAACCCCAAATATTCTTTGTCTGTCTGTCTGTCTATCTATCTATCTGTCTGTCTATCTATCTATCTATTCATGTGTAATGTGTCTGTGTATGCACTCGTTTGTACAGGCCAGAAGAGGGCAACATTCTCTATCACTCTCAGTCTGTTCCTTTGAGGCAGGGTCTCTCCCTGAACCTGGCACTCATATTTTCTAGGCTAGGCTGGAAGCTAGCAAGCCCCAGAGATCCTCCTATCCCCATTCTCCCAAGAGCTTGGGTAGTGGCATGCCTGGGCTGCCCAGCTTGCTACTTGGGTGCTGGGATCTGACCTCCAGTCTTGGTGACTGTGCAGCAAGTGTTCTTAACTGCCAAGCCATCTCTCCACAGAATCTCTGAAATCTAAAACTTTTTGATGCTCCAAAAATTCAGATTTCTGAGCATTTTGGATTTAGGGTTTTGGGATCAGGGATATTTAACTAGTATATCTAAACAAATGCTTCCAAACCTTCCTCAACATCCCCCTCCAATCTAAAACACTCTTACTTTCAAGCATTTCAGGAAATCTTTGGGGATGGGCTCAAGCTGGGTGGGTCCATTGTCCAACCGTATCCTTCATGGATTGGTTGGCATTTTGTTCATTTTGTGACAGTGTACTCACATACATAGAATAAATAAATAAAATATTTTAAAAATTCCACAGACACAATTTTCTAATGGCTGTGCACTACACTACATATTTATCTCCTAGAGCAGGAGTTTGGGGATCACATATCAGATATCCTGCACATGAGATATTAACGTTCATGGCAGAGGCAAAATTAGTCATGAAGTAGCAAAAACTATTTTATGGCTGGGGTTCACTACAACATGAGGAGCTGTATTAAAGGGTCGCAGCATTAGGAAGGCTGAGAACACTGAGCTAGAGGGTGGAATTGCAGCTTCTCTGAAATCTTCTACTGGTTTTTTTTTGTTTTTTGTTTTTTGGTTTTTTTTGTTTGTTTGTTTTGTTTTGGTTTGGTTTTTCGAGACAGGGTTTCTCTGTGTAGCCCTGGCTGTCCTAGAATTCACTCTATAGACCAGGCTGGCCTCGAACTCAGAAATCCGCTACTGTTAACAACAGCTCAACAGCATCTTCATCTATAAACCATTGTTTGTCTCCCGTTTGTTGAGGCAGGGTTGTTTCTACATAGCCCAGGCTGGCCTACAACTTGGGACCTTCCTGCTTGAGCTTGCACAGTGCTGGAATGGCAGGCATGTAATGGTAACCCCCTTTTCCCTTCACTATTTCCTTGGGACAGATTCCTGGAAGTGGTATTCGGCATCAGAGAGCAGCAGCCCTTCTAAAGGCTCTCTGTGCATCCTGCATCCCAAACACCTTCTTTACAAATGCCCTCTCTGTGTAGGCATCTGCTTGAGCAAATGCTGCCTTTGAAGCAGAGACATCCTGAGATGACTGAGCAGAAGGAGAAAAGGTGTCGTCATGGAGCATAGAACCCATGGCAATGTCTCTTCTTATGGAGACCCAGGAAGAAGAGGTTCAGGGACCGTTGACCCCAGTCTGCTTGGCTCTCAAACACTCAAGAAATGCTTGAAGCATGACTCTGCATATTGCCATCATTCTGTCTGACACAGGAGGCAAGAGGAAGGAGGTACAGTAAGGCCATGGAGTTGGGGAGAGTGCAGGAAACAAGCCTGCCTCCACCCATGGCACAGGCCTTAAGAGCTCTTCCTTGCAAGACAAGTCTTAACCCCAGTTAGCTCCCATTACAGCTGCATAGAGGCCCTGGGAGGGACAGAGTGGACACACGTTACTCCACTCATTCTTCACTGTCTGGAGAACAGCATCTTTATAAGGATGGCGTGAGAATCCCAAGGGGATGCTGTGCTTCAGATGACAGGCAGCATTGCTCCTTTGCTAGGAGCTGGCTCCAGCTAGAGAGGAGCAGCAGTGTCCTGTGTCCGTGGTTTGCAGGGTGAAGTCCTACTATCCCATTGGGATGGTGTCCTGGCATCTCCATGTTAAGGTTTGTATATGCTCAGCCCAGGGAGTGGCACTATTAGAAGGTGTGGTCTTGATGGAATAGGTGTGTCACTGTGGGTGTGGGTGTTCAGACCCTCATCCTAGCTGCCTGGAGGCCAGTATTCTGTTAGCAGCATTCAGATGAAGATGTAGAACTCTCAGCTCCTCCTGTACCACACCAGTCTGCACGCTGCCATGCTCCTGCCTTGATGATACTGGACTGAACTTCTGAACCTGTAAGCCAGCTCCAATTAAATGTTGTCCTTATAAGAGTTGCCTTGGTCATGGTGTCTGTTCACAGCAGTAAAACCCTAACTAAGACAGAAATTGGTATCAGCATAGTGGGGGTATTCCTGTGACAACCTGATCATGTTTTGGGGAGGACTGTGGAAGGACTTTGGAACTTTGAGCTAGAAGAGCCATTGGGATGTTGAGAGCTCTGTGGGGTGTTCTGTCGGAGCTTGGAAGAGAATGTTGAGAACAGTGCAGAAGATGGAGGCCTGGCTTGTGAAATTTTCAGAGGGAAGATTAAAGACTTTTTTTAAAAAAATGTATTTATTTTATTTATATGGGCACACTGTAGCTATCTTCAGACACACACCAGGAGAGAGCAGCATCAGATCCCATTACAGATGGTTGTGAGCCACCACATGGTTGCTGGGAATTGAACTCAGGATTGGAAGAGCAGTCAGTGCTCTTAACCACTGAGCAATCTCTCCAGCCATATTAAAGACTCTTATCAGGGCTGTTGCTATTTTTATTGCGAAGATTCTGTGGTTTTGGTTAGCTGGGGCTGAAGAATCAACTGTGATTAACAAGAAACCAGAACTACTAAAGTGAAACCTTTGTGTTACTGGGACTATTAATGCTGTTTAGTTGGGGCTAAGAAATTAGTGGTGATTAAGAATAGACCAGCATCACGGAGGTGAAATCTTCTGGGAAATGTTTTCTGAGAGCACAGAGTCTGTGTTCCAGAGATAGCCAAGGTTGTACCTTGTACTGCAGCAGGACTTGGTAATGTCTAAGAGTCACCCAGGTGGTACTGGTTTTGAAGGCATGAAGGGGTCATGAAGAGCAGTTGAGGTTCAGCACTGTGAGAGGCCATGGAAGGTCACTGGTAAAGGTGCAGCCTCAATTGCAATTGATGACCCAGGACTGAAGGGGTCATGCAAAGGAGTTGAGGCTTGGCACCATGAAGAGAGTGGATGAGGGGCTATTGGTGAAACCTAGTTGCAGTGGAAGACAGCAGTGTTTTGGAGATGCCAGTACCATGAGATGACCACCAAGAGCAGCAGCAGCAGTGGAGTACAGTGCAGGCCTAGAAGACAAGGTGTGTGCTACAAAGGGCAGAGCTGGAGAAGTGACCCAAGCCATTGGAGGTGCCCAGAAGATCGTGAGTGGATCCCAGACAATGGACAGTTAGAGTTTGATTTTGCTTTTGATTGTGACTGTAACCTGATATTTTTCACTCTTGAAGGAAGAAAGTATTTTAGTGGAGTTCACAGTTAAGAGACTTTGAATTGTAAAAAGACTTTAAATTTTACAACAGATTAGATATTTTAAAGGGATATGTAATTTGTAAAGCTGGTGTAACTTTTAAAGTTATTTAGATCTTGGAGTTGAATAAGAAAGTAAGGGTTGAGGCTTAATGGTGATGTGCTTGTGTGTCAAGTCAACAAGGGGTCAATTGTACTGGCTGGTTTTGTGTGTCAACTTGACACAAGCTGGAGTTATCACTGAGAAAGGAGCCTCCCTTGAGGAAATGCCTCCATGAGATCCAGCTGTAAGGCATTTTCTCAATTAGTGATCAAGGGTGGGAGGGCCTAGCCCATTGTGGGTGGTGCCATCCCTAGGCTGGTAGCCTTGGGGTTCTATAAAAAAGCAAGCTGAACAAGCCAGGGGAAGCAAGCCAGTAAGTAACATCCCTCCATGGCTTCTACATCAGTTCCTGCTTCCTGACCTGCTTGAGTTCCAGTCCTGACTTCCTTTGGTGATGAACAGCAACGTGGAAGTGTAAGCTGAATAAACCCTTTCCTCCCCAACTTGCTTCTTGGTCATGATGTTTGTGCAGGAATAGAAACTCTGACTAAGACACACCAGGACTCCATGGGGCTGGGAGCAGCTCTACTGGTTGAGATGGGTGAGCTGGCCTAAGGATGGTTCTGGGGACAGGAAGCCATGCCTGTACAATAGAAATGAACGCTTTGGTTCCTGAAGGAGCCCAGGAGCTGATGTCCTCAGTCCAATGACAGGATGTAACAGTTATCCCCAGGTCTGTGGAGTTCTGGCCTTTCTTCCCCAGCTCTGGCACTGATGGGAATCTTGTTTACCTTAGAGGCTGGGAGAGGAATGAACAGGTTAACAAGGCTTCAGGCCTGGAGGCAAGAAAACCTATCCAGGGCTCCCCTATGTCTGGGGATTGTAAGCATGCCCCATTCTCACAACCTCTATGCAGAACCATTGCCTGAGCCAAGGGGCCTTATTGGTAAATGACTGTCACTGCATGGGCTGAAAATGGCCTTTCAAGGCTGCAGACTGTGGACACCACCTGAGAATGGTGGAGCTGTGTCCGAGTTCACCACCTGGGGCTGAGCCAGCCTCCTCTTCCTGCACAGATCTGTTGCAGCCTGCCTTACACCCAAGGCAGAGACAGCTACAAAGCATGGTGGGAACTGCGCATGGAGGGCTTGGGAAATGCATGTAGAAGACACTTAAGGATCTTTTCTTTCCAGGCCATCTTACACAGCTCCTACAACATACAAAGCGCTACACGAAGGACCTACGTCATTCTCATTCAGTACGCTGTCTTCATAACCTATTTTCTCAGTCTCACAGAGGAGGCAGCTGAAGTACAGAGGCATGAATGATATGTCCAGGGTCACACAGTCATGACCTTAGCAGAGTTAGGGTTTGAACCCCTAGCCTCCTTGTGTGCATGAAATATCTCACTGCCTTGTCAATGAAACCACAGGACAGATGACCTTAGGGCACGGAACTCTTATGGAGTGGGGGTGGAGTCTTTCCTCACTGGTCTGTGTTTCTCAGGAAGAGTAAGCATTGAAGAGCGAATGGGTAAGAGAGCTTGGAAAAATTAGGATAATCTGGCCACCCTGGGCTCCCATTCTCTTCAGATCGTTGGTGGTAGTGGGTGAGAGGGACCTATAGCAGCAACTGCAAGGGATACTAGGCGACATGATGCTCCACCGAGTTTTTTATACCCTGTCTCTTGGTTAAGAAGAAGTGGGCTATCCCTTTTATCCCAGCACTTGGGAGGCAGAGGCAGGCAGATCTCTGAGTTCGAGGCCAGCCTGGTCTACAGAGTGAGTTCCAGGACAGCAGGGCTACACAGAGAAACCCTATCTTGAAAAACTAAAAACTAAAACAAAAAACAAAAAAAAAAAAAGGAAGAAGAGGAAGAAGAAGAGGAGGAGTAAGAGGAGGAGGAGGAGGAGGAGGAAGAAGAAGAAGAGGAAGAGGAGGAAGAGGAAGAAGAGGAGGAGGAGGAAGAGAAAGAAGAGGAGGAGGAAGAGGAGGAGGAAGAGGAAGTGTGCTGCTACCTACTATTGTAAATACTCTGTGGTACCCTTAACCTCCCCTCCAGGCTGCTAAGCCTCTCCAGGGAAAGCAGTCCTGTCCTGTAGGTTGGGAGCTGGGCCTCTTGGCTCTCAAAGCCCGTGTTCAGGGAGAGAATGCTAAGCAGCCGCTGGGCTCTGGTTAAGTTGGGTTTGTTTGAGGACACAATCATACTGGCTGTCAGGGCCTCAGGCCAGGTATGGAGTTCATGGACAAGGACTATTGTTTCTGGACCGTCCCTACTACTGGCTCTGTACCAGGCTTTCCACAGGTAATGCACACCTAAAGGAACACTCTATCCTGATGGAAATCCAGGTGTCACATGTCTATAATCCCAGCACTGGGGAGATGGAGAGACAGGAGGCAGGAGTTCAAGGTTAGCCCTGTCTACATGAGATCCAGTCTCAAACCAAAACAACTAAGAGATAGAGCATTGCTTAAGAACACTTGTTATGTTTGCTGAGAATCAGGTTTGATTCCCAGCAACCACGTGGTGGTTACAACAATCCCTAACTCCAGTTCCAAGGTTTTCCCTGTCTTCTTCTGACCTCCTCGGACACTAGGCATGAGTGTGGTGCACAGACATTCATGCATGCAAAACACTCATATACCTAAAATAAATACATCTAAAGTGGTTTTTTTTTTTTTTTTAAGATTAAAAAAATCCCAAACAATGGAGAAGTTCATAAGGGTCTTTTTTTTTTTTTTTCAAGGCAGGGCTTCTCTGTGTAGCCCTGGCTGTCCTGGAACTCACTCTGAGGACCAGGCTGGCCTCGAACCCAGAAATCTGCCTGTCTCTGCCTCTTCATAAGGGTCTTGATCCAATATTTTCAGTTCCTAACCCAAGTATTAGGACAGATAAAGGGATATTATCAGCAAAGTTTCACCTAAAAGTTTGTGGAGGGAAACAGAAAAAATGTCCTCAGTCAGATTTCCTTGGATTTGTGTTGCGCTGTGTCTCTGTCCCAATATGTGGCAAACCTGTGTGATGGTTGCAGCAATGCATGCAGTTAGGTGGTGCTGGTCAGCACTGAGGACCAGGCAGGCCTCAGCTGCACACTGGTTAGTGTCTAGAACCTTCCTATCTTCTGCTCCTCTCACCTGGGCCAAAAAGCAGGGCTCTGCAGATGCGCCTCAGTGTTTTGTGGACTCCGTATGTGTCCTTTGTAGTCTGCAGATGATGGGGTTGTGTGGTGTGTTTGGGGAATTCCAATGCACAGGAAGGCACCCACACAGCTGCCCTATTCCCACCAGAAAGGTATGGTCTGGCATCCTTGGAGGACTGGGAAGGGTCAAAGGGTAATGCTAGGCCCCTAGTAAATGGGCGCTGGGTTGGGGGACCAGACAGAGTCCAGAGCAAGGAGGGGAGGAAAGCTCCCAGGAAGCAACACAGGAAAAAAGCCAAGCAGCCCTTGCACTGCCCAGTGAGGATGCTATGAGCTAAGGGCCCATGGGAAAGTTATCTTGCCACTTCGGACCTCAGTTTCCTTAAGAAGAAAACCAGAAAGCAAACATGCGCATACAAACTCATTAAGCTGGGGAAATGAGCTGAACCAGGAATGTAGCATCTGTCCCATGCTCAGTAGCCACCCCCACATCTCCAAATAGAAATTCCAAAGATGGGCCCAAGACTGGGGACCTGTACCACATGGGTGACCAGCCCAGGGGTCTGAGCCTGAAGGAGCCTAGGAAGAGCATCATTCTCAGCCCCTGTGCTGAAAGCCTACAGCCATCTGGAAGGTTCCTCCGGCTGAGGCTGCCAGGTGCTCAGCTAGCCTGCCAAGGCTGGTAACAGCATGTACTTGCTATAGACTTTGAGAACACTGAGGTACCACATCGTCTCAGCCCCTTTAACTCAGCTGAGGATTAAATCCCACCAAGCTCAGGAATGGGGCAGGTGGGGAGTTCAGAGGAAGCAGGGGTGATCTGGGAAGGCAAGGATTCTGAAGGAGTCCTGCTCACCATGGTGAGCTGCCTGGGAAAGGACTGTGTAGGGGCAGGGTGTGGCATCTGCACCCAGGAAGGTAGGGAGATGGAGACAGGCAGCATCCATTTCCTCCCCTTCCAAACAGGAAGTGCCACCGGCCCCTGGAGCAGCCTGGAGCATGCAATGAAGTCATCTGTGTGAAAGCACCAAGAGAAAAAAATAGCAGTGGGGTTATTTTTGATATAAGAGGGATTGGGGATTATAAAACAGATAGCTCCATCTATGGAGTCACATGACATGCAGTCCCCAGTGGGTAGTGTAGATTGTCCCCATCCATGTTAAGGTAGGGACTTAAACACACTAACCCATTTCTCCTTGTTCACCTATCCCATTCATCTTTGCCTCTACAAGAATATTTGGTTCCTCGGGTTCAACTACATAGTATGTTGTAAGCATGTATGCACAGACACATGTGCATACCCATGCATGTTATCCTTCTAAGCTATTTTGTTGTTGTTTTGAGACAGACTCTCTACTTTGTAGCCCTAGCTGTCCTGGAACTCATTCTGTAGACCAGGCTGGCCTCGAACTCACAAAGATACACCTGCCTCTGCCTCGTGCTGGAATTAAAGATGTGTGCAACCATGCCCGGCTATTCTATTCCTACGGTTTATCTGGAGGTTCTTCTGTGTAAGGCAGTGAAATGTTTAGGCTAGCTAGCAGGGGCCCGGTGCAACAGCTTCCCTGTTTCTCTGTGACATAAGATGGTTAGTGCAGATCAGAACTTCTTCTCAGGCATGTCACTCAGGTCACCTTCATTTGAGATGGGAGAGAGTTAAAAGAACAGCCTTTGTAGCAGGCCTTGAACTTTTTGGGGGAGTCGAGAGTGTTATCTGGGACAGGGTTTCTTTGTGTTTCCCCAGGTTGATCTTGAATTTACAATCCTAACTTAGCCTCCCTAGTCTAGAATTACAGTGTGACCACCAATCAATCCAGCTAAGACACTTCAAACAGATATATCCTCTCTTTGAGGTGAGCTGGTGCCTTTGTGTACACATTTATCTTTTAAAAAGAGCAATACAAACACAGGGGAAGGGGGAGAATTGGAGAGAAGAGTGGAAATGGCCTCGCCTGTGTCCCACTCACAACTGTCCCCCACAGAGGCTGCTGTTGAAACTGAGTTCTGTCTCTCTTGAGTTCCATTTCTCTTTTTAAGTTTTATCTCTCCTACTGAGTTCTGTCTATCCTTCTGAGCTCCTTGTCTTCTGAGTTCTGTCTCTCCTGAATTCTGTGTCTCCTGAGTCCCGTCTCCCCTGAGTTCCAGCTCTCCTGAGTGTGGCTTTATAGACTGCATGTGCCTTTCTTTACTCTAATGGTACCAGCCATGCCTACCTTGCTCTCCAAGGAGCCATGCATCGAATCCTGCATCTACAGCAGCATGCAGCAACACACTGCCTTTCTTTAAGAACCACTTTTTAAAGGCAGTTCCTCCCTGATTGCCACATGACAGGCGATTCCCCACATGTAACCTTTGCTCACACGGGAAGGATGAATTCTCAAGAGTGTGAGGCTCTGTCAAAGGCTGCGACCTGGTTGATCAGCTGCACTCACTGCCCACACTGCTATCTGGCAAATGTTGAGGACATCTCACCATGGTTGAACCAGGTGAGAGCAAATAGTTTTTCATTTTTTATTCTCCTTTCCTGCTCCTCACTCCCCTCTTTCTCCCATGACGTACATTTTCTCTTCTATAAGCCCTTGGTATTTGGAGAGCAATTCTGGCTTCTTAGAACTATGACCTATTCTGGATGATCCTAGAGCTTTTATGGGTCCAGAACTGTGGATACTCTGAATGTGGGGAACAGCCAGGTGTGAAAGACAATGATAGAAAGAAATCTTTACTGAGCTGGCTTGTGCTCACTTGGATGCTGGTTTGGAAGGAGGCCTCCTCACATGAGCAAATGGGGTGTCAATCTTTAACAGTGTCCTCCAGTCCAATGCTTTTCAGTGTGTGGTGTGACAGGAAATGATAGAACCATTTTGATCCACTTTCCTTGAAGTTTCTTCCGGGAATCTGGACCCATCAGCATCTTCTAGGACCATAGCCATGTCCTCTCAGTCAGCAAGGGCCCCACCACCCACCACTGAAAGACTAGGAAGCTCCACAGGCTGTGAACTTCCCAGGGGCAGCTCAGGTGGCAGAGGCACAGTGCAGAAAGCTAGGTATGGTGGTGCAAGCCTGTAAGCTCAATTCTTGAGAGGTTGAGGCAGGAGGATCGCCATGGGTTTGAAACCAGATGGGATACAGATTGAGTTCAAGACCAGATTGAGTTATAGAGTGATACTATGTCTCAAAATCATCAATCAATCAATCAATCAATCAGGGTGTCAGTGGCACTGTATTCCCCCTATGGCTTGCTTACCTCTTCAGTGCTACCAGCTATCCTTAGCTAGTGGGCACAGCACACTGAGATCTACGTCCAGCATCACACTGCATTCTGTACTTTCTGCAGCTCCCCACTCCCAGGGATTGAACCTAAGACCTCATGCATGCTAGGCAAGCACCCTGCCACTGAACCACAGCTTGCCCTCCCCTGTTTCTTTTCTAAGAGCACCAGGATAACCCAGCATTCCCTCTTTATCATTGGACCTTTAATGTAATCACAGCTGCAAAGATTCTTCTAGCAAACAAGGTTACAGGCTCTTGGGATTAGGACCAAATACTGTTAGGGGATATTCTGTAGCCTCCTACTTTTATGATTATGATTATGATTATTATTATGTCCAGTTTCAACTAGACACCCTGTGTGTTTTTTCATATATTTTTAGTTATGTGTATGTGTGTGAGGGGGTAGGGTATGTGCACAGGAGTGCAGGGCCCATAGAGACCAGAAGAGGGATTGGATTCCCCTGGAGTTGAAGTTACAGGGCACGGGAGCTGGGCACTGAACTCAGATCCTCTGGAACAGCAGCAAGATCTCTTAACCAATGAGCCATCTCTCCAGCTCTTGGACACCCTGTGTTCTATTTTGACAATTCCAGTTGTTTATAAAACTTTCTTTCTTTCTTTCTTTCTTTCTTTCTTTTATATATGGATATCTTGCCTGCATGTACCTATGTGTACCATGTGTATGCCTCATGTCCTTGGAGGTGAACAGAAGGCATTGTATCCTCTGGGACTAAGTTACAGTGGTAAGCCACTGTGTGGGTGCTGGGAATGAAACCCAGGCCCTTTGGAAGAGCATCCAGTGCCCTTCACTGCTGAGCCACCTCTCCAACCCTAACTTGACAATTTTAACATCCCTATCTGGAAATGCAACTCTGGGAGTCAGCTGGAGTGACAGTGACCCACGCCACAGACCCGACCCTGTTCACAGTCACTGAAGTGGGACTTGTGGCTCATGATGCCATTCCAGGGTTCAGGGGAACTTAAAGGCACCTGACTTAACTTTTTAAAAGACAACTGTAGCCAAGCCTGCTGTACAGAGCGAGTTCCAGGACAGCCACAGCTAACAGAGAAACCCTGTCTCGAAAAACAAACCAAAAAACCAAGCAGCTAAAGACAGTTGTATTGCGCGCGCGCGCGCGCGCGCACACACACATTGTGCACGTGTTTCTACTGTTAGCATGCCGAACCCAAATGCAAACTACTCTCCAGAAGGTAGAGAGATGAGTGCATGGACCTACGTGCATGGTCCTCCGTCCCCGGGTACCACTTTTATTCATACCGCAGTCATTTATGAATCCGCTATCTAGTTATTCATCCATTCAATGGTGACTAGCACTCATTCTGTGTCCTGCAGAATGCCAGAGGCTGGGGATGGGGGGAGGGGGGGAGAACTCCCTTTAATATACTGGGTGAACTAAGGAGCCTGTTCCCCAGGGCGGCTTAAGACAGTGGAATGAGATGCTATCACTGGAATTACACACGATGGGCATAGCAATGGGAAAGGGGAGACATCAATTTGATTTGAAATAGACAGACACTTATTAATTTACCAATTATCTTCAAGTTCTTTTTCCTATTTTTAGACTTTTTAGTTTCAGAGGGAAAAATAACTTTCATCTGAAGATGAGTTACTTAACTGGCTTCATTAACCTTATGTGGCTCTTTCCTCTTCCAGTGTCGTCTGGATCCCTGGAGATGTATATGGGTGAGTTTAGGCCTTGGCCTCCTTGGACCACCCCAGCCCCAGCAGTCATATGCTTCCTGGGGCAGCCTATGGAGCCCCGCAGGCTCCGCCCACTCCTCTTCAGCTCCACAGGGCTGCCTGGACGGTGGGATTTTTCTCACCTATTCCCCATTGCTACAGCATGGGAACACTGCACCCACAAATTACACCTACACCCAAGCACTTCTTATGTAGCACAGTTTTAGTTTTTACTTTAAAGGAGAAAGCAATCTGTGTGGTTATTTACCCTATGGTACAAACTCTCAGGTCTCTGGCTAATCCATCCAGGCAGGCAGGCAGCAACCATTTGTCTGTGGGAGGAATGTGATGAGGCCTGTCTATACCCCAGCTCAGTAGCTGCTGTTAACCAATGGCCCCTCAGGTGAATGCACGGATTCAGGAGAAATCCTGAGTTCAAATTCCCCATCTGCCTCAAACTAGTCAGGTGATTTCAGGTACCCCTTGACTTTCCTGAACCCCAACATAACTCCCCAAATCTCAGTGTCTTGATGTCCTCTTTTTTCCTTCTTTCTAAAATTAAAAAAAAAAATTAAAAATTTAATTGGTGCACATGTGTGTACGCACGTGTGCATGTGCACAAGGCATGTATTGGTGCAGGTGCATATGTGTGTCACAAGTCAGGGTAGGAGGAAAAAAATTCTGGGAGTCAGTTTTCTCCTTCCAGTGTGGGATCAAGGGATTAAGCTCAGGTGGAAGCACTTTTACCTACAGAGCCTCTAGTTAGCCAGGAATAGAACCTAGGACCTTACACACAGCATGCAAGAGCTCTACCACTGAAATGCATGCTTGAGGAGAAAGAACTCAACATACAGGCTTCAGTCAAGAGTTAAATGACACCATGTAAACTATAAAGCACCAGTTCCCTGACTGTACTTGGGGCTCAGGAGACACAATCATGCTGCACAGCAGCCCAGACAGAGTCCATCTTGTGCCTGTTCTTTTTTTTTTTAAATTCCTTTTTTGTTCCTGTTTTGTTTTTGAGACAGGTTCTCACTATGTTGCTCTGGCTGGCTTTGAACCCAGAGAGATCTGCTTGCCTCTGTCTCCTGGGTGCTGGAATTAAAGGTGTGCACCACCATGCCCTACTGCTGTGCCTGCTTTAGGTGACCCATGTGACGTATTGATCTCAAACACCCACAACTTAAGATGACTTGTCTTCTCTAAAGCCATCCAAATCACACCAATTTTGGTAAATCCAGAAATGTTTTTCTCAAGAGTTCTTTGAAAGTTTGGGATCCACTAATGGGCAGGGTTTGTCCTTCCAACAAGTGGGACCTCACTCTTGGAGTCACTGTGAAGACAGTCCTGAGTCTTACACTGCACAACTTTTGGCAATGAGGTCCCCAAACACAAATATGTGTAACCTTCTATGGGTTATCTAGTGGCCCACTGAGACAGATGCCCTTTACCTGCTGCCACACATAAGAGCTGGCACAGACACCCACTCTGCAGCTCCACAGAAGCCACTAAGTAGGACTGTGCTCTCCAGGAACTGTGATTTTTGGTTATAGTACTTTTATTTTTTTAAATTATTTTTATTTATTTAATGTATATGAGTGCTCTATCTGCATGTGCACCTGCATGCCAGAAGAGGACATCAGACCTCATTATAGATGGTTATGCATCACCATGTGGTTGCTGGGAATTGAACTCAGGACCTTCGTAAGAGAGGTCTCCCTCTGTCCCATCAACCCACCCTTTTCCCCAGCAGCAGAAGATGCCTTTGCCTCATCCAGGGAAACCGTCCCCTTTAACTAACTCTCCGCCATGGAGACACTGTCTGGCTCTTCCCTGAGTTTATTTACACGCTCATCCCCCAGCTTCTAATCATTGGGAACCTCCTGGCAGTGTGGTGGGTGTGAATGTTTCCCTATGCTTTCTGTGAGCTGGAAGATTTTAAGTGTAGAGTATGTTCAGGGTGGACCTGTCCATGAGGCTAAATTTGGTTTTGTCGTCATGGGCCATATGAAGCAGCAACCTGGTTTAGAGGCTTGCTTTCAGGTTAAAATAATTTCTTCAGGCTCATGTTACAAGTGACCCATTCATGTGGGCATACTTCCCAGATTCTTACCACTACAGACAGGTCTTCTGGCTCCTGGGGGGGGGGGGGGGCTGGCAGAGAGCACGGATCCTTGTGGAGGAGGCCCAAGGGCTCTGACATGGAATAGACCTGGGTTTAAGGCACCATCTGGCTCTTTCCTAAGCCCCCAAATTTCTTTGTTCCTCTGCAAAATGACCCAGCCTTATGGGGAAACTTGGACCAGGGCACAGTTTTTAGTAAAATAAATGCAACCATGGACCAGGGCACAGTTTTTAGTAAAATAAATGCAACCAGTAATTGCTGTGTCCTGTGTGTCTTCGTACAGATAAACAGATCTGGATCACAGGGGAGACTGGTTGATTGGCTGGTTTGAAGTAGAACAGAGAACAATCAAGTATCTCACAGAAAATGTGATTTTTATTTTTAGGTGTTCAGAGCAGTGGGACTATGGATCAGCAGGGAAAGACTTGCCTTCTTTAAACAGGTCAGGTTCACCCAGCACCAGCCTGCACAGCCATGAGCACACAGCATATTCACCCAGACTGTGCTAGCAGGTACATCCTGTAATCCCAGTACCCCAGAGGCTGAGACAGGAGGTTTGTCATGAGTTTAAAGTTCACCTGGACTATCCTGTGAGATTCAGGTCAGCCTAGGCTCCAGAGTGAGACCCTGTCTTAAAACAACAAAGCAAAAACCCAAACAAAAACAGAACATTCTGGGCTCTGGCTGGTTGGGTCACTGCTCATGCACCATAGGAGCAGGAGAGCCCGGTGATGCACGATCTCTGCTCTCAGAGGACAGATAACCTGGGGTGGGGGGACAGGAATTGCACACAAAGCAAGACAAGAGGACAACAGCTAGACATAAGCTACTCCAGTGGGGATGTGCAGGAAGAGGAGGTGTGTGAGGCTCCTGGATCTAGTGTACACAGCTGGGGGGAGGACAGCTCAGAGGGGACAGAGACTGCTGAGTCTATACAGGTGAGGAGGGTACCACCTGCACAGTGCCATGGTGGGTGAGGGAGGTAAGTGGTGCCATCTATGAAGAAGATATGGCAGCTGGCTGGCAGTGAGAAGTAAGAAATCCAGGGTCTGGGTGGGGCATGAGGGCAGGCTTGGCTTGGCAGGTGACAGAGACCATGACTGGCATCTGTGGGTGGACACGGACATACAGACAGCATTTTGCTCTGGGAAGTGTTTGGCAATGGAATGCAAACTGCGTTGGGTATAACTTTAGAACTCACTCTAGGGATTATAATTACTTCTATAACGATGCCAGGGTAAGGACTAAACTCATTTTGGAGTCAGCTGGAGAGACAAAGCTAGGTGAGCAATGTCTGCAGGAAACCAACAGGTCCGCTCCAGGATATGGAGGGAAAACTTAAGACTGCAGTTCACCACTCAGGGGATGGGAAGATGGAAGGTTTCAACCACCCATGCAGGATGGATCAGATGGTAAGTATCTAAGGAACAGTGACATGGGTTCAGTAGACACCGAAGCCCACAGAGGTGGAGTCAATAAGCCTGGCAGAACGGGGTTACACACTGGACTTACAGATTTCCCATCAGCCCTATTCTTCAGAAACCTTTCATTCAGGCAGCAGATGTAGCTCTGTGACAGACACATGAAGGAAGCCCTGAGTTCAATCCCCAGTGCTGGGGGTGGGAGGACAAGGACAAAGAAAACTTCCCTTCACAGGACTAAGCCAGTGAACTTCAGCCCAGCTGCGGCTCAATTAAAGCCATTCTGTTAATGAGCCACAAAAGTTACCATGTTATCTATCAGAGTCCAGGTCTGGCTCTAATTTGCTCTCGCCTTGGTGGATTTCTGTCATAGGCTACCATGGACTGGCAGGAAGAATCCACCCTGGGAAAATTTAGAATGTGTGGTTCTGTATCAAGTCTCTACCAATTAGGAAGACACTGAAAATTCCATAAAAAATGGGAACGCTCCCAGGAAATTCCATTCAAGGGTCACAACTTGAGACCAAGAGGAAGTCTCAGCTCCTTTCCGGAGAGGTCTAGAAATCACTTGAGGTCACCTTACCCACTGTCCTGTACTTGACTTGGGGTCTCTTCCTCTCTTCATTGGGGACAGACTGGACTGTGGCCGCCTGTTCATCCTTCTGGGCATGGGCCCATGCTGACCTAGTGTTCCCCACAGAGGGCCAGCTGCCCCCAGCTAGCTGGAAACAGGAGCAAGGTGGCAGCAGCTGTGCCATTTCAGGCTGCACTCAGCCCACTAGGGACCTCTGATCAGGGAGCTGTAGCAATTCCTGGGGGACTGCCCCTCCTTGTGCACTGACTTCTGAGCTACCCCAAGGATGTCTCATGGACTGTTTCATTCTAGTTCTGTGACTAGCCAGTGGAAATCGAGGCTGAGGCCTTACCATTGGCTCCATTCCAAGGGGAGATGGCATCATTCACATTTTACGGATGAAGGACAAAGGTCTAGGAATTCTCCATCTTTGCCAAAAATCTCTTATTGGCCAAAGGGAAACTGACAATAAAATTCAGGATGCAGCAGTAGGTGATGACCAAGACCACATTGCAAGCAGCTCAATGGCTTCTGTAGTTCAGTCTTGTCAGCAACAAATGATGGATCAAGTCTTAAATCTTATTCTAAGCCTTGGTCCTGACTGTCAACTTAGGGCACAAATCTTGCTTATCAAAAGGAATGTTTTTCTGAAATTCTCTATCAGCCATTAAGTGCTGTCTTGTGATTGTTAATAATATTTTATGATACCAAAAGGCAAGGCGTAGATTTTAATGTACTCAACACTTATTAGCACTCTGCAGGAAACAGTGCATCCATGACTAGCCTTTTCTCAGGCACTGCTGACAGAGGGAGGGAGGAGGGAGGAGGGAGGAGGGAGGAGGGAGGGAGGGTGGACTTTGGAGTCGGGAGGAGGAGCTCACCCCAGCACTGAGCCACCTAGGAGGCATATCATTCCCAAGAGGCTTATTGGAGGAGAATATTCAGCCTGCTTAAAGAAGGTCCTGGGGAGTGTGTGAAGATCTTTTCACGTTTAAGCGGATTTAGGGATTTTTATTTTCTTTTTCAAAGTCCATCCTCCTGAGCTGGCCGCATGGGGGCTGGGCAGAGACTGAACCACTGTACTCAGAGCAGATTGAGGCCATTTAGTATTATTTCCTGTGTTCTTCTGGAAAAAGACTAGGCAGGAAGTAGGCTGGCGATACCTCCAAATGCTGTCTTAGTCTTCCAGGCAATGAGCAGCCTTGAAAGAGACCTATGCCTATTTGTCTAGGCCATGGTTTTCATTGTGCCCTAGAGGCATCAGGTGGTTACTCATTGTTTTTTGTTTTTTGTTTTTTTGTTTTTCGAGACACGGTTTCTCTGTATAGACCTGGCTGTCCTGGAATTCTCTCTGTAGACCAGGCTGGCCTCGAACTCAGAAATCCACCTGCCTCTGCCTCCCAAGTGCTGGGATTAAAGGCGTGCGCCACCACTGCCCGGCCTGGTGGTTACTCTTACACTGCCAACTTTTCCTCTGACGATTAACATAAATTTACTTAAATTCTGATGCACTGCCAATATAAAAGTTAAAAAGTGACAAGGTTTTCAGCAAGCTCAACATAAAAAACCCAGAAATACAATAGTCAATATTCACATTTATGGCTGTCTAACCAAGGACAGTGTTTAAGTCAAACCTTCTCTTAGGACTGGTCTCAGATTATTAGCTGATCGGCAAACCTCTTTTGGGGGGTAAGGCCACCGGGGAAGGATAAGGTAAGACAAGTAATTTGGGGGACATAAGTGTTCCTGAGGCTCAGTGGGGGGTGGCTCAGTGGCTAACGTGCCTACCACACATACATGAAAAGCAAAGTTTCGATCCCTAGTGCCCACATAAAAGCCAGCTGTGGCAGCATATGTCTGTAACACTAATACTGAATGGATCGGTGGTGTGTGTGTGTGTGTGTGTGTGTGTGTGTGTGTGTGTGGTGGATCCTACTGGCTAGTCACTCTAATGAAAATGTGATGCTCAGTAAGATGTAGAGGGGCTGGTGAGGTAGCTCGGTAGCTAAAGAGCTCTGCGTCTAAAGAGCTCTGCCTGCTCTTCCATAGGACCTGGTTCACCCCCCAGAGCCCACATGGCAGCTCAAAACTCGCAGGTAATCTGATGCCTCTTTAGACGACTACAGGCACCAGGGACACACGTGGCATACAGACGTACAGACAGGCAAACACTTGTACATATAAATAATAGAATACAAATAAGGTGTGGGGCCACAGTGAGAGACACCTCACCTCAGCCAGTGGCTTCCACACACTCACAAACAGGCAAGCACATGCTGCACAACACAGGCACACACACAGACACACGGAGACAGACACAGAGACACAGACAAAAACACACACAGACACAGAGACAGACACACACACACACAGAGACACAGACAAAAACACACACAGACAAAAACACACACAGACACATACAGACACACAGAGACAGATACACACACACACAGAGACACAGACAAAAACACACACAGACACACACAGACACACAGAGACAGATACACACACACACAGAGACACAGACAAAGACACACACAGACAAAAACACACACAGACACATACAGACACACAGAGACACAGACAAAAACACACACAGACACACAGACAAAAACACACACAGACACACACAGACACACAGAGACAGATACACACACACACAGAGACACAGACAAAGACACACACAGACAGACACAGAGTCACACACAGAGACACAGACAAAAACACACACAGACAAACACACACACACCCCTCCTGAATTGCTGTATAAATGAATGGCAGGGCTAGATTTGACAGAGAACAATTTTGAGTTTGTTAGTTTGTTTTGTTTCATTTGTTTTTGCTTGTTAAGCCCCTTCCAATTTTGTTTACACATAGTTTGAAGCCTTCTGAGGGAAAAGCTGTCCCGGAGAAGGCACCCTCGGTGGGTCTTCCCAGCATTCCCAGCTTATCATCTTTTGCTGGCTGCAGACTACTCAACAGGCAGTTATGGACCCAGAGGTTTTCTGACATCCTTGGTGTCCTGGGGAGGAAGACATCAAAATCCAAGTACATCCTTGGATCTTCTGCAGCACAGCTGAGGCCTAGGTACCAGGACTGCATCACCCACTGGCTGGAAGGAGAAGGAGCACCAGGACCAGAGATCACGGATATCCTTCTTCTCCTTGATGCCAAGGAGTGGAAGGGCCACAGAGGAGGGGGCCATAATCAGTGACTACGGATTTGCTTCTTGTGGATTTCAAACTTAATGTTGTTGAACAGTAATAAAACTCTTTCCTAAGAGGAGTTTAAATTTGCGTCTGATGTGTGTTCTGAGGGCCTTAAAGACAGGCAAACGGTGGGCAGGCAGGAGTATATCCGCCTTTAACTTAAAAGTCTCCCTGGTAGGTGTCTTCCTGGCCTTTTACAGGAGAAATGAAAGACCTCCTCAAGGCTGGGATCCACAGGGCCTGGCTGCAGCCAGGGCAAGCTCCTGCCACAACCAAGCTCTGCTCAGGGCTATCTGGGCTTGTTCTGAAGCCTTCTCTGTCCATCTTATTTGCTATACTAATCATGTAACTCGGACCATCACATGGCTATCATATGTGGCTATAACAACTGCATTACTTACAAAAGCTAGAGGCTGGGGAATCTCAAAAGCATGAGGAACCACACTGCCTCACCTGGCTTGTATGTGGGTGCTGGGGATCCGAACTTAGGTCTTTATGTTTCTGTGGCAAGCACTTTACCTCCCAAGCCACCTCCCACCAAGCCCTAGGAACTCTTATTTTAGATTCTCAACACCGATGATGCTCATCTGTAACTCCAGCATTGTGAGTTCAAACAGGGACAGGGGATCCCAGAAGCCATGAACCAGCCAGTCTAGTCAATTGTTTAGCTCTGGATTCTACGAGAGATATTGCCTCAAAAATGTACAGGGGGCCAGAAAGATGGCTCTGTGGTTAAGAGCATTTGCTGCTCTTCCACAGGACCTAGGTTTTTTTTGTTTTTTTTTTTTCTCTGTAGACCAGGCTGGCCTCGAACTCAGAAATCCGTCTGCCTTTGCCTCCCAAGTGCTGGGATTAAAGGCGTGCGCCACCACTGCCCATGAGGAGGAGAATCTCAAGTAGACCCAAATGATGCTATGTAGCCTTGCTCCACAAGTTCTCCCTGATTGGCGAATAAAGATGCCTACAGCCTATAGCTGGGCAGAAGAGAGATAGGCAGAGTTTTGGTTCTAGGTTGGGGTCTGAGGCAGGGGCAGGGACTAAGGAGAGAAGGAAGGTGGAGCGAAGAGGTGATGCCATGGGGTAGGTGCATCATGAAAACAAGGCTGGTCAGTTGGAGTTGAGAGCAGCCCAGATGGAACATGGAAAGTTAGAACTCGGGTTATGGCTAGGGAAGTAGATACTAATAATTTAGAGTAGACACCTGCCCAGCTCTAGTACTGACTAAAGCTTATTATAAATCTAAAAGCTTTGTGCTATCTAGGAACTGAATGATCTAAGGTGAGGTAGAAACCCCTGATTGACATTAATCAATACAACGGTAAATAAATACATGAATATATATGTATTTTAAAGGTTCAAGGGGCTGGGGAGATGGATAGTGGTTAAGACCATGCACTGCGCTGCTCTTACAGAACACTCGGGTCTGGTCCCCACTCAGACCATAACCTCCTGAACTTCCAGCTCCAGGAGGTCCGACCCGATGCTCTTTTGGCCTCTGAGGACACCCTTACATACGCGCCTGTGCACACATGCGCGCGGACACACACATGAATAAATAAATAAAACTGAAAATGATTCCTAAAAATGATTAAAAACTGCTCTATTATGACCGTGGCCTTGATTCCACATGGAGGAGGCTTCTTTAGCTTGCTATATTGGATCACACACTACTCTGTTTATTGGGTGCTTAGAATTCCCAGGCTTCATTTCTCAGGAGTGTGGATTACTTAACATTTGACTCTCTTGACACTGTCAGCCATGAAGGCCACTCACTGGGCTACTGACTTCTGCAGGATGGGAGCCACTTGGTTTGCAATCTCACCCCAGGCACTGCCTTCCGATACTGTCATTACGTTCTCAGTCACCAGTAGTCACTTTGATTCAATGAGTAAACCAGAAGACCTCTGACCCTAACACACTGAGCCAGGTCACCCTTTCCATGAGGGAGGGAGGGAAAGAAGGAGAGAGGGCCAGCCGGTGTGTAGGGAAGGCTGGTGTCGGAAGTTTGCAGTCTAATCCTGGCATGGAGCAGGTTTCAGGAAGGAAGCAGACAGAAGCAGGACAACAGATAAGACCCTGTGCTTGCTGTGGCAAGAGTTATGTGTGTACACTTAAACATGGGTGTGTGTGATCTTGGAGATCCACTTCCGCCCAAACAACAATGCCTGGTTCCAGAGGATCTGGGCTTGGTTCCTACTTGGTGTGATTTATCTGCTGCAGTGTATTCCAACACCAATAGCCCAAGATGCTTCCATATGTTATTACAAGTGTCCATCTAACGGATACTGCTAAGAATGCCATTTACTGACCAGTCACATGCCAGGCCACGGTAATGGTCACATTTCCTCATTTAACTCCTAGGCAACCTTTTAGATAGGCACTCGTATACACCAGGCCACATATGAATATATTAAAAGTAAAAAGCGCCTACCAAGTAGCTAAGCTCCACCATAGGTTGGATTGTTGGGAAGCTGGGACTGGCATCCAAGGACTCTAAGCCAAATGACCTCTAAATGCCCTCCATGCTGGGCACCTGCTCTCCAGGCACTTACAACACTTCCCTGAGTTGCTCAGGTAAGAGATACATTTCCTGGGCTTTCTATTGAGAAGCTGGTTTGGCATGGTGAAGAGCCTGCTGGCACATACCGATCTGGAAGTCCCTTGAGGTTTCATTTTGCAGAAGCCCAGTCTATCCACACACCTAGAGAACAATCTGGAATGCCACAGCTAGCTGGGGTGACCTCAACACTGCCTCCCCATGCTCCCTGGGAGCCCTAGAGGCAGAAGTCTAGCAAGTGGAGGCAGGGAAGAAATTATTGGCCGGCAACCGCTTTGGCAAGATGACAGTAGTGAAGCAAGTGTGACAGTATGTGTCCCATCCCTGGCACTGGCAGGCTAGGAGGGAGGCCTGCTCACCTTGGCTGCCTCACCTCTCTCATGGACAGCAGCAGTGAGCCCATGGCTGAAGCAGTCTCGGTGGCACTGTGGTACACAGAAATAATGCAAATGCATTTTAAAGTCTGGTCAGGCAGCAAGAGCAGCCTCCAGGGCCCACATTGACCACAGAGACTTGGGATGCTTGCAATGAGGGCTTCTCGTGCTCACAACTCCATATATATCCGGAGTTTCAGAGCTGGGCCTCAGCCATGGGTGCCAATGCTCAAGCTCTGGGAGGGACAGAATCTAAGACAGGAATCCAACACCCCTCAAACCTCAGTGATTTCATCCTGGCCACAGCTGACTCCTACTGATCTTCCAATCTCTGTCTCTGTCTCTCTGTCTCTGTCTCTCAATGTTATATACACATTTGTATGTAGGTTGACATTTGATGTCTTCCTGTATCACTTTCCACCTTATTTTTAGAGACAAAGTTTCTCAGTGAACCCAGAGGTTGTGAATTTGGCTAAGTTTTCTGCATACTGAGTTTCAGGGACCCTCCTGTTTCCATCCCTGCCCAGCACTGGTTTAATAGATGCATACAGCAGGACTCAGCTTTCATGTAAGTTCTAAAGATCTGAACTCAGGAAGGTCCTCATGCTGGGGGACAGGCTGAGCCATTTTCCTTGCCCTTGATCCCCCAAACTTAATTAACAGTTGTCTCTGAGCCAGTCAAACCTGGCTACCCCTTCACACAATAGATGAATGGAGAATCCCTCAGTCAGGTGGGGTTAAGGTTTCTGGGAAAGATTTGCTCTCCATCTGATAAGCAGAACACCAAGGTGGAGGGAAATCCTCTGTTCCAGATGTCCAAATCAGACACCAAGGACTCAAATCCACACCCCTGTAACTTATTCCAGCCTGTGATCCAATCAGACTCTTGCAAAAGAACTGGGTGACTGGAAAGCCTGACTAGGTTCCCAGGCTAGCCCACAAAGCTCTATTAAATCTCATGGGGCTTAGCTGTGTGTCCTGTGCTGTGCATCCTTAGTTGGTTATGAAATTTCTCTGGGCTTCCGCTGGCTTCCCTATGTGTCAGAGGCTAACAGTTCCTACTATTCAGTGAGATTCCTGTGAGGTCTATATGAGGTCATCTCCAGCAGCACTCCGAGAAGACAATCACTAGATATAATTGAGATAAAAGTGCCAGAGAAACACTGTTTCTGCAGCAGGGCTTCTCTATGCCAGTGCCAGTGCCATTTGGCAACTGCCCTATAATGTTTAGCAGCATTTCCAGCCTCAACCCACAAGATGCCACCAACACACACCACTTTCCAGACATTTCAGCCACCCCAATGAGGACCATGATTTTCCAGGAAAAGACTCAAGTTACAGTGGCCTTATGAGGCTCCATTTTGGGTCTAGGGACTTTTCTCCTCCCTAACTCCTGTGTGCAGAGTAATCGGATGAGTGTCTCTACAGTGGCTGATGAGATAGTGAGGTTCCCCATCTCCATCCCAGTCACCTGCAGCAGGAACATGGCCACCCACCGCAGGTGGGCTGGTGGAGTGTGATAACCCCCTCTAGGCTCTTTAACCCCCTTTCACCAACAAGGGGCAGGTGAGCCACCTGTGGACACTCTGGGGCCTGAGGCAGAGCAAGGATGCACAGCAAATCACAGGCAGTTGTGTGGGCACCAACTGGACACATAGACAAAATAGACTGGATTTGTCCCCAAGCTTCCCAGATGCTGTGACCTTGAATATGCACCCCTCTCTATGTTCTCTTGGATGCCCTTCTGACCTGTATCTCCTCATTTTATCCACTGATCTGTCAAACGATGATGGGCCAGACACCCATTATATACCTAGCTCATATTAGGTAATTTTAAAAATTCTTTTGAAGTGATTCATTTTCAAGAGGAGACCAAGGAAGAGCTTAACTAAATAAATACAAGAAATATTTTCCACTAACTAGTGGGAAAAGTTCATATATTCAATCAAAAAAAAAAATAAAAAAACCAACAATGCATGTTCATATACACAGCCAGGAAATCGCAAAAGCCACATATAATATACTCAAGGGAGATAGAATGAAACACAATCCCTAACATTTTCAACAAATGAACTGCATATGTTGATGTTTAAAATGGAGGGGGAAAAGTCAGTCTACACAAAGACCACTCCAGTCCTGTCGTATCCCCAGGCCTACCTAGCCTGCCAAGGAAGAATGGGCCAGAGAGCTTGCTCAGTAAGTACAAGGGCTCATTTTCCCAATGGGAACAAGCCTGACCTTACCTCAATCAAACCAAGTTTCCTTCTTGCAATTCCTGGGCACTATCTGTTTCCTTTGTTCCTCTCTGGGGAACAGAGCCTGACACTAGAAGCCACTTAAAAGCCACACCCTTCCACCAACATGTGGTTGTGTAGACAGGGTCTATGCAGGGGCAGAGAGGCAACCATGAGCTATCATTCATCTTTAAAAAAGCACCCAGTCAAGCTAAGGAATATTCAAACCATCCAAAGGTGAACCCCAAAGCCAAGCCAGGTTACAGTTATATCTATACACATCTGCCAGTGAGGCAAACGGTACAGAATAGATCAGCAGTCATTACAGCGGCCTGTCAGCTAGCGATTTGTTCAGAGAAGCTTTGCAAATGGTGAGTGGGCAAGCAGTTCTTATGTGGTAAACACAAGCAGTAGCAGCAAATCCAAGATGACATCTCAGAATTGAAACCATAGAATTAACCTGAGATGGGTTCATACTCCTTTTTCTGCTATGAGACCCGACAGTTGAAGAGGAAGGGTAGGGACCTTGCAAAATTTGGGCAGTCTTGTGGAGCCCAGGGACTGAGCCGAAAGTGGCCTGGTTAGTTTGTCCCTGACCCTGTCATCCACCCAATGCTAACCAGCCCGAAAAAAGACTTGGAATTACAATTTCTTGAACGCCAGAGGGTGAATAGGGCCTCCTGGACATAAAAGGGAGCACACACCCGCGGAGGATAGTGGGTGAAATCTTGGCTCTCGGACCCTTTCGGATGAGCCCAGACTGGCTCAGCGCTCCACAGCCCGGCTTAACACAAACTTCTAGCTTCTGAGGTGAATGAAGCTGGCTTGTTAAAGCAAGGGCAGAGCCTCTAAAACTGTGCAGAGGGATCGTGCAGCAGCCCCGATGGTCTTTCATTAACACACTACCTCACTCGACCCCTCAACACAGTGCAAAATGGGAGCGAGTTCGAAGACGCAAGGTCTGAGCTTTGTTTCTGCACTGGGTAAAATGTTCTCTCTCCTCCCCCTCCCGCTGATTTCCCACCTACAGAACTGTGACACCTTTGCCCAACGGCCTGCTTTAGACAGCCTCCCTCCCAGGCTTCCCTTTTCCGTGCCTACCCCAAGAGCCTGGCTTCTTCCAGATTAAGAATCCTGCTCCCAGCAGGCCGTCCTGTGGCGAGGAATGGGTAGTATTTGAACCTATCTTTCAGATGTTCATGAAATTTCTGCCAGGCGGGCCCAACCACGACGCCACAGCCTCAGGCCGCGATTTGGCCGGGAGAGGGCGTTCCACCCCCAGCCGAGACATTCTCAGAAACGCACATCAAATTGGCAGTCGACGTGGGCTATTCGGCCCATAAGGAGCTCATCGGTCTCAAAACCGTTCGCCCGCACCAGTATTCAGCGTTAGAATTAACCAGAAAACCTCGAAGACTGAGCTTACTGTAGGGTGGGGAGGCTGGGACCTGTTTGCTTTCTATCCCTCTCTTGTTTCAAGGGCTGTTGTAAATGTGGACTTTTAAGTGAAAGTCCCTCATTTAAATAATTTTAATAAAATACTATCATTCAGTACACTTATAATAAAAATACATTAGAGGCATCTCTCTGGATGGCTATGGTTGCCAGTGCCAAGAGATTGATCCTCGCATCAGGGATAAGGGGTTCCTTCCTCGCGTCTTCCAGGCACTATCAGACTACCCCAGGGTTCTGAATCTCCGCGGAGTAAGGGGCTCAGAGGTTCCTCCTCTGGCTGGTGTGGTTCCTATGGCAACCCTTAACCCCTTCTCCTTGGTTGAGAGGAATGGGTGTGGCCGCAGCATCCCAGGGGATCTCATACCCTCTCCTCACTCTCTCCCACTGGGAGAGGCAACAGGGTTCAAAGGTGGTGGTGGTGGTGGGGAGGGAGTCGAGCTTGCCGAAACTCCCCATTCCTGAGGGTTAGCTGGCTCCCCTAGCAGTGAAACACTAGTGGGGTGTGGTCTTCAGGACGGCCTGGATGTGGGGAGGGATGTGCTTCCTCTGAGGACTCCTGCACGCGGGAGTCTATCTCGAATCCCACCCATGTGGCTCTGGGCCGAACTGGGGAGAGGGCTGCACGGGGTCACGTCCGTTCCATGCGTGCCCCCGCAAGTCTGTAGATCCAACAAAGGGTCTGAAATGACTGGCGAAAAAAGGATGGAGTTGCTCCAAGCGCGTAGGCAAATACCCTCGTCGAATAAAAGCTAGCCCCCCCCCCCCCCAAAAAAAAACAGGGCTGGGATCCTAAATCACAGGACGAACAAAGCAGCGAGCTCTCCTAGATGACCTCAGGTGAACGCCCGGGTGAGCTCGGCTGCAGAAGCAAAACGCCAAGGTTTCCGTGTTCATCACCCCCTGCTCCTTAACACGGGTCCAAGCCGGGTCCTCCAAAGCCCAGCCACAGCTCTTGGCATGCTACGATAGAGACGTGACTCGCCGCAAAAAGATGGCACCTCGCGTTCAAAGGGGGAAAAAACCGGAGGAGGGGTGGCAGCGGGAGGAGACACATCCTACTCCCCCCTCCTCGCCCACCCAGGTCCACACCCACTGCCGCAGTGAGGGGCGAGCCCTGCGCGCCAGCCCGCGCCTCCGGCAGGGAGCGCACATGCCGGGAGCTCGGCGCAGAACGCAGAGAAAGAAACGCGCCCCGAAATGCACCTGCAGCCCTCGAGTGGGTCTGTGCCTGGCTGCGTCGCTGCGCGCCCTGGAGCGGGGAGCCGCTGCGGGCCAGCCCGCTGACACCGGGAGGCCAGGTGACCCCTGCCTCTTCGAGCTCCCACATTGGGATCCGCGCACTACCTTCTCTCGGGCACGGCGCTGCCCCTGTCACTGTACCGAGAGCGCGCAGGGGGAAGGGCGGCTAAAGTGACAGCGCCTGGACCCCTCCCCATCCTCCCGATTTCTCCCAGCCCCCAAATGTCCCCTGCCGGCTTCTGAAGGAGGAAAAGGGGAGGGGGCGGGCCACCGCCTTAAATCAGGGCCAGTGAAGGCCGTGTCAGAATCGCTGTCAGGGAGGTGGGGGAGAGGCATGAAGGCAGTCATTTTTTCTAGATCCCGATCCACACCTTCCTTAGGGCTGACGCCAATCAGGGGCAGAGAAATCCGATTTCAAGTTCGGTTTCGGGGGTCGTCGTTGGACCCCCATACACACACACACAGACCCACGCCCATTGCGGCAAAAGGTTGAGATCCAGATTACAGAACAATCCTTTCCCTAGGTCACCGTCATCCGCGCCCCACCCTGCAGGCACAGCCCCCTCTCATTTGCGCGGAACCGATGGTGAGGACCCCAGCACTCATAGATACACGCATTCGCCCGCGTGCGTGTATCTCTTGCACGCGTTCCTTCCCAGCTCCCCAGCGCCGAGGGCGCAGAGAGGCCCCCGTCTTTGCGCCTAACTGATGCCCAGCGCCCTAAATCCATCTCTGGGGCGAGGGGTGGCAGGAGGATGGCGCACAGGGGCAAAAGGGGACCGGATTTCAGAGCTGTGGCGCTTACCAGATAATCCGACAGAAGGCGAGGACAGAAGAGGACAGCGGAGGAGAAGGTGGTTGTGGCGGCGGCGGCAGCGGCGGCAGAAGGTGGGCGGTGGCGGCGGCGCTGCTGCTGGTGCTGGAGCTGGTGGGTGGCGGAGACTGCGAGCGCGCGCGGCCGAGAGAGCGCGTTCCCGAGGCCGGCGGGCAGCGCAGGCGCGAGCCACGGGAGCGCGAAACTCCCTAGGGGAGGGGCGGGCAGTGAGGCCTGTGCGGGCACCTCCCCTTCTGGCCGCCAGGAGACGCGCGTGAGCGCCCCACGGCCCTCCCCGCCCAGCGCTGCCCTGCTCGCCCCTCTCCGCGCTTCCCTTCCCGGGTCCCGCCACGCCTCGTGCCGCGGTGCTGACCGCCGCGCGCACGCGCGTTCCGTGGCGCACGCGCACCCGGCCTCCCGGGGCTGCAGCCTTTGTCTAGACCAGGGGTCTCCTCCCTCGGTCCCCGAGGGGTCCAGGCAGACCGGTGTGCCGGTCGTCGTCCGCTTTTCCGTTCACCCCGCTGGCTCGCCAGGCGGTACATCGTGGACCCTAAGTGCTACAGGCTCCTCCAGTCTCCCATATTGCGGCCCTCCAGATAGAGCACACGTTCCCAGGGGCAGCTGTTTGCTTGCTTGCTTTCCACTTTTTTTGTTAATGGCCAAAGTGAATGATTTCCTTGACAAATCCTCTTGAAACAGATTAACTTGATGGTAATACACTTTAGCGTTTTCGTGAAAAAAAATTTTTTTAAATCAAGAAACATTCAAACCTATTAGGTATCATCTTAACTGTGACCCTAGGGAAGAAAAATCTTAAAATAGGTAAGTTCCAAACATGCTTACCACACTGCAAGGCATTTTCACAGAGTTATTTTTATCTCGTTTATTGAGACACCTTTGTACAGCTTGAGAACTGAATTTTTAAGGTGCCCGATGGAGATGGCCACCTGCTGGATGTCAGGCTTTGGTTGAAGCTGGCCGTTTGTTCTCATTCCAGCCACCTAGACATGGGCTGTGTCTCTAGCTTAATTTCTTACCTCCCCAAAGCTCCATTCCCTTGGACAGCTGGAGCCTGTTCAAATGCAAGGAAGAGGGGCAGGCACCTCTTGCCAGAGAGGCGAAAACTTCTCTTGAAGCTTTAATTTGCATGACTTTTTTCTTCATTTTTCAAGGCAGGTTTCACTATGTTGCCCTGGATGGCTTAGAGATCACAGAGAGCCATCTGCCTGCTTTTGCCTCCAGAGTGCTGAGATTAAAGGTGTACACTGCTATCCCAGTTATTGTTTTACAAACTCCAATGTTGTACCTGCTCAGTGTGTTGGCTCACATCTGTAATTCCAGCATTCAGGTAGGCTGAGACATGAGTTCAAGATCACTATATGAATATATAGTGGAATCCAAGCCAGCCTGGATTGAATTACAAGGTGAAAGTGGGTCTTGAAACAAATAGACATCTGGGCTGGAGGGGTGGTTCAGTAGTTAAGAGCATTTGCTGTACTTGCAGAGGACCAGGAGTCCCAGCACCCACCTCTTAGCTCACAGCGGTAACTGCATATTCAGGAGATCCCACACCCTTTTTCAGACCCTTAGTGATTTTGTTTTTTTAAAAGATTTATTTTATTTTATTTTATTGGTTTTTTTGAGACAGCGTTTCTCTGTGTAGCCCTGGCTGTCCTGGAACTCACTCTGTAGACCAGGCTGGCCTTAAACTCAGAAATCTGCCTGCCTCCCAAGTGCTGGGATTAAAGGCGTGCGCCACCACTGTCCAACAAGATTTATTTTATTTATCTTATGTCTATGAGTACACTGTAGCTGTCTTCAGACACACCAGAAGAGGGCATCGGATCCCATTACAGATGGTTGTGAGCCACCATGTGGTTGCTGGGAATTGAACTCAGGACCTCTGAAAGAGCAGTCAGTGCCCTTAACTGCTGAGCCATCTCTCCAACCACAGGGTCTCTGAATTTCTAGGTATGGCCTTGCTATTCTTCCAACCACAGTGGTCTTCCTGTTCACAGTCCCCCCAACCTCCCCTCCCCCCAGGCCAGCTGTACTCCTTGTCAGATCAGTTTTCGGACATAATTCTTTTAATCATGTCAGTCTCTTGCTCAAAGATGTCTTCCAGCTTTCAACAGGTGCACTTGAACCCTTTGGCCTAGCATCTGGTCCTCCTGCCTTGATCAGAGCTCCCATCCATTCTGCTTTTATGAATCATCAACTCTGTGACTGAGGCCACTGAGGCTGCTCCACTAAATCTCCTTTCCACCTCTGTACTCTGGGGCTTCCCTTTGCCTATAAGGTCCTTGCTCTTAGTCCTGCCCAGGAATACCCTACCTAAGCTTCAAACTCAAGCTTAGATTTTACCAAAGCCTTCTCTGCTCACCCCAAGTAGAACAGATATTTCTGGTCTCTCTAAGGAGCTTAGCCAGATTATTCCAGAGGAGAAGAGTAGAGTTAGTATTTCTCTTTCAGGGCTGGCCCTTTATTATTGTCTACAATAGTTGCCTTTTCTCTATGTGGGTGTAGTACACCCTTGCTGGATACCAGCTATGTGATGTACACATGTCCAAATAGAAATTTAAGGCATTGCAAGTTTGTATCTTTGACTCTTCCTTTCTACTGCCAGAAAGAAATATACTGCCTGGTGCTGCTCCTGCAGCCCAGATTCTGGAGTAAAAGGCCTAAGGCAGTATATACACCATGAGCAAAAAATTAAAATTTGTTACAGGAGCTGCCAGGATTTTGGGAGCTGGTTGCTAGCCTGACAAAGCTGACTATGGCAATTTAATGTGTGTGTGTGCACGCGTGTGCGTGTGTTTGTGTGTGTGTGTGTGTTTCTTATACAGTAACAAATTGCACTCACTGTATGATAAATTGTATTTATGTCATTATCATTTCCAAGGTCAATGCTTTTGTTACACTTTACATTCTTAATATATGTCATCAGTAATCATCAAAGTGACACTCCTCCACATTTAAGTTTATCCTTATGAACCCCTAATATAGAGTATGATTGAGAACTGTCAAGGACCTAATGACCCTGCAGTCCCCTGATACTGAATGGTCACATTTGCCTACACTAAATGGAGGTAATGAATGCTAGAGAGAGTCTTAAGCAAATCTGTCCTTTAAATGTATGAGATGTGGAGTTGAGTGTTCATTCCAGATAATTTGATCACTGTGGGTAGCTAATGGCTCACTAATGCAGGCCAAGAGAATGTATCCCCTCTCAACCCTCTGCCCCTCCCTCTTGCAGAATTAGAAAGCTCATGGCCTCTTGGGTTCAGCGTAAGCCCACACATGGAGGGCCATAGAAGGCAGATTGGCACAAGGGAATGGTAATCGACAAAGGTAGCAGGCTGTGGGTCCGATTTTAGCCATCATGTGTGAGGTTAGACAAATTCATTACCTTCTTTTGGCTTCAAGTCCTGTATTGAATAGTCTCTGATGGAGTTAGAGCCCAGATCGATAGAGTCTGGAAAGTCTGCCACCAGATATATTTACAGAATAAGCTGGTGCATTGGAACAAATGGATCCCAACTGTGATGATTTTAACTGGATTTCAGTAGCACAGGTAGGTATCCCAGATACAAAAGTTCTCCTTCCCTGGGGGTTTATGGGACCAGGCGCCTTCCATTTTGTGGCACTGCCATTTCTTAGGTCCTTGTTCTTTGGGGGCATGAGGCTAGATTAAGGGTCCATCTGCAGGAAGGGGAGGAGAATGTGGAGGAAGTGCTGGTGGTTCCAGAGCCTGGCACGGGCTGGCTTTAGTCAGTCATCTCCAACTGAAAGATCAATACATGTAGGAGAGATGTAGAAGAGGATACAGGATACTGAAGTAAACGCCAGGGTCTGCTTTATACATTCTATGCTAAGGGCTAAAGGGACCCTGGGAAAATGAAAACAAACCTTGAACTCTGTTATGGGACTGCATGTGTGCGATGAATATATTGGAAGGCCATGGAGAACAGGAGGGTGGAAAGTTACTAGGGAAGATAAACCACTTTTCTAAAGTCGCTGCTAAGAGAGGTGACGCCAATACTTCTGCATCAGAGGGTGGCTTACCCAGTTTTACACCATGGAACCCTTTGACACCTCAGGGAACCCCTTTCCGGAAGAATATTTTTAAATGCATGAAGTTAAATATGTCCAATTACAGGTCAGAGAGCTAGACCGGTAGTTAAAGTGCTTGCAGTTCTTACAGAGGACCCAGGTTTGGTTCCCAGCACCCACACTAGTGACTCACAATTGTAGCTCCAAATTCCAGAGGATCTGATGCTCTCTGACCTCCACAAGCATCTGCATGCATCTGGCACACATGTACTCATGTAAGCACACACATATACATACACGTAAGTAAAAGGAAATAAATATTCAAGCATGTGAACAATTACAAAGCGCACATTTTTATGTATGGTTATTAGAACATGAAATCACTGTGCTACAGTGTGTGGTGGACATGGAGATGTGCTGCCCATATCCCTTCAGGGAGGACATGCTCCAGTGTTGGAGAGCTCTCTTCAGATAGGCCCCCAGCTGTTCAGACCTCCAGGGGTGGCCTTGGCCACAAAAGTCCCCCTCTTCAAGTGGACATGGTGGTGTATACCTGTAATTCCAACATTCATGAGGTAGAGACAGAGGAATCAGAACTTCAAGATCATCCCAGGCTATTGAGTAAATTTGGGGCTAGCCTGGGCTATATGCACCCTATCTCAAAAACAAACAAATATACAAATAAAGTAATAAGTAAACTCTCCTGTCCTAGGAAACCCCATATTCAATGATTGATGATATGAGCGAATAAATGGATCCTTTTGACCCTACAGCAAACATTCATTATAGATCATTTTAACTTTAGAGTAAGCTCCGCTAGGCTGTTTCATGATGAGTTGGATGCTCAGCTTTTCCTATCCCCAGCTTGGGCAAGTATTGATGGAACATTCTAATAAAATATTTTGTATCCCAGACTCACTGCTGCTTGGGACCCTCAACTCAGGGCCATTGGTGTTGGGAATGGTCCAAGAAAGTAAAAGGCAAGAGGGCTGTTCAAGCTAGTTAGTGAGGATCCTGTTACCTGTGGTCATCTGAGCACAGCCGGCCCAGAACAGGCAGCAGGGTAGTTGTTAATGCCACTGGGCATGGTGTGCAGTATATTTGGTGTGGCATGTCAGGTGTCTGGAGCATCGACAGGCTCCACACTGGGAGGAGTTTGCTCAGGTCAGCTGAGTAGTACCAAGGGCCGAGCTTCCCAGCAAGGTTGGCAATGGCGAGGTAAGAGCCCTTCTTCGGAAAGGAAGGCATCATAGGTGATGCTCCCGAAACCCTTGGCTAACATGTGACTTCAAGCAGAATGTCTGTCCCCTACACTCCTGGCATCATTACAAACTAAATAAAAACAAGCATTAAGTCACAGCATAAATCAGTCAGGTATGATAATCTAATGAGGACTAGAAGGGAACATGCCTTAAAGGACCTGCAAGACATAACCAGTCTGTTCCAGCATGAGGGACATGAGGTGCTGTACTTTTTTTTTTTTTTTTTTTAATTTTATGGGTGTGGGGGGGGGGGGGGTATGGGTATGTGCCTGCGGGTGCCTGCAGAGGCTAGAGGAATTGGATCCCTCTGGAGCTGGAGTTACAGGTGATTGTGAGCTACCTTGTGTGGGTGCAGTATACATTCTTAACTACTGAGCCATCTCTCCAGCTCTAGAACACATTCTTATAGAGTCAGGCCCACTGATGGTCGTGGGTATGATAGGACCCACAGCATTAGAGGGCAGATGTGTCTCTGCTGTGTAAGCACAAGATTAATATTACTTGGTTTGATGCAATCTGTGTTTATTTCCAGGGGATCCAAGCCACATTGCTGGTTACCCTCACCCATCTAGACTACAGCTTCTCTAAGTTTTTGAGAAGTGTACTTCTATGCTCAGTCTTAAATATGCAAGGGAACCAGGCTTGGTGATACATGCCTAGAATATCAGCTCTTGGGAGGTAGAGTCAGGAAGATCAAAAGCTCATGGTTATACTAGGCTCCATAGTGAGTTCAAAGCCAGTGTAGCTACATGAGACCATGTTTTAAAAAATAAATAAACAAAGGATAATTAGTACTAGCTTTATTAAAGGGTACCTGTTATGATCTTCATTTTTGTCTCTATCTAGATAGTGACTCTGACTCATTAAATAGACATGTAACCTTGTCCTACTGTTGGCTGACAGGAGTCCCTTGGGTCTGAATGGTGTGAATAGGTATAGTCCCCATAGACTCATGTGTTTGAATGCTTGGCCTATAGGGAGTGGCACTATTAGGAAGCGTGGCCTTATTGGAGTAGGTGTGGCCTTGTTAGAGGAAGTGTGTCACTGTGGAGGTGGGCTTTGTGGTCTCTTATGCTCAGGCTACATCCAGTGTGACACAGTCTCTCTTTGCTTGGGATCAAGATGTAGAACTCTTAGCTCCTCTTCAGCACCGTGCCTGCCTGCAGGCTGCCATACTTCCTGCCATGATGATAATGGACTAAACTTCTTTAACTGTAAGCCAGCCCCAGTTAAATGTCCTTTATAAGAGTTGCCCTGGTCATGGTGTCCCTTCACAGCAATAAAACCCTAACTAAGACAGGTCTGTAAGCTTGATTCCCATGGTTCCCATGTAAAAAATTGAGATCAATATACACAAAAGCTGAACATCCCTGCCACATCCCTGGTTAACACGCACACACACACACACACACACACACACATACACACACATACCCCGTGTTGGCTTGTGGAATGAAACTATAGCTGTTGGGAAGTCCCTACTCTTCTGCATTCTACGATAGCCTACTAAGTGAGAAGAAAATGGGAGAGCTGAGGAGATTGATGCTCCCCTCAGGGATATGGAGGAGGCAGGAGTGGGGGTCCCTTCATAGCTCCATTTAATCACCACTCTGGCTCACAAAGCACAGGACCTAAGATGACATCGAGCTGTGGCGGGCTCAGTGAAGCAACAACCCCGAGAGCCTGACAAGCAGAGGCGCTGTCTGTGCTGGGAGAGATTAATAGTTTCAGATACATGTTGTGTGGCTGTTGTGAATTTATCCCATCCTCTTCCTGTCTGAAAAGAAGATCTCAAATGTTTGCAACCCTGACTGTGCTAAATTTTCTAGGCTGTGCTAAAATCTAGCCTGTAGAAGTTTTTATTATTTTTATTATTACTGATTATTATTATTATTATTATTATTATTATTATTTAAGTTTTAGTCTTTGTAATCCTGGCTGGCTTAGAATTCACAATGACCTTAAATTTGTAGCAATTTTCCTGCCTCTGCTTCCTAAGTTCTGGGATTACAGGTGCATGTCACCCTGGTCAGGCTGAGTATGTTTCAGTTTATTGCTGTTCATCTCCAAGCCTTTCATCACCTGTTCAGTGCTAATGGCACTGGGCTTGGTAAGTGGCTCATCTTAGCGGTAAGTCTGTGGTTCGACTTTGTTAAGCAATGCCCTGGAGTGAGCATGCAGAAGGCAGAGGTTTTCCCTGCTGGTTCTGGTGTGGCTGGTGTTTGCATCTTCTCGTAGGATGCCAGGGCTGCCCTAAGTCTGGCTGCATACCCAGCGCCTGATGTCTACCTCACTGTGGCTTTCCCAATGAGGTCATATGCACTGAGCTTGGCACTGCTAAGAATCCAGCTTCTGAGCTGTCTGCTTCTGTGGTGCACTCACCCTGCCTGCTTTGGCTTGCCTGGAGCAATGTTTCTTGGGACTTTCTCTACCCAGATACTGCCAACCCCAGGCTTCACTCTGCCCTAGTGTAGGCAGGCTCCTGAGAATGACCTTGGACAGCTGATCCTCCTGTCTCCACCTTCCAAGTGCTATGATTACAAGCATGAGCTAAACAGTAATAATGGCTAAATGGTGTAAAAAACCGAGCCTGGGGCCTTGTGAATGCTAAGCAAGCATCTCCCAACTGAGCTATACCTTCAACCTGACGCTCTGTGTGTTGTGTATGTGTTTATGTGCTCTCATGTGTGTGCACCTATATATTTATATGTGTAGAGATACCAAGTCTTCAACTGCTTTTCGGCCTTACTTATTGAGACAAGTCTCTCACTGAAACTTGAGCTTACCACCTCTTGCTTGGTGCTGAGGTTCCAGGATACATTAGCACACCTGCCTTTTATATTGGTGCTAGGGATTGGAGCTCAAGTCTCCATGCCTGCATGGCAAGTACTTTACCAGCTGAGCCATCTCTCTAGCCCAAAGATTCTTTTTAACTAAAGATTTAAGGGTCAAATTACTTTGTGGTTTCTGTTTCCTGTCTGAGCCTGATACAATGGGATCTGTGTCATCTGGACATTCTTCAGAACATTACTTGGGCACACTATCCAATGACATCATTCTAAGTGCAGCCTATGAAGGTGGGTCTTGATGATGTATACCTATATCTGATACTCAGGACACTGAGACAGGAGGGCCACTTGTTCAAGGTCAGTCTGGACTTACATAGTGAGAACCAGGTTTGCCAGGGTTACAGAGCAAGACTCTGTCTCAACAAAACAACAACAGAAATGGTACAAAAAATGTGTCAGATGAGGAAAAAAAAACACAATAAAAGTGTCAGTAAGTTACACAAATTCCAGATGAAGGCAGAATAAGATGAAGCATTTCATGTCAAAGTGACTGACATGCAAGCATAGGACCTGAATTTGGATCTTCAGTACACATGTAAAAAGCATGTTAGGGTTTTCTTGCTGTGAAGAGACACCATGGCCAAGACAACTCTTTTTTTTTTTTTAAATTAATTTATTTAATGTGCATTGGTGTTTGGCCTGCATGTACATTTGTGTGAGGGTGTCAGATCCTGAAGTTACAGACAGCTGTGAGCTGCCATGTGGGTGTTGGGAATTGAACCTGGGTCTTCTAGAAGAGCACTAATGCCCTTAACCACTGAGCCATCTTTTTAGCCCCCAGACCACAGCAGGTCTTATAAAGGAAAACACTTAATTGGGCTGACATAGAGTTTCAGAAATTTAGTCTATTATCATCATGGCAGGAAGCATGGCCATGTGCTGGCAGACAAGGTGCTGTTGGAGGAGCCCAGAATTCTACATCTTGATCTGGAGGCAGAAGAAGGAGACTGTGAGCCACACTGGGCATAGCTTGAGCATAGGAGACCTCAAAGCCCACCCCCATAGTGACACACTTCCTCCAACAAGGCCACACCTACTCCAACAAGGCCACATCTCCTAATTGTGCCACTCCCCATGGACCAAACATTCAAACACATGAGTCTATAGTGGCCATTTCTATTAAAACCACCCCAGCCAGATATTGCACTGTGCACCTATGGTTCCAACATTGGGGATACAGAGGCAGAAGGATCCCTGGGATTTGCTGGTCAGTTAGTCTTGCTGAATCAGTGAGCTTTAGGTTCAGTGAGAGACTCTGCCTCAAGAAATAAGGTTTAGAACCATAAAGGGAGACCCCCCAATGTTGATCTCTGGCTTCCATACACATGTATGTAGTCTCTCTCTCTCTCTCTCTCTCTCTCTCTCTCTCTCTCTCACACACACACACACACACACACACACACACATACACGCCAAACCAGTGATAATTTTAGGAGTCTGGTTTGAGCATATACTCCAGAGACAGCGAAATTACTAAATCTTATAGACTGTCCTTGATCACAAAAAAGTAAACAGCTTTTTGAGTGTTGGTATGATACTACAAATGAAAGGTGAAACTGTGTGTGTGTGTGTGTGTGAGAGAGAGAGAGAGAGAGAGAGAGAGAGTAGTTGTGTGTCTGTATGTGAGAGAGTGTGTGACTCATGCACATGCGTGTGTTGGTATATGTGCCCATGGGGCCCATGTACAGAGGTGAGAGCAGGCTGTTAGGTGGCTTCATCTGTCACTTTCCACCTTGCTGCCTTGAGAGAAGGTCTCTCACTGAACTGGATGCTTGCTGTTTTGGGTAGGCTGGCCAGCCATTGAACTCTCAGAAGCCACCTGTCTCTGCCAATGCTCGAGTACAGACACACCCAACCATGCCAAGCTTTTTATGTCAATGTTGGGGATTCAAACGCAGGTCCTTGGGTTTGCAGAGAAAGCATTCTTACTTACTGAGACATCTCCCAGTCTCCCAAAGTGAAACTCCCGTGTAAAAATTATTTTTAAAAATACTGCATAAAATTCCTTCAAGCTCTCTGTATATGGTGTTTATAAAACATGAATGAATTTTGAGTTTCAGCTTGGCTCCCATCCCTAAGACATCTTATTATTATGACTGTACAAAGATTCCCAAATCCAAAAGAACCTGAAATTGATACATTCTGGTGTCAGAAATTTTGGATAAAGAACGTACAGTTTATGTTTCCCATTGCTAAAGGGAGAAGGACATGTAGGAATACTCTCTAGAGATTGGGGAAAGCATGATCCATATCTGGGGATGCTGTTTTGATCAATACCCAATCCACATAAAAGGCTGTCAGGGTTAAGTAGATCTCCAAGAAGAAAGGACTCTGCAGCTAGAACATCAGCTGTTCAAGTTTATGTTGTCATCACAGATGAGGCTAGAAGTAGCCACCATGACAGGGTACTGTGTGATGCTTGTACTTTGTCCCAGAGTGAGAATCACTGTTAGTGCCAGTCCTTGATGTCTCAGAGCAAGACTGTGCCACCAGCACCAGGGCATATATATCTTTTTGAGAAACAAGTGGCATGCCGTTGAGTGCTGGTAAAAACGCAGTGCCTAACCATGGAATAACAAATGACCTACCTGTACCTCATTAGCTGGGTTTTGTCAGACCAGCCAAATCACAAGGATAGGCGGGTTGAGGCTCAATCATTGATAGATGCAGGTGTTGCATATGAGCTGGGTGCTAAGCAGGAGCAGAGGGCACAGGCCATTGCATGTGACACTTCTTGGATCCCTCCTTTCTATCTACCAGAGCGTCATCACATTCCTGCCCCTTGCACAAACCTGTGACTACATTAGAGTCCTATTCATCCAGCTGATGGAAGTTCTGTATATGGGGTGAGTTGGTTCAGAATATGGGCACTACAGCTAAAAATGATAGGAAATAGACTATAGGTTAACTAAAGAGTATCATCTTGGGAGACAGTGACAAGGGCAACTCTTCCCAAGGTTCATGGCTCAACCGGTTTGCATAGGCAGTGCGGTTGAAGGGTAGGTGGCTCAGTGAGATGGCTCAGTGGGTGCTTCCTGCTGAGCCTGACTATCTGAGTTCTGTACCCAGGAACTATATAGTGGAAGGAGAGAAATGACTCCCAAAAGTTGTCCTTTGACCGCCACACATGCGTCTTGGCAGCCATAAATGTGCGTGTGTGCACGCGTGTGCGTGTGCGCGTGCGCATGCACACACACACATACACACACACACACACACACATGCACGCACACGTGCGCATGCAGGTCAATGAAATATTTTTTATATGGGGTTTAAGGTTAGAAGAGGTACAAACTCAAGGCCTGAACAGTTGATCACAGATCACAGACGGGTGGCAAGGAGTGCTTTGAAGCACGTTGAGGTCAGAAGAAGTGTGTATAGCATGCTATGGGCTGGAGTCCCAACTGAATAAAAGGGAGAAAGTGAACTGAGTTTGCACATTCCTCCCTCTCTGTTTTCTGGCTTTGATGCAGTGGGATCATCTGCCTCAGTTCTTGCCTCCATGCCTTCCCTGTCCGTGATACATTGTAACACTCCAGAGGTATCCATGATACATTGTAAACAGCAGTATTGAACCAGTCTTCCGTCACGTTTGCCTCATATAAGGTGTTTTGTCAGTAGATAAGCTACTAGTATACCTGCGGTGTTGAGCATGTGTCAGGAGTTAGCTGAGGGCATCCTTAGCCTTCAGTGTTCTGAGAAAGGCCAACAGAGCCCAGGCTGACTTCAAACTCTTCAGTCTCCTGCCTCTCAAGTGCTAGGGTTGCAAGAATATGCCATCCAGCCCAGCACCTGGACACTTCTTGATCCACCCTTGCCCAGCTGATACTGTTGAAGGACAGGTGCATCAATAGAGCCTGGGAGGGTAGATACTTTAATAAATTACTAAAAGCGTACGTCTTATACTAGAGAATATGCCTCATTTTATAGTTCCGGAAGCTACAGTGGGTCACGTGGACCTCCTCCTGGCAGGTTTAGAGGACATTCTGCTTCTGTGGCTTTCTAGCTTTGGGATGGCCTAAGTTCAAGGCATGTGGCCTCTAGCCAGAATGGCATCAGTCCAGTCTCTGCTTCTGTCATAATGTCTCCTCTCTAGACACTCCAGTCTCCTTCTACTTGTCCAGACTCTGTGGCTACATCAGTCCACCCATACAACACAGAAAAACATCCCATCCCCCACTTTAAGTTTGATATTGTTTTGTTGTTGTTTTTTCTAAGACAGAATCTCACAATAGCCAAGGCTGGCTTCCAACCCACAATCCTCCTGCCCCAGTCCCCAGAGTGCTGGGATTACAGGTGTGCACAATCACGCTTGGCCACACATGACACTCTTGCTAGCATTTTTAAAAACCAGTTTTACATATAACCATGGATAGTGGTTAGATTTTGAAAGGTTTGACTGAAATGTAAAATTTTAATAATGAATGTAGCATTAACAGTACATGTGACTACCATTATAATAAACAATGACAATCATATTACTTTATTACAGAGGGCCTTGTGACCAGCTAAATGCCAGAAAACACTGGAGAAGAGCCCAGAAGCTTCGAAGAAGCCATCTCACTTGCTAATTCCAATTCCGAGTAAGCAGTCTTTCTCTCTGACTGTTTCCTGAAAACATCTCAAAAGGCACCTTTTCTGAGACTGATGACAGCTTTCAAAACCTGCATTCCTTTATTTCTAGTTTTTGCTTTCAGAAGCTCACATTCAGGGAGTGTTTAGACAGTCTAGCATGCATTCTGTGCATCCGATCCGCCTAATTGCTAGCAGGTCTGTGATAAGATGCCTGAGAGCCCTCCCTCAAAGCTAGCTGAAGAGATCCCAGTGGGTGAGGATGCTTTGGAGCATACACACAGCATTGGTTCAAGAGGCCAAAAGGTCAGGTTCTCTAGGGCCAATCTTTTTCCTCTGAGTAAACTGAAATGTGATGTCATGCCTTTAATCCCAGCATTCAGGAGGCAGAGACAGGTTGATCCCTAAATTAGAGGCCAGCCAAAAAGAGAAATGTCTTGAGAAACCAAAAACACAAAGGAAAAAGTTTAAAAGTGAAAGAAAAAAGTGATCCACGCATGCACTCACATGTAAATATCTTGATGCACAAAGTAAGGTGGGTTTGGATCCTAATTTTTTTGTTTACTTCTCACTGGTTTTGGGATTAACTGAGGGTTCCTGGCCACTGTGACATTCCTGGAATCACTCCTCTCATTCCCTTAAGTGTCCCACTGATGCTGGTCTCCCCAAACAGAGACTGCAGAGGAGGATGTTGGTTACAGCACTGTCATTTCCACCCAGGAATTGAGGGTGATCCTGGGTGAATGAGTCACCCCAACGCACTACTTGACTTTACCTTGATGATGAATATCCCTGCCTGAGGGACAGTCCACTTATTTGCTCAGAGGGAGAGCCCCAAATTCAAAACTTACTGAAGATGAGCAGAGATTAGCACTTGCACTTGCAAAGTTCCCTCTCCTTGGAAGAAATCATTAGAATTCTAAAATTTATCAACACCTATGAGTCTGCAAGTCTCGTGATCCAAAGGCTGTCATTTGCATTATTTTACAAGCGATTCTCTATTGAAGTAAAAAGCTTTTGTTTTCTGCTTTTTTAGACAGGCTCTCAGGTATCCCAGGCTAACCTGGAATTTACCAAGTGGGCAAGGATGCCCTTGGACTCCCAACCTTCCTGCCTCCTCCTTGCAAATGCTAGTATTATAGGTCTGCACCATGGTAGCACCAAATTTCTCAAGAACAACCACTGACTGTAACTACACAGAGTTTAGGATATTTCTCTTGAAGAAGCAGGGTGCTCATCCATCATCCTCCAGTAAACATGATCCTGTCTCCACAGTTCAGTGATTTCAGCAGTGATTTAGCCCTCTAGCTGCTCAGCGCAATGACTGCGTGCTCTGTTAACCTTTATTCATCTTAGTAAATCTAAAATTAGCTGTTTTGGGAGGGTTTTGACTGGATACTGTTAGACACAGTCAGGGTAAGAAGACCTCAGCTGGAGTGGCACATACCTGTAACCCCAAGCACTTGGGAGGTAGAAATTAGAGAGTGGCAAATTCAAGGCTAGCCTGGGCTATGTAAAAAGACCCTGTCAAATCATTAGCATCCATCAGAGGTGAGGACTGGGGGAGAGCAGGATGAGCATGGTGGTTTCAGGCGTATGTGACACTGTCCCATGCAGTATTAGGATGGTGGTACATGTTCTGATGGTTAGTTCCCATTGTCTACTTGATGGATTTATGTGTGCACATATGTGTGGTGTGTGCATGTGTGTGGAGGCCAGAGATCAAATAGGTGTCATTCCTTAGGAGCTGTCCACCTTGGGTTTTGAGAGTCTTTTCCTAGGACCTGGGGCTTGATGATTAGGCTACCCTGGCTGGCCATTGTGCCTTTTGACTACAGGACGAATGTGACCAAGTCTGGTGTATCTGCTACCGTGATGTCCCCACCAAGATGCACTGTACCTCAAACTGTAAGCCAAGATAAATCCTTCCTTAAGGTTCTTTATTGGGTATTTTGGTACAGTAGTGGAAAAGAAAATCCAGACTGGTACACATGTCATCACCCGTTTGTCCAGATCCCCAGTGTACACCACAAAGAGTAAGACTCAGTATGGACTGTGAGCTTTGGCTGATAACATCATTTGGACAGTGATGTGTGTACCTCTATTCAGGCTGTGGACAATGGACAAACATAGCTATGGGTAGTTGAGGACCTGTGAGGTCTCTGTACTTGCTGCTCAATTCTGCTGTAGACTTAAAATTACTCTAAAACCCAATAAGGTCTAATTTTAGAATTAAAAGGCAAAATCTAGGAATGTAGAGAGCTTACCTAGCTTTTCTGGAGCCCTGAGTTCGATCCCCAGCACTGCTGATGCGTAACTCAGGAGGTGGAGGCAGGAGGATTAGAGGTTTACAGTCATTCTGGGCTACATAGGAAGTTTGCGATTGGCCTGAGCTATGTGAGATCCTGTCTCAAATTAAGTTTAAACAACATTTGTATGAAAAAAGTTAATTAGGAGTCAGATACCATCCAGGCAGTGTGAAATGGTTGGATTCAAACTACCCTAAGAATCAACTTCTAGTCTCACAGTGTACTCTGCTGTGACAAAGT
Organism: Rhynchomys soricoides; assembly: GCA_019843965.1. Taxonomy (NCBI): domain Eukaryota; kingdom Metazoa; phylum Chordata; class Mammalia; order Rodentia; family Muridae; genus Rhynchomys; species Rhynchomys soricoides. Next base: position 2,512,603 of record JADRCH010000249.1, on the reverse strand, counting down.
CCCTGGTGTATTCAGGAGTCAGGTAGGAGATTTTGCCTCCAGGGGATTGGCTTCTATTTCATCCACATCTGTGGGAGAAACTCTCTGTGGCTTAAAACAGTAAATGAAACCTATCGCAGCATTATGCAGTGTTTCAAATCCATCACTGCCCTGGGAGAGCCCTGGGCATCAGTTGCCCCATCCATTTATGTCTCTCTCTCTCCCTCGGTGCTTGGAAATTTCCTGCAGCATCATTTTGCCAGACAGTTCTTACAACAGTTCATGGCTGGGCAGATATGGGGGCGGGGGAAGGGATTGCAGTTCTGACAGCTAATGTCAGTTTCTTCCACCTGGGGTGTGGATCAATGGAGCTGACAGCTGGGGCAGTGTAGAGAAGCCCCTGGGTTTCCAGGTGCACCGCAGGGGGCTGATTCTGTTAACCCAGTCTGGTTTGCCTTGCATAGAGAATGAATAGCAAGTCACCATGATTGATATCCTTGCCTTAATGCAGGGTCTGGAATCCTGCTTTACAATGTGACTCCCCATAGCTCTAGCCTTCAGTTCATGGGTATCTCTAGATCCATTCTTGCCTCTCTTCCATCTTTCTGGAAACTCTAGGTGTGTCCAACTGCCAGCCTGTGGACTGAATGCCCTCACCTCCGGGGTAGCTATGTATGCAACATAACATTCATAAAGTTACTAGGAATGTTAAGAGATTTTTTTTTTGCACATGTTTTTGAACTAACAGATCTGAACATCGCATTGAAATGTCACAAGGTTAGACACTTCTGAGGTGAGCTATGCTAGGGGTCATAGACAGTACTTGGTGTCTATCGGTTCCTGTTTAGTTTTTTTCAATATAGTCAATTAGAAAATATTTGTTTTATTTTTAATTATGCATATATGTGTACATGTGCATATGTGTATGGGTACATGTGAGTGCAGTTGCCTTTGGAGACCAGAAGAGGGCATCATATCTCCTGGAATTAGAGTAATAGGTAGTTGTGAGCCCACCAATTTGGGTGCAGGGAATTTAGCTCAGGTCTTCTGCAAGAGCAGTGTATGGTTTTAACTGCTAAATCAGCTATCTCGCCTCAGTAGGTTCTGTTTGTTTGTTTGTGTTTTATTTAATGATAGGGTTTCAAATAGATTGGCTACTCTGTAACCAAGGATGGCCTTGAACTCACGATCCTCTTGTCTCCACTCCCCAAGTGTTGGATGTAATCTTTCATGGTCAAATGTCACTACCTGTATGCCACTGGGGATGATGATGGGACCCAGGGCTTCATGCATAGCCAGGCAAACACTCTGTTCCCTCAGCTGAATGCATCTCCTGTGTTAATTCAGAAATGAAGGAGCCAGTAGGATTTCTGAATGATCCATGCTGGGGTACACCACAGCGTGGGAACCTAGAAAACTCTCAATGCAGCTGGAAAGCAACCACCACATAGAAGCCAACAAGTACAGTCTGCCCTTCTTCAGGGACACACGTAGAGGAGGCCACTCTCTGCTGTTTTCCAAAAGGCCTGAGTTGTTGTTTAGATGGAGCAGTTTTTCATTAAACTCTTCAAGCTCCCCCTCAAGGCCGCAGTCGAGCTTTATTGGATTCTGAAATGAGGCAGCTGGATCTGAGTGCTGAGGGTGAGGCTTTCTCTTCTTTATCTTTCCCTGATCACAGCTGAACTCTCAGAGCGATTGTGAGGCGGCTAAGGTGATGGTGGCTTTTGATTGCAACAAAATCAACACTCAAACACGCGCACACGCACACCTGAGTGCACCCACGTACTCCATCATTGTTAGATATGAATGTTCTTTTCTCTGTGTATGTTGCGACCTCCTCCTCCTCATTTCCCCTCCTCTGTGTCTGGGTGGGGGGAGAATTAGAATGCTCTCAAAGTGGAAAATTCTAGAAGCTTTGAATTGATTTCCAAAATTGTACCATTGAATCCTGCCAATTTACAGATAGGGAAACTGAGGTCCAGAGGGAGGCCCAGGATTTATTCAGTGTTGGTAGTATGTTTTAAACTCATGTAGGGACAGTCTCTTGTGTACTGTGTAAAAGCATCCTCACCCGTCAATACAAATCTGACGGCCAGTAAGCTGAGGGAGGGTTAGAAGGTGGGACATCCATGAGGGAAACAGGAACTCTGGGAGATTGTCAGGCACAGGAGGAGTCGCCACCAGGACTTGGGGGAAGTTGGACATATGAAACTGAGAAGTAACCAGCCGTGTGGCCTACATAGAGTAGTAGTATAAATGGGTTAATCTGAGTTACAGGGTTAAAATGAGATTCCTGCATGTGTACCTGTGCCTAAGCCTAGGCAGGATGACAGTCCCCTCTCCTCCCCTGGAGAACAAACAGAGGCATGGAGTCTTCTTTCTGTGGACCTGTGGCTTTGGGCGGTGTTGCTTGATTACTGCAGACTAGAGGGTTGTAAGAAGTGGCATCCCCTGCTGGAATCACTTGATGGCTGTCCCAGGGCCTCCAGGGCTCTCTCCATCTGCTGAGATGTTCGCGGAAGCTCCAGACCCTCTGCTGATCCTCAGAGGCCATGAGGTTTGTGAATGGAGAACAGTGTTGAGTTAAGCCCTTGGGATTAGGTTTATTTGTTACTACACCATGATTTTGCTTTTTCTGACTGTTACAACATCCAGACACGGACATCAACTCACATTCAGAAAGAACACCAATTCAAACCAGCGGGAGGAATCTGTTCAAATGCAGAAGTTTATTTTATCTATCGTCTGCCTGCCTGCCTGCCTACCTACCTACCTACCTACTGTTTCTAGTTTTTGACACAGGGTCTCGTTGTGTAGCTCTGGCTGTCCTGGAATTTAGTCTGTTGACCAGGCTGGCCTTGAGCTCACGCCGATCTGCCTGCTTCTGCCTCTCAAGTGCTCAAGTGGTTTAAAGGCATGGTCCACCATACCTAGCTCAAATGCAGAAAGTTTTCAAAACAGTGCATAAAGTTCATTAACAAACACATTGTTGAGTAAAAAGTACCAGCATGCTAAGAAGAAACCCCCATGGCTTAATGAGGGTTTTACTGTTGTGAACAGACACCATGACCAAGGCAACTCTTATAAGGACAACACTTAATTGGGGCTGGCTTACAGGTTCAGAGGTCCAGTCCAGTATCATCAAGGCAGGAACATGGCAGCATCCAGGCAGGCATGGTGCAGGAGAAAGCTGAGAGTTCAACATCTTCATCTGAAGGCTGCTAGAAGACTGACTTCCAGGCAACTAGGTGAGGGTCTTAAGTCCACGCCCACAGTGCCACGCCTACTCCAACAAGGCCACACCTCCAAATAGTGCCACTCCCTGGGCCAAGCATATACAAACCACCACACCCCATATCTTGTGTGTTATGATTTGGTTGTTTACAGATTCAGGACGGTCACACAGAACATGGGCACAGGGAGTACCCTTCTCTCTCTTCCACAAGATGTGGAGCCCTGGCTCCATCGTTCACAGACGGGCTTTTGTGTCCAACAATAAAAGCATCTCAGGCCTGCATGCTTTGTTGGTTCATCCACAATAATGTCTTTCTCTTGCCAGTGGCCCTGGCTTTGGGATATAGAATTAAAATTATGAACAGAGGAAAGAGGAAAGATCACACTAGGTAATTATAGACACCAAGGTGTTCTTAAAGACTGCAGGGCCGAGAGCCCACTAGATAAACCCGGTGGAGGTGGTCAGTCAGGTTTTCCTGACTTCTCCAGTGCCGTGAGGTGTTTTGCTTCAGGAACAGAAACCCACCATGCCTGAAGATAGCACAAGATTCATTTCCACCAATGATCGGTCACATGTAACAGTGATGCATCTTACAGGAAAACACAAAAGACAAAAATTATATGTACATAGAGTTACAGAAATATCTTTGACTTTAAGCCTTCAAAAGTCTGGTACAACTGTTACGATGATGATGATGGTGGTGGTGGTGGTGGTGATGGTGATGATTACTATTAATATGTGTGTGTGCGCGAGTGCATCTGCATGCACACATGCTCAGGTATACCCACGCCCCAGCACACATATGGAGATCTACTTGTTTGAGATCGGGTCTCTTGTTCACAGCTATGTTCACCAGGCTGGCTTGCAAACTCCCTGGCACTCTCCTGTTTCTATAACCCATCTCTCTATAGGAATTTCAGGTGTGCCACCCTGGTTGGCTATACATGGCTTCCGGTTATTTGAGCTTGCGTCTCTCATATTTGTGTGACAGGCACTTTACCTACTAAATCATCTCCCCAGCTCTGTCCCTCTTGTCTAATTTGGAAAGAAAGCATTTGGAGGAGAACACCTTGAAGAGTTTATTAGCTCTAAAAAGAATGTAGTCCTTTGCAAAACATCGTCCTGGGGAGAGGTGAGAATCTGCTCTCCGTCTCACACAAATGTTGCATTTTCAGGGCGGATCAGCTCTCAACCCCTGACGTGTTAAATTCTGGAGTGCCACCCTCCATCTGGGCTGGGTGCTGAAGAGTCAGATGACAGCAGCATCTCAGAAGCCAGTGTGAGCTTCACAGGGCTTGCCCAGTGTGAGCCGTGAGGGCTGGGCACTTACGGGTGGGGGAGGGGAAGGCAGAAGCTGGGTGTTAGAGGAAGGGAGGTCACATGGGAGTCTGCCTGCCCATCTTCATGTGCAACAGGGCCAGGCCACCAGCCCAATGTGGGATGTTGTAGACAGACACCTACTGTCTGGTTTTCTGGGACCCTTTCTCCTCCTCAAGGACAGGGAAGCCCTTTTACTTTGATGCTTTTAACTTTTTGGCCCTGGAGGTGTCCTGCTTGGCTATCCTCTCTCTGGCCATGCAAATGAGCTCATAATCCATATATAGTCTATTTCCAACGTTTTTCTAGTTGTAACTGGAAGAGGCTTTGTCATCTGTGGGCCACATGGTCAATGAGCCCACCTAACTGGAGATATCCCTGCCGCTCAGTGGGCCCAAAAAATCCAGGTAAGTGGGTGGCAAGGTTTGAGTCCAGGCTGAGCTTTCCTCCTTCCCTGAAGTCTGCCTCAAGCCAACTCTTTCTCCTCCTTCCGGCAAAGTTGCACACTGTGGAGGCTCAATTTGGGGTAAGCAGGCAGGAGGACATGCTGGAAAAGCCCAGCATGAGGAACTAAGCCCAAGCCATGGGAGCTGTGGTCAAGTTGGGGAGCTACAACAGTAGGGCACTAGAAATACAGCCCTCCAGAAAGAGGGGTTCTTAAGAATGGCTGATCTCATTGCTTCTCGGCCTTTTGGCTAAGATCAAGTGTAGAATGGCTGATCTCACTGACTAACCAAAGACAAAAGGGCCTGGGGAGATGGTAAAGCGTGTGCTTTCCAAGCAGGAGGGCCTGGGCTCAGATCCCAGCACCCGGGGATCTGAGCCAAGCTCGGTGCAGCTGAAATCCAACACTAAGGAGATAGAGACAGAAGCTTCTCCAAGACTTGCCAGCCATCCAGCCTGACCAAAGGGACAAGCTCCAGGCTCAGGGAGGGATCTTGTCATGAAAATTAAGGTGGAGAATGACTAAGGAAGACTGACGCTGGAGATCGCGCGCGTGCACGGACACACACACACACACACACACACACACACACACACGAATTATAAATCAATAATAAAAAAGAAAAGAGATAGGAAGTAGTGGTTTAAATATGCCTGGCCCATGGAAATGACACTATTAGGAGGTGTGGCCTTGTTAAAGTAGGTGTGGCCTAGATGAAGTAGGAGTGGCCTTGTTGGAGGACGTGTATTGGTTGGGAATCGGCTTCGAGGTCCAATGCTTAAGCTCTGCCCAGTGTGTGGAAGGGATCAAGATGTAGAACTCTCTGCTCCTCCAGCACCTTGTCTTCCTGGATGCTGCCATGCTCCCACCATGATGATAATGGACTGAACCTCTGAAACTGTAAGCCAGCCCCAATTAAAAAAACTTTTTTATAAGAGTTGCTTTGGTCATGGTGTCTCTTCACAGCAATAAAACCCTAACTAAGACATAGGAATACAGCCAAATACTAGAAAAAGAAGACAGTGGGGAAATATGATTGAAAGAAAGGCAAATAGAGATCATGAAAGGTTAATGTATCAGTGTGCAAAGAGAATTCTCCTTCTCCTTCTTGGTCACCATGTTGGTGCTAGGAACTGAATCTAGGCCCTCTGGAAGAGCAGCCAAAACTCTTAACCTCTGAGGCAGCTCTCTACCCCTGCTAAAAGTCATCTTTTAGAATAACTTGGTTTCAGGTCAAGGATCTGAAGAAGCAAGAACAGAAAGGAGCCCATGACCTTGAGTGAATTGAAGAAGGAAGGGTGGTCTCTACTGGGGAGGGGATGGTGCCCTGAAGGAAGCTTCCTGGAAATCCACTGTGTACCTCAGATTCCGCTCTCAGCTCCACATACCTCCAACTATCCCACTTGTTTGGACTCTGGTCCTTCTTGTGTCCTGTGGTCTACCATGAATTGAATGGATTGATAGGGTCTGGGAGATGGGCTCAAGGTGACCACCCACATTTAACTCTTCCTATGCTGTACTCTACCTTGCTCCTGTCCTGTCCTGTTGTATCTTGTGACCCTGCCTTTCTCTCTCACTCTTGTCCACACTGAGCTGTCTGAGCTCTACTCCTAGCTGTGAACAATGGAGCTGATGAACATGTAACCCAAAGCCTGCCAGGAGGACTCAAGGGTAAGGGTCTTGGGAAAGAATGAGCTAGAGTCTAAGAGATTGGACCTTTGAGGGCTAAGCAAGGAGATGGCAGTCCAGAGTCAAGGAAATGCAATGCAGGCATTGAGAGGTATGGCTATGATCCCAGAATTTGGGAGACAGAGGTGGGTGGATCTCTGTGAGATAGAGGCTATCCTGGTCTACACAGAGGCCATCCTGGTCTATCAGATCAGCCAAGGCTGCAGAGTGAGACCTTGTCTCAACAAATCAAAAACCAAACACCAAAACAAAATAAAAATCTCAACCAGCCAATGATGATAATAAAACCCCTCATTTCTATTATTTGTGCTGCAGGAGGCTGAGTGTGAAGGATTGCTTTGAGTTTGAGAGCAGTCTTAATAATATAGTCAGACCCAGTCTTAAATAATAACAAAGGGAGAAAGGAAGGAAGTGAGGAAGGAAGCAATGAAGATCAAAACTAAGAAATTAATGCTGCTAATGACATTAGCTGGGAATTTGATTCAGATGTCACCCAATTATGTTCTGGTTGTTTCAAATCTGTTTCTTTCTTTCTTCACAGCCATCTCTTTGTATATTTTCTGACCATCTGTATTTCTTCTGCAAAATGCCTGCTCAGTCTCTTTGTCCATTTCCCCCTCTTGAATCATTTGTCTTTTTTGTATGATTCTTAAAGGCTCTGTAAACAAATCTTCCAAGTTCATACAGCTGATTAGGAGCCGAGCTAAGAAGAGAGCCCAAGTCTAACCTAACTTTCCATTCCTACCATCTTCACCTGTCTAGTTCTTCTTGGTCTTCTGGTCTTCCTTTTTCCCTTGTCCTGTGCAGTGTCCCCAGTTGTCACAGACTTCATTCTTAACAGTGTCCCTCAAGCACAGCAGACCAGGATTGCTGGGTCCATGTGTCATTCACTACTGTACCCAATGACCCCAGTGGGCATCTGGTCAGGATCTTATCTGGATGCAGTTTGCTTTCTAGCTTTCTGGAAAGTCTCTCACTTGGCAGAGATAAGCTGCACAGAGAGCTTGCTGCTGAGGTCCCAGAATGCACCATTTGGCAGATGGTCTCCTTCTTAATTGCGGTTCTGGCACTAGTAAAACCTTCTATGCAGGCAGAGTGGAAGCTGCAGGAAGGGGCTGTGCATCTTAGAGCACTGGACCTGTGATTCCCAGGATGCCATTCAAGATACTTAACTCCCCTTGAGGGCATTATCTCATCCCCCTAGCCACAGCCCCAGGACTGGGGAGGAAGTGGTGGGTGTGGGCATTGCTGTGGGCAGGAACAGAAGCATCTATCTGTCCAACTGCTCTGATCCCAGGAACGGGGCCTGGTTTCTCTGGGGTCCTCAATGGCTTTGATAATGGAGTTAAGTAAGCATCTTGCCATTGTAGCTCTGCTGAAGATGGAGATGAGACAGGATATCATTTGTCCCCAGTGGGGTGTGTGCTTTGGATGGGGAGGATGGTGTGGTCAATTGCATGGCCATCCAGAAGCTGTGAATGAAACCTTATCTGGTTAAAGGGTCTTTGCAGATGTAGCCTAAGAACGTGTGAAGGAGTTTGTCCTAGGTCATCCATGTGGCTCTAAATCTAAGCACAGGAGACGGCAGAGGAAGCCTTGTGACCAAGGGGAGTGGGATGGGAGATAGAGCTTAGTTGGTAGCATCTTTACTTAGTATGCAGGAGTTCCACTGATCCCACCTCCCACTGCATAGACTGCATATGATGGAGATGCCTGAAATCCCAGCATTGGGAGGGAGAATCGGGACAATCAGGAGTTCAAGATCATTCTCAGCTATATAGCTAGAGGTGTTGAATCTCCCACAGCTGGAGCTACAGATAGTTGTGAGCTTCCCTTCATGGGGGGCTGGGAATTGAACGCAGGTCCTCTGCAAGATCAGTAGGTGCTCTTAACCAACAAGCCCTCTCTCCATCTTTTTCTTCTCTTTGATGTTTGAGTAAATGATTTTGAACTTCTTTCCAACCCTCACCTCACTAAAAAAACTCCCAAGGGATGGGAGGAGGTCACAGGACATAGAAGAAAGAACTTGAGTTTATGCAGTCGTAAGCTATAGGACCCTAGGATCACTAGACCCCCAGTTACCCCAGTGCTCTCTCTCAGAGGGCACACAGCCCTCCTGGTGTCTGCCCTTCAGCCTTCTGATCACCAGCCTGAAAGAAAAGATTTCTGATGTCTGGAGTCACCATCTGTCCCAGCAACTACAAGAAACTGATAGGAGCCAATGATGGCATCAAAACTCAACAACCAGCAGGGTATGGTGGCTCATGCCTTCAATCTCATTGTTTAGGAGGCAGAGACAGTGCTACCTGGAGGCCAGCTTTGTCTACCTGGCTAGCCAAGGTTACACAGTGAGATCCTATCTCAAAAAACAACGAACTAATGAAAGAAAGAAACAAAGAAACAACACAAAGCTAGGATGGGGGAATTGTACGTTTTCTAATCGGAGACAGGCCAGCAGCCTGGATACCAAGTGGGTTTACATACAGCAGGAGCCAGGAAGCAGGTAGCTAGTTTAGGCTGATGATCTCTGTAGGGCAGCAGGTGGTCTCTGTAGGGGAGCAGACTCAGGCTGCTGTCATCCAGCACGAGGAAGTTGCTCTAGGTATTTCTCCACACACCGTACACTGTCTACATCTGTATTCAGACTAGGTGAAGGTGCTGCCATTCCTGTGGGTTTATCTGAGGCACTGGCCTCCGTGAGCATCTGTGACATGGCTGCGCTCATGTGAACAACTGGCAGTACATTATCTTAAGACTTGTCTGCTCTCATACTTCGCAGTTTCCAGAATGCAAGAAATAGATATCTTGTATCATTTAAGTCTCCCAGCCTACAGAGTTTTGTTAGAGAGGCACAAATAGACACACAAGGAGCTTCTGGAGTTCCATACAGGTGACTGCTAGGCCCTGTGGGGAGAGGAAAGAAGGCTGGTGGGTCTTCACTCGTTGGCCCCTAGGCCCTTATCACCCATCTGACCTTTGGCTAATTCGATGAAGCCATATCTTAGACCAGCAGGGTGGGCTTCTGGCCAAACAACAAAACCCAGGCCATGTGGTTCATTTTCCAGTCAATGTCAAGTGAAGAAGAGGCTGCCAACACATTTGAGCCACCCCATCGTGTGAGAGCACCACCCGCTCATATGGGAGCACCACTTGGTCATGCGGGAGCATCACAGGCGAAGAGAAACATTCAGAAAGAGGAGTTAACTGCATATACAAGGCAACAAAGTAGTTGGGGGTATATCAAGTGGGGCTAGGGGGTGAAGCTCAGTTGTCAGAGTGCTTGCTAAGTGTATATTCGATCCCTGGCACCTCATAAAACCAGGCATGTTGGTACACCCCTGCTGACCTAGCATTTGTGGAGGAGGCAGGAAGATCAGAATTTAGATCATCTCCAGCCATGTGGTAAGCTTGGGATACATTCAACCATGTCTCAAACAATCCAACAAAACCACGAAAACTGAAACCAACCAACCAAAGGGACATAAAAAGTAGAGAAGAGGTTAAACACAGAACATTTATTAGCCTGGTATGAGCATGGCTTTGGATTTCATCCCCCCAGCACAACAGGAAAACTATTTTTTAAAAATGTCTTTATTAGTGTGTGTGTACATGCTGTGTGAGTGTGTCCACAGGCATGACATAGCATACGTGTGTAAGCATACTGTAGCACAGTGACAGCTGTGCACCTGCTTTTCACCTTTCACCTTCACATGGGCTATAGAGATCAAACCTGGGCCCCCAGACTTGTGTGGCAAGCAGCTTCACATGCTGCGCCACCTTTTTTTTTTTAAAAAAGGTTTATTTATTTATTATATGTAAGTACACTGTAGCTGTCTTCAGACACACCAGAAGAGGGCATCTGATCTCATTACAGGTGATTGTGAGCCACTGTGTGGTTGTTGGGATTTGAACTCAGGACCTCTGGAAGAGCAATCAGTGCTCTTAACTGCTGAGCCAACTCTCCAGCTCTCCGGAGCCATCTTTATAGCCCCCTCAACCCCCCTTTTCCTGGCATGGTGGTGCATACCTATGATCCTGACACTTTTGAAGTGGGAGAAAGCAGTCTGGGCTGTGTAGTGAGTTCCAAGACAGTTGTGAGACCTTGTCTAAAAATATTAAGTTTAGCACAGTATTATGCTATGTTTGGAGTTCGTTTGTTGCTCCTACAATAAATAAGACAGGGCATTTGGGGGGAAAGCCAGCCACCTACTACCTCTGAGCCTCACATCTCAGAGACAAACCACTGTCAGAAGTGTCTTATGCGTCCACTGTTTTGGACAAAGGTGAGAATATCCTGTGTGTCTGGTCTTCAGTCTTGGCCGTTTTGCCTTAATTACAGAGCCTAGACTTGCTTCCCCATGGCTACCTAACAGACTTTCCTCCAGGTTGATGGCTGTGTGGTATTTCCACACGCTGTGACTCATGCAGGGCTTGTGAATCCCTATTATCAAAGGTCTGACAGGAAACAGACTCCATGCTTCCTGCCTGCGTCTCAGGGGCCGAGAGCCTAAACTGAGCAGCGTCAGGACGTTCTTTTTCTTTGCTCCTCTATAGTCCAGAGTAGTTCTTGGATCTGAATTGTTTGCTCGTATATTACATAACGACTTTCCACACCACGCCTCTAGACTGGGCTCAACAAACTGCTGCCCTGTCCTGCCATCTGCTTTTATAAAATTTGTCAGAGCATGGCCATGCTTAGCTACTTTTCTATTTCTGCAGGATAAGTTATTCCAACTCATGTACTATCTTGTGGTTTCTCTGAGTCAGGAATCAGGTGGTAGATTAGCTGGGCCCTCTACTCAGCATCTTGCCAGGCTGAAATCAAGGTTTCCACTTGACCTGTGATCCCAGGGTGTCCATAGTCTCCTAAGTTTTATTTTATGTGTATGGTTGTTTTGCCTACATGTATGTCTATGTACCATGTGAATGCCTGGTCTCCCACAGAGCCTAGAAGACATTGGATCCAGGAACTGGAGTTACAGATGGTTGTGAGCCATCATGTGGATGCTGGAACTAGAGCCCAGGACAGTCAGTGTTCTTAACCATGAAGCCATCTCTTTCTCTCTCTGCCTCTAAACTCTCTTTAAAGAGCTCATCTGATTAAACCAGGCACTACCAGGACAATCTTTCCTTTCCTTTGCTTCTTCATTCAAAGTCAGCAGACTAAACCTTGTATCTGTGAAACATCTTCACTTTGCACATGATATAGCCTCTGGGGAGGGATCATTTCATAGCCACAGATTCTGTCTTGCATGGAGAGGAATACTAATCCAGCAACATGGATCCCTGCTCTGGCAGGGATCACATTTAAAGGACTTATAGATTTGTGTGATCTAGCTGAGTAACTTACCTTTAACCTCTGGCTGGAATACAGACACACCCTTAGTCCACACCTTTAATCTCAAACAATGAAGGTAAAGTTAGTTTGTAGAAGGAAGCAGACATGTTTGAAAGTTATGTCTAATTGAAGGGCAGACAAAGTGATGAATCAGAGTAAGATTTGACAGAATAGGATACATCCAACTCACACAAGAACAGCAGAGGCAAAAAAAAAAAAAAGACTACTTAAGAGCAGGGAGAGAGAGAGAGAAAGAGAGAGAGAGAGAGGTGGGGTAGGTCGGGTATATGTATGGCAGTTTTACCAGGACAGTTTTACAGAGACAGCTTTCAGAGAGAACAAGCTAGACACAGGTGAAGATAAAACAAGCCAGAGAATGAGAAGGAGCCAGAAGATTAGCAAACATATTGCAAAATTAATATGAAGCCAAGTAGAGCAATTTGGTCAGAAGCCAAGAGAATCTGGATTGAATCAGTCAGCTTGGAGAGGAGTTTTGAGCCACAACAGCTGAGTTGAACCAGCCAGCGAGAGTTCAGAAAGAGCTAGAAGACAATTACATCTGTTGAATAAAGGTTACTTTTACACTTGTGTCCCAGGGAGAGCCTTACATGGGTCAAGAATACTGGTGTGGTTCCAGGCTGTGTGTCTACCTTGCTGCTGGGGTGCCTGGAGTGTCACTGGAATGCTGCTCAGGGGGAGGCAGAACACAGCCCCAGAACAGTCTGTAATGGGGTTCTCAGTCTGTGTTTTTCTGGGTGGGAAACACCTGAGTCTGGGACAATTGCTGTGGCTCCCAGTCTCCTGTGTGCCCAGTTGAGAACTGGGAGTTGGGGGTCTCCTGTGAGTGCTTCCATTCAGAGCATCCACACCTCATGCAGAAAGGGGGAGGCAGAGCCTGGGCAGAACCCAATTTGGTTCTGAGTGACTGACAAGAATACAGAGGGGCTGGGAGAGAGAAGGCCTTCTTCTGGGGATTTAGATGTGGCTATTTACAATGAAGGTCTCTCCCACACCACTATGGTGTGGATCACTACGATGATTCTTGATGAAGAAGAGATGGTCCTTGCTTGCCCAAACTGCTTTATTGGATTGTGAATGTGAATGCATGCATACCCTACTCAGGATGAACCAGGGATTAAATCCCTTTTATAGGAAGGAATGCCCAGGAAGGGAAGGAAGCACATTGTCTGGGCCCTGGAGGCTTATCTAGATACCTCATTAGTATGGAGAACTCCAGGTTTTTATGCTTACCTCAGATAGAGGTAAGTGTGAGGGCTTAGAATTCCCCAGACAAGGTTAGAGAAGAAGAAAACCTGTTAACAAGGGAGTTTCCCATCTTTTGACCTTCATTAGCAGAGTTTTCCCACAGTGTGGGGGTCACTGAGATCTCTGTTCTGTTTGCCTGGTCTTTGTTATCTGTTGAGTACTGCCGCTTATGCCTGAAGGCTTCAGCAGAAAAAGCACAACCTAACGTATTTGCTGTAATGATGGTTCTATTCTGATGTCCATAAAATCATCTGATGGGCTGCAACTTAGCTCAAGTTTTAGACTCAGCAGAGCCTGGCCTGGCTTAAAAATATGCATGGTAAATAAGATTTACACCAAGGCTGAGGCTGCTGTACCAACGACCACAGCTGGAGAATTGCTATGTGCACGGATCACCTGGGGCTGGAGTCTCCTTCACACTATCTGACCCTACTCTGCGTGGCCTCACTTCAGCCTCGGCTGGTGAACCCCAGGTCGATCTAGGAGTACACACACACACACACACACACACACACACACACACACACACGGAGTCTTCTATTTTAATATGCCTTAAACAGCTCAATGGCTGGGCCACTCCCAAACTTTCACACTGCTGACACCTCCCCTCAGTTATCACTTACTAAAATCTATATTTCATCTTTGCTACCCTGGACCCAATTGGGGGGAGCTAGGGCCACTCTTCCCCAGCTCTTACGTGATCGTATGCTCTCCTGCAGCTCTCAAGCCTGGATCTTATTCCTTTCCCCGCATGGCAGTTCTCTCCTTTCTTCTCTCCATCCCCTTGCCCATGAATCCTAAAGTCCCACCTCTCTCTCCCTGCCCAGTAATTGGCTGCTGGCAACTTTATTTACCAATCAGAACCAACTGGGGGCAGGGACCCTTAGTGTCTTACATGAGGATTCTTGCACAATTTTGGGAACCTAATTAACACAATACAAGCATTAAACCGAATCCACAACAGTCAAGGGCCCAAAGGCTCACCTACAGCCGAGCTTAAAGCCCTGGCTAAATGGTAAATCGAAGCCAGGCCATAATCATCCTCTCTTGAGGTCCTGACTGGTGGATTGAACAAACTCCATTGCCCTTGGCAGTGACTTCTAGGCTAAGATACAGGGATGTGGAGTCAGGGCCAATGATCCCATGGGCCAAAGGAAAAACAAGAGGGTCAACTAGCTTGGTGAGGGCAGAGAAGGAAGTGGAGGCACACTGAAGCCATAGTGTAGGAGGCTGAAGACTTTCATAGGCCTATTCTCATGAGCCAAGCCTAGCTGTTGATCTTGGTTTTGTAAGATCTCCTTGGCTATTTTGCTTGAGTTCCTTTGATGAAATTTCTACTTATTGAAGACAAAAGGGTACTTATTCTTTCTTTTTGATATTATTATTATTGTTGTTATTATTATTATGCATATGTATTATGTATAAGGAGGCACATGCACCACGGAGAACATGTAAGTTCTGGATTCAAGCTCAGCTTATCAGATTTGCACAAACTGAGAAACAGAGTCATTTCACTGGCCTGACTCTTTTTTTTTTAAAGAAAGTTTCTTGCTATATAGCCCAGGTTAACCTTAAGTTGGATACTCTCCTGCCTTTGCCTTCCAAGTGCTGGGATTACTGATTTGTGCCTCCATGACCAGCCTCCAAAGAGTCAGAATGCACTTGTACAGCCTTATATGGTGGTACACACCTGCTAATTCTGGCTCCTAGGGAAACTGAGTTCTGAAGGATGATTTGAGCCCAGACATTGGAGAAAGGGGAGGTGGACATTGAGGATGGAGATGTGGCTCAGTTGGTAGAGTGTTTGTGTGCACAAAGTCCTGAGTTCAAGCACGGCTAAGCGAGGAGGTGCACACCTATAATCCCAGAACTCTGGGCTAGAAAGGCAGAAGCAGGAGGATCGAAAGTTCAAAGTCATCTTTGGTTGGCTACATAGGAAGTTTGAGGCTAGGCTGGGCTATCAGACACTGGATAGAAAAGGAGTGTGAAGAAAGAAAAGGAGGGAGACGAATGGGGAGAGGAAGAGAAGAACTCAGAGAGGAGAGATATCTGTGCCCTGCACCCTTTTGCTTTGGTGAGACTCTCAGGGATCCCATCTCAGGGGGTTTCTCTCCAGGACCTTGGACAGTACCCAGCGCTGGCCGACTGGCAAACCGTGGACCACAGTTCAGTGAAGATTCAGTGTGGGAACCGGATAAAGTTCTGGGTCAGTGGAGCAGCAGAGCATGTGGGTCGGGAGGGTGACCGTGTAAGACCCACATAAGAATCACCTAGGTGCTCAGGGGCTCCTGGGAGGTAGATTTGGCCAGGGCAAGAGGCTGATCCTGGAGACCTTAAAGCCCAGGCTGAGGGGTGAGGATTTGGGCAGGCATTGAAGAGATGTGACAGATGTTAGCTGTATTCTTTTCCTCCCCCTCCCCTCCCCCTCCCCCTAAAAAAATTATTTATTGTATATGAGTACACTGTCACTGTTTCAGACACACCAGAAGAAGGCATCGTACCCCATTACAGATGGTTGTGAGCCTCCATGTGGTTGCTGGGAATTGAACTCAGTACCTTTAGGAAGAGCAGTCAGTGCTCTTAACCGCTGAGCCATCTCTCCAGCCCTGTATTATTTTCTTTAACAAGGATTCTAATGGTGGAGAAATTGGAATGCACCTAGAACAGGCTTTACTCTTTTGTTTTGAGACAGGTTCTCACTATGTAGTCCTGATTGGCCTGGAGCTTGCTATGTATGTAGATCAGGGTGGTCTTGAACTCACAGAGATCTGCCTGCTTCTGTCCATCTGAGTGCTGGGGTTAAGGGTGTGTGCCAGCATGCCCAGCTGGGCTTTACATTTTAAAAAGTTGAACATAATTGTATGTGGTTATAAGGTCTGTATGCATGTGGTGTGTATATGATCAATTTGGAGTGATTAGCAGCATATCTATCACTTCAAACAGTTATTATTTCACGGTGATGAGGGCTTTTAAAGATTCTTCTTGCTATTTGGAAAGATGCAACCTATTAGAAACACAATTACTCTCAGTGCCAGAGAATATCATTTGTAACTTGGTACCTATGGTCCAACCTCTCTCCCGGTCCCCTCCCTTCTTCCATCTTTAACAATGGAAAGGATGTGATAGATCCCAGATAGTTTCCCAGGGTAGGGCTCCTTGCAGGAGACTGTAACTGACTGCATACTCTAAGCTATGGAATGAGGAACGTTGCTTTGACATACCAGAATATGGAAATAAAAGTCCATCCTCGCAGGAGCTTTAAGAAACTCCCCCTTATGCCAGGTTATCAGAGCTGCTGCTGGGAACAGTTTCCATCTCTTCCATGCTTTAGCTCAGGAAAGGAGAATCAGCATGCACCGTTTGAAAAGTAATTTAGTTAAAGTGCATCATGAGCTTTAAGAACATTTGAGTCCCCAGTTCTTTGGAAATAAAACCACTAGATCCATCTTACAAAAATTGTCTGGAACTGTAGTTTACAGTAACCTGATTCAAGACGGGCAAAATATTTGGACAAATATTTCTTCAGAGAAGATTTACAAGTGACTATGGAGTATAGGTAAGATGCTTAGAGGCACCAGCTCTAGAGGGATGAAAACCACACCGTAACGGACAGCGCCTTGCACCATGGCTTGCTGGGTAACCTTGGGCAGGGTGCTTTCTCTCTCTGTCCACAGCTCTGGAGAGTTCTGGAGGGCCTCTGCAAGCACCATGATTTAGAAACCATCATCTAGTCAAGCCTTGTGGGTGGGGTCCTCCTAGGAGGGGCCGGGAGTGAGGCTTGGGCTTTCTAGACTCTCACATCAGGAAACAATCCAGATGAGAGTTCCTGGGCCAGAGGTACAAAGATACAGCGCGTATTTGAAAATGCTGTACGGGGTCTCTCACTTGGCACTCCAGAGGCTGAAGTAGGAGGATCCTCCGTTCGAGGCCAATGTGAACTCTGCACTGAGATCCTGTCTCAAACAGTAGCAACATTGGTAGGAGGTTTATTTAGGAACAAAATTAACTATCACGACATACTAGTCCCCGTGGGGTTGGAGATATACATGGTAAGGCAGGCACTGGAGGTGCACACACTAGGGCAGGTGCTGGTGCTGGCCTTGTGGAGACGCCCCCTCCACCCCTTAAGAACTCCAGTTCACTGTGGTCTGTAGGTGAGACCCGTATGGAGTAGGGATCTTTAGGTGTTTGGGATCTTCTTGAGGCCATGCTGTAGTTACCTCCTCTCAGAACCAGAATGCCTTTCACTTACTCACAAATCAGATCCTAAAGGGTCAATCCTGGACCATTATTTAGACCTCACCCGACGGAATTACTGTAGAGCCTGCCTGCAAGTATCATATTGACCACCAGGTGGCAGCACAGGAACACACAAGCATCAGCGGTGAAAGATAAAAAGCAACAATGGTCTGGTTGTTCTGGTAACCCATCGCATCGCCTCCTCCTGATAGCAACACTCTACACAATCCACAAACTGCCTCCCGCACTGGGCATGCTCGCTACTGTCTTGGAACCCTGCTAACCTGGATGGTGTATGACGCAGCAGCTGTCATTCTCAGGTGTCCTAGAATGTACAAGTGTCAGCTGTGTGTCTGTGTGCCTCATCTTACACAAAGCACAGGTAGGCAGCATCAGTCCAGCTTACAGATGGAAAAGGGAGCTCAGAGAGAAGACCGCACCCGTCCAAGGCCTCATGTTAATAAAAGTGATGGGCTGTATGATCAGTTCCCAGAGACTTGGGTGCAGCTATGTCCTCCCTTGCTGGGGAGGGCACACTTCAGCTGGCAAAAACTTTTCATTGAAAATGCAGGACTGGTGGCATCCATGTCTACCGAGGGAAATGAGGTAAGGAAGCAATGAGCCCAGAGTTTTGAGCACGAGAGTTGGTTCCACATGTGGGGCTGGGAGGTGGGTAACCTGATTTGAGCCCCTTTCCTACAGTGTGACAATGGGTTAGCCTTGACATGTTCTGGGCTTTCCTCAGGTGAACAAGAGCATCCCACAGGTCCTTGCTGGCTCTCTGCAAGGGAATCTAGATTTCTCACACCAAACACGTTAAAAGGAATGAGTCCAAGACCTATGGAGTGCCTATTTGGATTAATTGAGGTCCCTGGGAGATTTGGACCCAGCCTCATCATGGAGACAGGCTCTTGCTCTGGCTCCTCCTTAAGGTTTACAGGCTGGACTCTCCTGGAAGCAGAGGTCTGATGGGGCCAGGAGCCCACATCCAAGGAAGTAGGAACAGGCTGCAGCTGGGGAATCCATCAGACATGACTCAGGCCTGACTGAAGCTAACCAAGAGTCCGAGTAAAGGCCATTGTTAGAGAAGGCCCTGCAAAGTGGCTAAGCCCCAATGTCACTGTGGTCATTAGCTTGTTCTCCATGTGCCAGGCATTTGTGTCCCCTGTCTGCTCTGACATCCTTGAAGCCTCCACCTGTTCATGAGCTAGGGATGCCCTAGTGAGGAAGGCTCAGCTTTGAGGGAACAGGTTAGAGCCTATGTGTATGGTAAGGTGTGTATTATGGGATGTGTGCTTAGTACAGGTTTGTGTGTGTATATGTGCACACGCACATATAGTACACATGTATGCTTGTGAATGTATCTGTACAAGCACATAGTGTAGTAGGCGTGTTTGATTGCATGTGCTTGAGCATTTGCTCGTGTGTGTGTATGTGTGTGTGTGTGTGTGTGTGTGTGTGTGTGTTTGTGTGTTTGTTTTTCCAGCAGCCAGTGGAAGCTGCCACTGCAAGGGTCTGGCTCAGTCCAGCTACTTAGGCCAATCGCTAGGAAGTAGACTTGCAAAGTGAGGCATGGCAGGCATATAGGAGGAGGCCTCTGAGTAGAAGCAGAGCCCCTCAAGAGTAGCAACTGAAACATTGAGATTTCTGACTGTGCCAAGCACAGGGCTCAGCTCATTCCCAGATGGTTTAACACTTAACACAGATGTCAGGTCAGGTAGTGTTATTTTATCTTTTTAGTGGGCAAAAATATTTTATGTCCGCATAGTCCCAGCTAGCAAGGGAGAACATTTTATCTACTCCATAAATGACTGACAACTGATTTCTTAAGCATCTTGGTGTCATAAAATTCAAGAGCAATGGTTCTCAACCTGTGGGTCACAACCCCTTTGGGGGTCAGGTAACCCATTCACTGGGGTTGCAAATCAGATATCCAGCATATCAGGTATTTACATTATGATTCATAATAGCAGCAAGATTACAGTTAAGAAGTAGCAACAAAAATAATTTTATGGCTGGGGTTTGTCTTAGTCAGGGTTTCTATTGCTGTGACAAAACACCATGACCAAAAAGCAAGTTGGGGAAGAAAGGGTTTATTCAGCTTACACTTCTATATTGCTGTTTATCACCAAAGGAAGTCAGGACAAAACAGAACAGGACAAAACAGGGCAGGAACTGGAAGCAGGAGCTGATGCAGAGGCCATAGAGGAGTGCTGCTTACTGGCTTGTTCCTCATGGCTTTCTTATAGAACCCAGGACCACCAGCCCAGGAGTGACATGTCTCACAATAGTCTGGGCCCTCTATTTCTCAATTAATCACTAGTTGAGAAAATGCCTTACAGTCTCTCATGGTGGCTTCTTCCTTTCTGATGACTTGTGTCAAGTTGACACAGAACTAGCTAGTACAATTGACCCCTTGTCAACTTGACACACTAACACAATACTTTTTTAAAAAATTATTTACTTTTAATTTTGTGTTTTGCCTGCATGTGTATTTATGTGAGGTTGTCCAATCCTCTGGAACTGGAGTTACAGACAGTTGTGAGCTGCCATGTGAGTGCTGGGAATTGAACTTGTGACCTCAGGAGAACCGTCCCTTGCTCTTACCCACTGCTCCACCTCCACAGGCTAACACATCACTTTTAAACCACGGCCTTTCTTTTCTTATTCACTCCAAGATCTCACATTAAAAACATACATAACTTCAAAAGTCCCACAGTCTTTACAAATTTAAACACATTAACATTCCAGACCCTTTAAAATAGCCAATTTCTTTTAAAATCCAAAGTCTTCTAAAATTTAAAGTCTCTCAATTGTGGGCTCCAGTAAAATAAAAGATAAACCAAATACTTTACCTCAAGAGGGAAAATCAGGGCACAATAACAATCAAGTCAAAGAGAAACCAAAGCTTTGCTTGTTTTCTAGGCTCTGGCTGGCTCCACTCCACTGCTGCTCCTGGTGGTCATTCCATGGTACTGGCCTCCCCAAAACACTGGGGTCTTCCACTGTAACTGGGCTGCACTTTCACCAACAGCCTCTCACAGACTCTCTTCATGGTGCCAAGCCTCAACTCTGCATGACCCCTTCAGTCCTGGACCTTCAGCTGACACTGAGGCTGCATCTTCATCAATGGCCTCTTCTGGCCTCTCACAGGGCCAAGCCTCAGCTGCTCTTCATATCCATGCCTTCAAAACCAACCTTGGGTGACTCTTACACTACCAAGTTTGGCTGCCAGCATAAGGTACAACCTTGATCAGTTCTTGAACACAGCTGCTCTGTGCTCTCAGGAGACACTTCCCAGAACATTTCGCCTCAGTGATGCTGGTCTCTTCTCAGTCACTTCTAATTTCTTAGCTCCAGCTAACCAGCATCAATTGTCCCAGTAATGCAAAGGTTCAACTTCAGTGGTGCTGGTCTCTTGTTAATTGTGGCTGTCTCTTCACCCCAGCTGACCTGAATGACAGAATCTTAATTCAAAACAGCAAATAGCCATGACAGAGTCTTCAAATGTCCCTCTAAAACTTCACAAGTCAAGTCTCCATCTCCTGTACTGCTCCCAATATTCTTTCTTGTCTTCCAAGCTCCTAAAAAACATCCTACTGAGCTCTTAACACTCAATGGCTTTTCTAGTCTGTAGTTCCAAAGTCCTTTCACAATCCCCCCAAAACCATGGTCAGGTCAGGTCTGTCACAGAAACATCCCACTCCTGATACCAACTTCTCTGTTTCCATTGCTGTGACGAAACACCATGACCAAAAAGCAAGCTGGGGAGGAAAGGATTTATTCAGCTTACACTTCCACATTGCTGCTCATCTCCAAAGGAAGTCAGGACAAAACAGAACTCAAACAGGGCAGGAACCTGGAGGCAAGAGCTGATGCAGTGGCCACAGAGGGGTGCTGCTTACTGGCTTGCTCCGCCTTGTTTGCTCAGCCTGCTTTCTTATAGAACCCAGGACCACCAAGCCCAGGGATAGCATGTCCCACATTGGGCTGGACTCTTCCCCATTGATCTCTAATTGAGAAAATGCCTTACAGTTGAATCTCATGGAGGCATTTCCTCAACTGAAGCTCCTTTCTCTCTGATGACTCTAGCTTGTGTCGAGTTGACACAAAACCAGCCAGTACGGGGTCATCATATGAAGAATTGTATTCTTCATGGGTTGAAGTACTATGAAGGCAGAAAACCACTGTTTTAAAGTATAGGGCATGTATAAAACTGATTGATGACTTGAGGATGCTGGCTCAAATTCTCCTTCCCAATGATTGGCCAGTAAAGTGGAATGGAGCCTGAGGCTCTGGGGATAGTCTTGTGGGTCTAGGGCTCTGGCAAGAGAATTAGTGTATCAGGAACTAGCTGGAAGTATGAGCCAAGGCAGGGGGTTGTGAACTACCCTGGGATCTGTATCTTGAATTCTGGTCCATGTCCTTCCACCAGCTAGCCCAGATGCATAAAGGGACCAGGGCTCAATTCTCAAGAGGTTCAGCCTGAGGCAGAGGTGGGAACCCTTCAAACCCATAGGTGCCTGGTCCTACTCAAGCACCTTAGGTCAGAATATGGGGCTCAAGAGCTTTTATTTTATAAATGTGCCCCCCAGCTGAGTACCTGATATGCAGCTGAGCTTGTGTCTGTGTTTAAACACCCCAGGCTGCAACATTGACTTGGAGTCATTGCCCAGAGCTGTTTGTGGTGGGCAGAATTTTGTTGACAGGAAAAAAGGCCCTGGCCCACTCCCGTTCTTTCCCACCCATCCAGTGCTGAGCAGCTTAGCATGCCCGGAATCTAGATCACATTGCAGGTCACACTCAGGTTCTGATTTCTTTCCCATAGCTTGGGATCCCAAGAATGAGGCTCAGGAGAGACCTAGACCCTGGGGAGACACCTAGACGTGAGGACAAAGAGCAGGGTGGGAAGGAAGAGCCAGCCTCTAGTGAGTTCTGGAGCTTAGGTTTCACACAAAATCTTCCTCAGGCATCCTGCGGGATGGGAGTAGATAGGAGGCTGTACCCAGGGGAGCTGGGTGTTAGCAGACAGGAATGGTTTTCCAGTGAGGAGATAAGATTTGCATCAGGGGTGTCTGGGACACTGGAATCTACTGCATGCTAGGTTAACTCCAGCACAGGCCTGTTCTCTGAATCCCTGTGGGTATTGTGTTGTCCCAATAGCATGTATGAAGCATGTTCAGATCTACGAGCTAGCTGTTCCTGCCCACCTGGACTCTGGTAAATGAGGAGAATCGTAGTTAGCTGCCCTGTCTAGAGCCTCTCTGAGGCTCTGCTCCTTGAAGGCCTGTGTCAGCACTATCACTGTCACACCTGTTGTGGCTGGCATCTACAGAGCATTCTGCTGCACACACCCAGAGAGGAAGCTTGCTGCCTGCCTCCAACTCAGGACTGAGGGGGCTGAGACCTGAACTCTGTCCAGCCTTTCCTCTAGGGCCTGGCAGGGGTGCAGCCTGCCCCATGGGCCCAGTGACGCAGACCCACAGTGGGGAGGCTGCCTGGGCTGGGGATGAGCCAAGGCCTATGGTGGCCCCTCTGTCCAGGCCAGATGGCCACTGGGCAGCAGCGGGTGGGTCTGCCAATGCTTCAGGTCAGAGTCCTGGCTCAAATGCTTCACCCCATCCTGTCTAGCTGGGTCTGCAGCCACCATTTGCTGAGATATGTTTCTTCCCTGTAAGTGGGGCTCTGAAAAGCCAGTTCACTCTGACCAAACTCAAAGAAAGAGACCTAGGCAATGGGATCTTTCTTCATGGAGAGTCTCTGTCGTCTATAGTTCAACTGACATCATTGCCTAATTCCTTCCTTCCTTCCTTCCTTCTTTCCTTGCTTCCTTCATCCAGCAAACAGAAACCAAATACCTATGACATGCTAGGCTCTGCCCTTGGAAACATATCCTTGAGCAAGGAGCACAAGGTAGGTCCTCACCCTCACAAAGTGAAATTCTACTGCAAAGGACAAGAAACCCAGAGTATCGGGATCTATTGATGCAAACAAGGCCTGAGCGCTTCACAAAGGAGGGGACAGAGCCTGTAACTCCTCCTCTGGGGGGCACTGGTCACCCAACAGATATCTCTTTCAGACCTCTTGACAATCCCTACTATTGCTCATCCTATGAGAAATCTATGCTATACTCTAAGTTGGTGTGGGGCTGAGATTTCCAGCTCCTTAACTCTCTAGCCCCTTTACAGCATTGCCTCTTGAGTCATGAGCCCCCATCCCCAACAGGACCTCCTTCAGAAGGCATTACCTTACCCTATATTCTGGTTGCTCTGATCAAACTGCTTTTAAGGTCTAAAACCCTGTGGAGTCCTAAGGAGGTCATTCTGTCCATGTCCCTGCTTCTAGAGGACACAGTTTTATATGTCACATTTTGCCAATGGGTCTTTTGAGTTCTGCAGAACCCTGCTCTTTACGCAGAGCCAGTGGGACCTGGCTACTTGATCTGTCAAACTTCCCACTGAAGCCCCATCTCTGCACTCCTGGCTTTAAGTTGTTGCCTGCCCTATACTCCTGCTCTTCTTCTGGATGACAGGGCCCTCCTCCTATGCCTACTACCTCAGGGGACACAGCAGGGGCATATTCAGTGTCTAAGGGACAGGGCCAAGGGCTGATGTCTGGGCCTTGAGCAAAAAGGTTCAGCAAGCTCACATAGGCTGAGGTTTGAAGGAAGCCTCTTGATTTCCTGGGGCTGGGGTCTTTCTGTGACAGGAAAAGAATCCAGCTATTGGGAACAGTGTGTACAAATGGAGAGGAAGAGGCTGTGAAAGGATCAGGAAGCCACAAAGGGGTACTGATGTTGGTGGTGGACAAAGTGGGAGGGGTAGCTATGTGTCAAAGTAAGGGACTGGGGCATTGGTTTGAGGAGCCAGGCAAGTGGGAAAGGGCAAGTAGCTTCCCAGGGAACTCTGGAGGGGCAAATCTTGAGTGGACTTGTATGAGTTGTGTGACCTCCCTCACCCCAGTTTCCTCTCTGCATAGTCTGGAAGTGGTACCAATCCACCTTCCCAGTCTTGTGTAGACTTATTCTGTGCTACTGTTGTCTTATGGTACTAACAAGCAAGGAGACTCCAGAGGAAGATAGGGAGTTTCTCTAATGCCCGATCTCTTATCCTGTCTGGCATTCCTGTGCAGTGTTCTGGAAGCCCTTTAAGAGGTGCAGGTCCTAGGGAACTCTGTTCATAGGGGAGCCTGGGTTGACATACTCTTCTTCACCTTCAAGCTCTTTCTCCTGTGCAACCCCATCCAAGGCAGGCTGCTATCATGGACCCGAGACTGGGTGTGGATGTGGCCCAACTTGGAGGGGTGTGGGATTGGTGGGATCAACATAGCCAGAGGCATCAGCTCCTCTAGGGCCACAGGGGAGCCAGAGGGTAGCTCATCGGGATCCAAGTTGGCATCACTCCAGCCCTCAGAACTCTCGCTGTGGCCCTCTGAACTCGTGGCTTCATCCTCAGATAGGGTGAGCATCTCTGCCATGTCATCCCCGGTGTTGCTGTCTAAGTCCCCTGACTCTCCATCAATGGCCTCAAACCTGTTGGTTGTACAGGAATCCCTCATACTGTCCAGCTTCATCTTGGAGCCTACAGCAAAGGCGATGCAGGGCTGTGCCACAGGCTCAGCAGGTATCTTGGCTCTGCCCTGGCAGGTCCAGAAAAGGGTGAGCTCTTGACGGTAGGCGGCCACAGCAAGGCTGGTAAGCAGAGTGCTGGACACCAAGTAAAGCAGGGCAGGCTGGCCCATCTGCATGAGGACCATGGCTACAAAGGTGATCAGCAGGCCCACAGCATAGGCCACTGTACAGGCCATATAGTAGACCTGGCGAGATTGGATTTGCACGTCAAAGCGATGACAGTAGGCCACTAAGAAGCCAGGGACAACAATGTCACCAAAGCCAAGGATGGAGAAGGGCTGGTCGCACAATGTCAAGGCTGAGAAGCTCAGCCGGGGCACTTTGAGCACCATAGGTAACCTCTCACGGCTTGAAGAATCTGCCGGGCCTGATGCCACTTCTACCATAATGCTCTCACCGGTCTTGGTGAACAGGGGTGTGATAAAGACAAAGAAGACATCGAAGGCCAGCAGGACCAGCAGGAACGAAGTGCAGTTCTTGAGAGTGGGCAGCCGCACCCGCCTCAGGACAAAAAGGCAGTAGGCAACACCCAAAGTGTCCTGCAGGAGCCATGCCCAATGGTCCTCATTGCGGTAGATGACCCAGAGGATACTCACCATGGCACACAGGCCTGCCAGCAGTAGGAATGGCAACTTCACAGAAGCCCGGTGTCCAGGCAGGACCCATTGGTACCGCCATAGGGGCAGGTAGTGCACTATGGGTGCCAGGCAGCTGTAGAGGCCGGTACTAGCACCCAGGCCAAAGATCCCAATCATGACGTAGACAAAGCAGTCATAGAAAAAGTACAGCAGAATCATGATGGAGCAGGACATGGTGACCACAGCGCCTGTCATGGCTGGTGTGAAATCCACAGGTGCATCTTCATCGTCTTCATCTTCCCAGGCCCTTTGGGACCTCTCAGCTGCCACTGTTTGTGGTTGACTGTGACCACCAAGCCCCCCTCCTCTTCGGGCCTGGCGCCTCTGCAGCCTGTCTGCTTCCATTGAACCAGCCCAGTAGCCACCTGCAGCAACAGTGCCCACAGCCAGGATGAAGATAATTACCATGTTATAGTCAATAATGGGCTCTAGGGGAGTGTACATGGCTACACGGACATTGGTGTCACCGTAAGTGTGGCTGAGGATGTCCAACATGTCACTGTAGCGGAGCACGGCCACTGGGATGGTGAGAGCAGGCTGAGGCTTGCTGGAGTCTTGGGGCTTTGAGATGGTGTCTGAACACTGTGGATTGCTGGCCTGGCTCACAATGAGCAACCCATGGGCACCTTGGTCTTGAGCCAGCCAGCCCTTGGCATAGAAGCTACAGTTGCCACGCATTACCATGGTAGTAGTCTGGTGCAGGGGTCGCTGTCTAGGGGAACTGTCTTGGGCCTGGTGGAAAGAGTCTTCACGTGGACACCATAGTGTCTTGGTGCCATCATGCAGGGGCAGAAGTGGGGCATGGCGCAGGTCCCGGGGGAGGGTGACGTAGTCAGAGTTGTACAGGACACAGTAGTCCTTGCTCCAGTTCTTTGACATGACTCGGGCCACGCTGTATTCTCCCAAGGCCTCGGGGCTGAGGAGGAGGAGGAGGAGGAGTGAGCCCACGGGGAGGAGGGAACCCAGGCTTGCCATCCTCCTCAGCCACCTACTGTGTCCTCCCAAGGAGGCAGCTGCCCACAGCTCTGTACCCTCCCAAGGGGAGGGTGTGGCTCTTTGTCACAGAGCATCGTGGCCACTTGTCTTGGAAACCAGAGCCACACCTACCTTGTCATAAAGTGAGGTAGGGCACTCTGTGGGACACAGGTTCCTCTCAGATCATGTTCATAGTGCTGGCTCCAGTAGGGAGCTCATCTGAGATCTTATCCCTGCCCAGGCCTTGGTAGGGCTAGCCCAGGTAAGTTAAAGTGTGTGTGTGGGCTGGAGATCCCAAGTAAGATTCTAGAAACAGCTTTTTGTCTTGCCTCCTGGAAAGCCTAGGCAGTGCTGTTCACCTCTCCTTTTGGATTGCTTTCTTTCTCTTCCTTCCTTCCTTCCTTTCAAGATTTATTTATTGTATGGATGTGAGTCCACTGTAGTTGTCTTCAGACACAGCAGAAGAGGGCATCAGATCCCATTCCAGATGGCTGTGAGCCACCATGTGCTTGCTGGGAATTGAACTCAGTGCTCCTAACCACCGAGCCATCTCTCCAGCCCCAGTTTCTTTCTTTCTTTCTTTCTTTCTTTCTTTCTTTCTTTCTTTCTTTCTTTCTTTCTTTCTTTCGTGTGTGTCCCAGTCCCAGCTAATTTTTTGTCAGCTTGACAGAAGCTAGAGTTATCTGGAAAAAGGAACCTATATTAAGAAAATACCCCCAACAGATTGCCTATAGGTAAGACTGTGAGTCATTTTTGTCTTCCTTCCTTCCTTTTCTTCCTCTTTCTTTTTCTTTCTTTCTTTCCTTCCTTCCTTCTCTTCTTCTTCCTTTTCCTCTTCCTCTTCCTCTTCCTCTTCCTCTTCTTCTTCTTCTTCTTCTTCTTCTTCTTCTTCTTCTTCTTCTTC
>JADRCH010000249.1:2423722-2481483 GCA_019843965.1 Rhynchomys soricoides | reverse complement strand
TCTCTCTCTCTCTCTCTCTCTCTCTCTCTCTCTCTCTCTCTCTCTCTCACATACACACACACACACAAACTACTACTATTGAAGAAACACGGGGTGGTGATCTCTCTGTTGGCCTTGTGAAGACAGTGGAGGGGGCCCTTTATAATAGACAGAAAGCCATCTTCAGGACCCGAATCAGTGTGCACCTCGGTCTTGGGTGCTGCATTCTGCAGAACCACAAGGAGTCAATGCTTGTCGCCTTAGCATCTTGTCTGCTGTACTTACCCTAGCAGCCTGAGCATTGGGGAGTCTTGGTGGCATCTTTGCTTACCTCTTCCTACGAGCTGGCCAGCCAGCGTTGGGGCCACCCTGGCTTATAGCGAGCCATTCTATTCTGCAGCTGTTGTTACACGGTATTCTCCCTGTCCTGTCTGCATCACCATGGCTTGCAGCCCACTCATTCCTAATTTGATTATACTGCAAAGGCCTAACTTATGCCACACCAATGAGGGGAGATGAAAGGTGTCCCCAGCACCCAGCTCAGAGTCTTTGAAGTAGAGGCCATTATAAAAGAACCTTGTAAAGTGGTCAGCAGGCCCCATTTAGATTCTGACTTTGTCTTGCCCCTAATTATTTATGTTTGTCTTGCCAACACCTAATTTGACAGCTTAGTTTTTGGTGACTCATTTATAACTGTGTCTTTCAAAGCATCCAACTGAATTATCATCAAAACTATTTCCCCTTGTTTGTGCACTTCTGATTTATCCATTAACATAACATTTAATTACATTACAAACAGTAATTACAATGACTGGTGAACTGTCAGAAACATTATTGAGCCAACACAACTGATTGGCGACTTGCCACAAGCTGAGGAACTGTGCAGGGCCCAGAGAGCCGTCTACCACTGGCTTCTCTGGTCTTTTCTGAGGAATCTTTATTTCAGAGAGGCATGGGGGTGGGATGGGGAGGAGGCTTGTCGGGTATAGCTGCTAGTGGGGAATGTGGCAATGTTTCCTTGGAGTGCACGCTTCTAGACCAGTGGTTCTCACCCTTCCTAATGCTGTGACTTTTTAATACAGTTCCTCATGCTGGGGTGATCCCCAACTATAACATTTTATGTTGCTACTTTGTAACTGTAACTTTGCTACTGTTATGAATCATAATGTAAATATCTGGTCTGAAGGATATCTGATATGTGACCCTCTAAGGAGTCATGACCCACAGGTTGAGAACCATTGCTTTACAGCCAAGCACTTAGTTACTGACCAGACAGGCAGCCTTCATGGAAGACTATTAACCTTATCAAAGCCCTGCTCCTCACAGCGAGTTTTTTGTTTTGTTTTGTTTTAGAAACCAAGCCCAGTACATTCATGGAGCCAACGCTTATTAATAAGCAATCAGCTGGGGCTGGAAAGATGACTCAGCGGTTAAAAGCACTGACTGCTCTTCCAGAGGTCCTGAGTTCAATTCCCAGCAACCACATGGTGGCTCACAACCACCTGTAACGGGATCCGATGCCCTCTTCTGGTGTGTCTGAAGACAGCGACAGTGTACTCATAAAATCAATCAATAAATCTTTAAAAAGAACAGCTGAGGTAGCTCAGTTGGTAGAGAGCCTGCTTAGCGTGTGTGAAAAATCTGGGTTCGATCTCCAACACTGCACAAACACAGGTGCAGTTCTGCTTGCCTGTAATCCTAGCATTCAGGAGGTAGAGGCAGGAGGGTCAGAGGTTTAAAGTTATCCTTGACTTCATAACAAGCTTGAGGCCAGCTGGGTTACATGAGATTTTGTCTTAAAACCAACCAACCAACCACAAGCTCGGTCACAGGTGAAGGTATGGACAAACAAGGGCCTTCGGCACAGCTGCTGAGAAAGCACAGTCGTGTGGCCACATGGGAAGCAGCTGACAGCCGTGTGGCCACGTGGGAAGCAGCTGACAGTTGTCTGGCCACATGGGAAGCAGCTGACAGCTTAAGTTAGATGGAGAGTTGTTCTAGGAGCGGCCTTCCTCCTGGGGACCCACGCACGAGACCTGAAATCAGACTCACCAGGAGGAGGAGGAGGAAGAGGAGGAGGAGGAAGGGGAAGGGGAAGGGGAAGGGGAAAGGGAGGAGGAGGAAGAAGAAGAAGAGGAAAAGGAGGAGGAGGAGGAAGGGGAGGAAGAGGAAAAGGAGGAGGAAGGGGAAGAGGAAAGGGAGGAGGAAGAAGAGGAAGAGGAAAAGGAGGAGGAAGGGGAAGAGGAAAGGGAGGAGGAGGAGGAAGAGGAAGAGGAAAAGGAGGAGGAAGGGGAAGGGGAAGGAGAAGAGGAAAGGGAGGAGGAGGAAGAAGAGGAAGAGGAAAAGGAGGAGGAAGAAGAAGAGGGGGGAGGGGAGATGGAGATTGGGTTTCTATTCAGGGCAATGAGACATTCTGGAAATGATGTTGTGGCTGTATTTTATTGACATGTAATAATTAACCATATTTGTAGGCTGTGATGATATTAACACCAGTGCATTTTATAATTTCATGTGTGAGGATGTGAGTTTTTATGTCCATGTGCATTTTTTTACCATAACAAAAACGAAAACTAAGAAACCAGGATGTCATTCCAGTCTGTTGCAGTAGCACTGTCCCCAGAATGGGTTTCATTTTGGACATCAGGATTCTGTCGGCTAGGGGGAAGAATATGTGAACAC
This sequence comes from Rhynchomys soricoides, assembly GCA_019843965.1. Taxonomy (NCBI): domain Eukaryota; kingdom Metazoa; phylum Chordata; class Mammalia; order Rodentia; family Muridae; genus Rhynchomys; species Rhynchomys soricoides. The sequence continues at coordinate 2,478,825 of JADRCH010000249.1, read as the reverse complement.
ACCATATTGCTGACTTCACCCCCTCCACATCCAATCCTCAGGCTAGGGGTGCCCTAGCTCACAGAGTTCTCTGAACCCTTAACTCCATGCACGTGGGGTGTCTAGTTAGCTGATGGTTTGGGAGATCAACTGAGTTCTTGCTGCCCCAGGACCCCAGCCCACCAGCCCTGGAACTGCCTTCCAGTGGGCACTTTGTGCCTTTGTTAGTGCATTCACTGGAGCAGCTGGGGCTCTTTGGGTTCCACTATCCAGGTCATAACTACAGAGTCCTCTCCATGACCTCCAGGGACAGTTCTGCATCAGCATTCTGTTGGGACCTAGGTCCTAGGTGGCATCTGGAATATTTATCTTCATCCAATCAAGGTAGTGAGGACTTCAGATGGGAACAGTGGGGACTCTGAAAGGTGGGGAAGGGACTGGGTGCCCTAGGCCCTCTCTTGGCCTGGCTCAATGGTCCACACCTTTCCAGCTGGAACAGCTCTGGGTCTGGACACTACTTGTGTCCTTCCCACCACCCTAGAAATGAAAGCCAAAGAAGGGACACCCTCACGTCTTCCCTAGCTGGGGGGTATCTATAGTATTTCCTCAGCCTCCTTGGGTCTCTGAAAGGCCCTGCTCCTGCCCTGTGTCTTTGTCCAATGGGTAATGAGGCTGGGTGTCAGGGGCTCTGTCCAGGACCCCATAGAGAGAAAGGAGGAGTGGCTTGCAGTCTGGAACTCATAACTTCCCTGAATGCTGAGAGCTTAGCAAAATCCACGTGGCTCAGGTCTTCCTCCACCCTGAGCTACAGGATTTACAGGGTTGATGTGTTAGCAGGAGAGTGGGAATCCATGCTGAAATGTGAAGCTGAAACAGGCTGGGACACTGGGAGGTGGGTAGTCTGATGCCCTTGTTCTGCAGGCTGTTCAGTCAGCGCATCTCCAAATACTGCTTGTCCACTAACTGGGAAGCTGAAGAATGTCACCAAAAGGAGGAGCTAGAGGACCACCTTGCAGTGGGCTCCTGGGGCACTTGGTGGAACACTGGAGCATGTGAGACTGCCTGGATTCTCATTTAGCCATGCCTCTGCTGAGTGCCCTCAGGAAGGCCTCTTCTCTCTGGGCTCCACTTTCCTCCTGTGTTAAATGGGAGAACAGTACCCTGCTTCACAGGGTTGAACTCAGAGCAATTTGCCCCCTATGTGAGGCCTGGTGCCCAGTGACCGTAAGGGTGGGATCAGGGTTGCCGCAGAGGCTCCCTGGCCATGTCAGACCCAGTGTGGTCAGCAGGTGAATTTAAAGTTATTGGTGGAGCTGGATGACATGAATCTGAGGCCTTGGAATCCTTTGCAGGGGCTTGGTGGACCCTGGGTGGGGACTACAAGGCGGACAGTGGCTTCTGGCAACTTGGGCTGTACAGTTTGAAATGAAGCATCATTTTGAGTAAGGGGGATGAGGGAAGGGTTAGGGAAGGGAAAGAGACACTGAGCACACAGCTTCAATTATTCCTCACAGCTGGCTGGGCAGCTGGACACTGGGTGAGCCCCCCGGACACAGCTGAGATCAGCCTGAGACCCTGTGCCAGCCTCATCTCCCCTTTGCTCTAGTGCTGTTCTGTGGGTCTTGGCTAGAGGACTCCAGGAAGGGAAGACTCCCAGATGTGTATCCAGTCTTCTGTCTTCAGCCCAGATTCCCTCTACTGCAAAGTGCTCTGTTTCTCCAACTGAGTTAAGGGTTAGATGTTAGAATAGATTTGGTGGATGGTAAAGCAGCCTACAGGGGTCCCAGTTAAGGTATGTATAACTCTCTGAAGCTTTTTCTCTCTAAGGGAGGCCTTAGGAGGCGATTTTTCCCTGATCTGTTTCTGTCTTAGCAAATGCCTCATCAGCACGGAGGCTCAGTGGGAAACCAGAGCCCTGGGGCAGGTTAAAAGGCAGAGTGGAGAACCATCTCAGTGTGGCTATTTGACACTTGGTTAATTTAGGTCCTCGAAGTCACCTGGGGGGGAGGGGAGCTTTCCCTCTCTCTCTAGCCCACCCATAATGTAGAAGCCACCAGTTGATGTAGATTTATGTAGAAGCCACCAGTTCATTTCTCTCCCGGTGTTCTCCCCACCACCTCTACTTAAGGACACAGTCCTGCTTGAAGAATTAGCAGGGAAGGGCACTCTATGTATCCTTCAAGAAAGCCTTCTCCTTCATCAACTCTGCTGGCTCAGTGGGAGCCATGGAGTTCTCGGGCCACAATTATCTCAGTCTTCTCCTGGCATCTCTCTCCACACACCCTTGTATGCAACTGTGTGCACATTCATGAGCATGCACAAGGTGGCCATCCTCCCTGGTTGGAGCCCCAGAGGCATGTCCCAGGTGGCACTGGGACACTCATGGGAGTTCCACCCATCACCTCTGTGCTTCCTTTTGGAGACTTGCAGCATGCTGCATCTGATGACTCTGTGGCCCCATGGATGTGGCAAATGCAGGAACACTCATGTCCCTTGGGAGCAGCTCATATCAGTGAAAGAGGGATGGTAAAAATTGCTAGACAAGTATCCCAACTCGGCTCGCTCATCCTGTGTCCCAGGCTCCTCAACAGGCCAAAGTCCCAGCTGCCTGCCAAGGTGCTTGTACATCACCTGCCTTTCCCTTTCTCTCCTTCCTTGGCCTTACCCCTCCAGTCCTGCCTGAGATTGCCCTGGCCACCATGTCTCCATGTGTGCATCTGGGAAGATTCTAGCTGCATAGGCTTCTCAGTCTCTCTAACTGCTACCTAGTTCTTCTCCACAGAACTGGGCCCCACTTCTGCCTGGTCTCATTGCTGAGGCTCTTGCCAGGCAGTCCTCCATCCCCCAGGCCTCATCTCCTTGCCGAAAGCTGTTATTTGACAAGCATCCTGGGTCACACCCACACCTTCACGTCTGGAGTTCATGTCCTGCCTCTGGCCCTCAGGCTCATCCTGAATCTATGAGATGTATCAGGTTTCCTGCCAGGCAGTGGCCCCTACCGGCTACTTCTCAGAGGCCACCCTCTGGCTCACTCCTAGCCCCAGCAGAGTGCACGTCTTCACAAAGGTAGTTGAAAAGATAAATATTTAATCACCCCCACCTCAGTCCTGCTGTGGTTCCTCAGCCCTCCCACCCAGTGAGGACTGGGCCATTCCAAGCCTGGGAACAAGGGCTTTGTCAGTTAGTGGTCCCAGGAGCCACCTGTCACTGTTTAGAGTACTTGAGTAGAGGCTCTTTCTCCCTTCACCCAGCTTGTGACCATGTTCAAGAAGCCAGCCACTGAAGCCAGTGGCCTGGGTATCCAGGGGTCACTTCTTCCTCATAGGCTGTGCTCACTCTTGTTCTCCCTCACAGGTAACTCAAGTCCCCTTCCTGACCCCCATCTTCTCACAGGTTAGAAGATATTCAGAGATGGGGGATTTGGGGGTGAGGGGACTGTTACTGTCAGTGGATAAGTGACAGAAAGCTGCAGAATGGTAAAAGTCTAAAGGTGCAAGGCAGCGAGGCAGCAAGGCAGGGCTTTCCAGTGGCAGTGCCACGGTGCTGATGACATTCTGGTGGCTCAGGAGTGGCTTCTAGGGAGGAGTGTGCGGTCTTATGACATCTCCAGGTCTCCTGACTGGACCATGTGGTGTTGGTTCTCGGTAGCATCCCAAGGCATCCCTAAAGCTCAGAGGCTTTACAATCTCAGAAGGGAGTTTCCCATGATGCCCTGGGGTAACAAATGGCCTCCCAAGAGCTACTGAAGACTACAGATCTTCAGTGAGCTGCTCTGGGAGAAGACAGCTCTCACAGGGGCCATTAAACTGCTGCAGGGTTTCCTGCCTCCAGTGTCCATTTGAACTTCGCAGGGAGAATGGGCAGCAGGGAGCCAGATGCTATGGGCCCAGCCCAGTGCTATGAACTATTCTCCATGGCTGGGCAGGCTCTCAGATCTGCAGTCCAGGGGTAGGAAAGGGAAGGCCGCCTGCATCTGCAGACAGGCTCACCAGTGAGCTTACATCATTTCCCCGGTCTCAGGTTTTGGGGCTGCTCTGTGGCCTGAGGCTCACACTGCTGTGGATTGTTTGATGCTGTGAAAACTGACTCTGGTGGGGGAGGTGGGGATGGACATGGCTCTGGCCACTCGGGCTCTGATGGAATGCTTGTCCTGCCACCGACGCCACCTCTTCCGGATAGCAGAGCGGACCTGTGGGCACAAGATAACACCTCAGAGCTCAGACTCAGAATGCGCCTCTTATTCCCAAATCCTCTAGGTTGCTACAGGTGCCTACCAGGTATGGTGACAGGATCTATAGATGGTGACATTTACATAATTTCTTCTATTGGTTTGCTGTTTGTTGAGCCAGTTTTCCCAAATGAGGAAGGGCCACCTTTTTGTCCAGTCTAACAGAGGTGCCATCTTGACTTTGACATACAGAACCCCTACCCCTGCCCGACTCTCCCTAAGGCAGAGACCCTATCTTCTAGCCATCCTTACCTCACTGTTCAGAAAACAGTAGAACACAGACACGAAGAATCCCTGAAAGGAAGAAGGGAGCCAGAGGTGAGCGGAGTCCTACCAGCCCAGGTTGCCCCAGCCCTTCCTCCCCCAGACCCCCAGGCCTCTGCCAGAACAGTCCCCACCCATGCGAGTGCACATCGGCTCCATCTGGAGGGGCGGAGATACCTGAAAGGCCTCCAGGAAAGAGTTGAAGTAAATGAAGACAACCCTGGAGACCTCATCCTCTCCAGGGTTGACGAAGAACAACAGGTAGGTGATGCCCAGGAGGGGCAGGAGCACCAGAGTGGCCTTCACAGCCTTTCTAGGGTGGAACAGAGGCCAGAGTCACAGGCTACCCAGGAAGGGCGGGGCTGTGCTAGCTCAGGGGAGAGTGAGGGGTTCCGAAGACTGTCTCAGGCATGTCTGGGCAAGGGGGAGCTGCAGTTTCTGGGTTGACTGGCTGGCTTGGAAGAGATCTAGTTGAAAGGAGGCTGGAACCTCTCAAGTATCCCTGGGGAGCCAGGTACCTGTACTGAATAGTCTCAGAAGTGGTGGATGCCCGGAGTTTGGTCATGAGGATGCGGACAATGTTGAAGAGAAAGATAAAGTTGATCTGCAATTGGAGCATACCAGAAGGAGTGAGGATGGGTGTCAAGGGCGGGGATGGGCGTCAGGGGTGGGGATGGGTAACAGGCCTATATGCAGGAAATGGAGGTGGGTGGGGTGGATGGAACCAGCCCTCAGGTCTCTCGGCTCTGCTCTTGGTATTTCTGTTACACTCGCTCATCCGCACACACTCTCTCTCCCTCTCCCTCCCTCCTTCTCTCAATATCTACAAACTCCTGGCCCAAGTGCTCTCTCGGGGGCCACCTAGGTGGCCCTTGCTGTCCATAGTAGACAGATTGTCGAACCCCATGGTGCTACCTCCTGTTACCTCCCAAGGCTCTTACCAGCAGGACCAAGATCATGGGGCCCTGGTAGATGTAGTCAGTGTATACTCCAGGGCGTTTGCCAAACCAGCACCTAGAAGTCCACAGAGGAAAAGGGAAGGGAGGGGTAAACAGAGTCCTTTCAGTGGTATAGTGCTTGAACACAGGGCAGGGTCATTGCCAGTGGTCAGGAAAGGGCAACCCAACTTCCAAGAAAGCCACACCAACTGACTCTCCTTCAGTGCCTCAGTGACCCTGTCTGCAATGTGGATGTTACCCTCTGCTGTAGGATGGGAAACAGAGCAAGCTCTGTGGAGGGAGGGCCCATTAAGAAGGCCCCTGATTGTGACAGCCACCATCCTCAGCCATGAAGTTGTGGCTGCTTGTAAGGACCCCTCAAGATGGGACTGATTGTTGACATTCCTCCCATAGAAAGGGGACATAAGGTAGGAGGGTTAATGGACCCTTCCCTGAGATTTCAGCCATCTCTGTCTACATGTCTAGGTGCCCACTGCACACAGCCTCATGGCCTTAGGAGATGCTAGAGTCTGTAGAGTTAACTGGAGGTTAACTCCATTCACATAGCCATGGGGAAGTCTTTATCCATGCGGAGGGGAGACTTTCTAGTGGTGTGGCTACTTTCAGGTCACCTATGCTCCTGTAAATACCCCTCACCCTGGCCCAGGTAGGGACAGGGCAAATCGGAAGTCCCATGTTCTTATGGGCATATGGACTTGCGATGGAATGTGAAGTTGGCATATGTGACCTGCCTGAAACAGCAAGGGGTTTTGTTTTTGTTTGTTTGGTTGGTTTTTGGGGGGGTCAAGACAGGGTTTCTCTGTATAGCTCTGGTTGCTCTGGAACTCACTCTGTAGACCAGGCTGGCCTCGAACTCAGAAATCCACCTGCCTCTGCCTCCCAAATGCTGGGATTAAAGGCGTGTGCCACCACTGCCGGGCTGGTTTTTTTGTTTGTTTGTTTTTGTTTTTCCGAGACAGGGTTTCTCTGTATAGCCCTGGCTGTCCTGGAACTCACTCTGTAGACCAGGCTGGCCTTGAACTCAGAAACCCGCCTGTTTTTGTTTTTTTAAACACCACTCAGGCCATACTGTTTGTGGACTCCAGACTGGGACCCCGGGGGGGGGGGGGGGGGGGGGCCTCTCTGCTCATCTTCCCCGCCCCTTCTGCTGCCTGCATTGTCTACATTTGTCCACCAGATGGAGCTTCAGGGCTGCTCACGCCTAACCTTACAGCATCCTTCCAGCTCCAGGGTGGGAGCAGGTTTCTGGGTTTTCCTTCCCTGCCTGTCTCTTGTCTTCTCCTGTCTCTCCCTGTTTCTCCTGCTCCGTCTCTTGTACTCAAAATTTCATATCCTACAAAGCACAGGCATTCCCATCCAGGAATTCCCAAGAGGATACCCCGGGATACTGCACACCCACACCAGTGAACTGGCTCCCTGAGCACAAACACACCAGCCCGAGGCAGAAGGAACAACCTTCACAAATATGGATGATATTCCCCCAGGCTTCTCATGCAGCCCAGTGAGGGGAGGGGAGAGTCTGTCAATGTAAACCCCCCAGTCAGCCCGCTGAGAGCTAGGAATGCTCATGTGAGACACTGGTACTGGCCTCCGTCTTGCCCGGCTCCTCCCCCTTTCTCTGTCTTTCAGTGAAGTTCTCAATCTTAGCTTTACACTGTAACTGCCCTGTTACCCAGGCCACACCTTAGTCCAATAGCATGGAGCCCCAAGGCATAGAACGTTCTAGATCTTCCCACATGATCTTTGTGAGGGATAGCTGGGAAGTCCCCCATGTGCAAAGCTAATTCAGATCGAGTTGGAAGAGTCTTTGAAACCACCTGGACCAGTTTCCACAAAAACCCTAATAGAATCCTATTGTAAAGCACTCCTTCATGTTAATAAACATTTATGCAGCATTCACTGGGTGGCAGGTGCTATTTTATGTGCTTAGTATGCACTGATGCCCTTCATCCCCACTACAGCCTTGAGGTGGTAAGTAAAATGAAGACACTCATTTCATGGATAAAGAAACTGAGGCCTGCTGTGACAATGAGCTCCAAGGTCACACATAGCTACTTAGTGATGGCAACAATTCAGAACCTGGGCTGTGTGGCTTTTGGTATTGCTCTCCTTAAAACATATGACAGGCTGGGACCCTAGCTGTCTAGCACCACCTCCCCGGAAGAGGACTGGAAAGGATCCTAGAATTGAGGCCAGTGCCTCATTCTGAGGCTCTGCCTTTGTTGATGCAGAAGCCACTGTCTTTACAGGAGGCTCAATGGCCGAAGTCCCCTAGGGAGTGTAAGGTAGAGCTAGGCTCTGACCTCACAAAGCCACTTACTTTTCGTTGTCATAGTAGAGCTTTCCAATGGCCCAAGCCACAATGATGGGGAAAGGCACACCTGAGGGAGAGAGTGGCTATCACTGGAGGACCCCAGGGCAGCCAGGGGCCTACAGCAGAGCAGGGATTCATGGAGGTTGAGTTCTGATGCTTCGTGGCAACCCTATTACTCTCATCCCTAAGAAGGGTGCACACCCTGCCCTCCCGACCAGGCTAGCCCATAACTTCAGTGAGGAGAGGCAGGGGCAGGGCCGGCCCAGCTCACCCCAGCCGATGCAGATGAACATCCACTTGCGCAGACGGTCAGTGGAGTAAGTCAGGACAATGGCTGTGTGCAGGTAGCAGCCCTCACCAAACATCCAGAAGAAGTTGGTTACGTGGAAGTAGTTATAGGCAGCTGTCACCAACCTGCACCAGGCCTGCCCCAACCAGAGAGGACATGAGTTTGGGGGTGTCCAACCCTCAGGTTCCTTGGGGTCCTATTCTTGCTCGGTGGGTACCCAGGCCTGGCCCTTCTACAGGGTAGTTCTACTCTAGCTCCTCTGACCTAGGCTCGACCTTTTCTTCTTCCCTAGCTGGGACGTACCACATTGCTCTGGTGGACTTCAGGGCTCATGGTGAGCTGGACCACAAACCATGTGGCATTGCGCAGGATGAAAGCCGAGATGAGGTTCCAGTGGATGATGTTCCTCAGGCACCGGATGCTCCTGGGGCAGCAGGAGAGGGCAGGTGGCCATAGCAATGGGAGGAGAGAGAGGATGAGGGCAGGACAGAGCATTGAGCATTGCTCCAGCCCAGATGCAAGAATGGAGGGACTGAAACTTGGAGTGGGTGGGGCTGACGGGTTGGCCTGAACTGCACTGGTCCCTTCCTATCTGGGGCCACCAAGACATCGGCTCCTGGAAGAGCCTGGTGTGGTCAGGGATTCCCCTCCATTCCCCACGCGCCAGGATTGAAAGGCAGAGTGCTTGCACACAGGAGAAGCCTCCAACAGTAAACCCTGTCTTGACTTTCAGTGCTACCCACTCACAGCTTTTACCTATCACTCAGACCATGGTACACTTGAACTTGTGACAGGGATATCCCTCGAAAAAACCCTCATCTCCATGGGTCTCCCTGCCTTATAACTCCAAGATGGATACAGACCAGCTTTAGGCATTGGGAACACAGGTGAGCCTGGGCTTCTTCCTACCCCACTTGCCCCAGTGGCTGCTGGGAGAAAGGATAGGCATGGCTCTGCAGAGGTCCTAAGAGATCACGTAGATGACACTCTTCTATTCAAATGAGAGGCAGGTTACCCCTTTGTCAGCGCCCCCACCCCAGAGGTATGCCTGGGTCTTACCCACCTCCCCCTGTATGCTCTGGGGCCCAGGGGTGGCAGGAGGCAGTGCCTACGCCTTCTCACCTGAGCCGCAAGAAGAGGACAAAGGCCACCAGGAGGGCCACCAGGGAGATGCAGTGGCCCAGGTAGTTGATGATGACGGCAATGTGGTAGTGCACTTTGCTCTTCTTCTGAGGCAGGAGAGAGGGCAGAGGTGAGCCTCCTGCACAGCCACACTTCTGTACCCATTGAACTAAACAGCTCTGAGAGGATAGCACCAGGGAGGGGTGCTGGGGAAGAGTGGGCAACAGTAACAGGGTCTGCCCCGCTCCAGAGTGACCATGTGAGCCACGTGCTACCTCGGAGTAACACCATCTGCTTGGGCCAATCTCTGAATCAGGTCAGTCATGTGTTGTAGACAGATATGAACTGAAGCTGTAACTATGTCACATAGTGCTTCTGTGTCACATTAACACTGTACACACCCACACATATACTCCAGTGCCCACAGATGCCCATGTCTGACACCACAGGCTCTGGTGGGTATGGAGACCCCAGCCCTCCAGGATTTTGTTTCTCACTCACTTCTGAACTGAGTTCCCACACCTGAGTCTGGCTGAATGAGGACCTGGGTTTGGATCCCTGACACTCTCATGAGCTGAGTGTGGCTGAGGGGATCTGTGACTTTGACACAGAGGGTCAGAGACTGGTGGATCCCTGCATCACTGGCCTGCCAGCCTAGTGACACCGTCAGCTTCAGGCTTAGCGAAGAGATCTGGGTCTCAACAAATGAGGTAGAAAACCACTAAAGAAAACACCCTAGGTCCACCTCTGACCTCCATGGGCATACACGGATGTGTTCTCCACATGCATATATGAACACATGCGTGTGCCACACACATACCCCTGAAAGAAGAAAACACCAAGTTCTCATTCTCAAAGCCTTTCCCTCATGCCAGGCCCAGGGGCTGCCCCAAGTGAACAGTGTCTCTCCATTTCTTCCCTCCACCCCTGCCTCCTCCTCCTCCTCATGCTAACCCCCTTCTTTCTGAATAATGGAAATTGAAATCGGGGTGTTGAGCAGGCTAGGGAAGTGCTCTGCCTACTGTGAACTACATCCTCAGCCATTCCTCATTTAAAAAGACATTTTAATTACGTTTATTTATTCAATGTGTGTATGTGTAGGAATAGAAGTACAGTCGTGTGTCATGGCCCTTGTGTGAAGGTAAGGGACGACTTGCACAAGCCAGGTCTCTCCTTCCACCAGGCACTCCTTGTCTTGGGATTAAACTCAGTTTGTCACACTGGGTGGCAAGCACCTTCACTCACTGAGCCATCTCTTTGGACCCTAACTTTATTAATGATTGAATTATAAGTACGTGACGGGAGCTACTGGCACAAGCGTGGGAGCCTTCCCACTTAGAGTTTTCCTCACCTTAAAGCTTCAGAGCAGCCCTGCAGGGAAAGCTGGGAAGGCATCAGTAACTTCCTTTGCAGAAAAAGAGGCCCAGAAGTATGTCAACTTGCTCAAGATTGCTAAGTTCAGCTTAAAGCATCTCTTACCTACACGTGAAGCTTGGCAAGGCATTGACACTACAAATGGGTCCTTACTCCACAGGGGACCAGCCAGAACCCAGTGCTCAGCTCTTAGCAGATTCCCAACGCAAAATTCCCATTCACCCTTTCCTGGCCCCGAGAAGGCAGGACATCAGATTAGCAGCTCATGCTGCTGGAGCTTCAAGGCCCCATGATGGCCAGTGGGGATAGGGCAAGGAGGCGGGGAGAGAGGGTCCATTTTGACCTGCAAACACTGAGGGTCTCTAAAGGCCTGCAGCAGATGCCAGGATCCTACCAGAGGCTCCAGACAGACATGCACAATGTAAAGCCTGCCTGGAATCAACGCTTGGTTTCCTTTTATTAAATTTTTCCACACCTCCATGCTGAGAAGCCCCTGGGTAATAACGGCATCTGTGGAGCTGAGCTACGGCCATGCCCCAGTTTTCTCTTCGGGTCTAGGAGGGGATGGGGGGAGGAGCTTGCTGGACTCTTCTGCCCGAGCCTCTACCCTGGCCCCTCTGTCAGAGTGAAGCTGGATAGTTCTGTGAGGACCTACTGTGTGCTGGGTCCCACACCATGGTCCTCAGTGAAGTCTCTGAGATTGGTCCCCGCAACCTTTCTGGTTGGAAAGGCTGCACAGTTGATCCGAGCTGTACAGTTAGCAATCAGAACCTGGACCAGCCTGGCGTTTAGGATTCTCTTCTCCTTCTACCCATAGGGCATTTTGAGAGGAACAAGCAGGGATTAGAGGATAGGCACTCTGGTGTGTGTGTGTGTGTGTGTGTGTGTGTGTGTGTGTGTGTGTTTTCTCTGCTGTGTCTAAGATCCTGATGGAAGGGTTTCTGCTGATGTAGCTCAAGAGTATTTTTCTTCACGAAGGCTGGAATGTTTTACATAAAGCCCCAAACCACAGGGACAGAGATCCAGCTGGGTCAAGATCTGGCTTCCTCTCTCCCCCTGGGCCTGATGTACTCCAAGGACCAGAGCACTAAGACAGCTGCAGGGACAGCAGTGTCACAGAGGAGTGCCAGAGATACCCTGAGACATGGCAACTGCTGCAATATGAATGTGTCCCTGAGGTTTAAAGGCTGGAGACGTGGTGCCCGGTACAGAGCTGGTGGGTGTGGGGTCTCTCTGCCAAGTGGGGACCTCACTGCAGGATCTGGTTCCTTCTAAAGGGATGTATGGCCCATTTGTTTTCTCTCACCTTTTGCCTTCTGTCATGAGATGACACAGCAGCAAGGCGTTTGCAAGATGCTAGCCCTTCAACCTTGGATGTCTCAGCTTCCATAACCAAAAGCCAAAACATTCCTATTCATTATAAATAACCTACAAGCTGGGGATGTGGCTCAGTTGATGCAATGCTTGCCTACCTCTCATGAAGCCGTGGGTTCAGTTCTTAGCAATCCATAACGGGAGGCACTGCCACGTGTCTGTAAGCCCAGATCTTGGGAGGCAGAGGTAGAAGGATTGGGAGTTCAAGTTTTTAAAAATGTTCAAATTTATTTGTTTTATCTTTAGGTGCACGAGTGTTTTGCTTGCACATGGGTATGTGCACCAAGTATGTGCCTGGTGTCTGCAGAGATCAGAGGAGGGCATTGACTCTCCTGGAACTGCAGTTACAGATGGTTGTGAATCACCTTGTGGGTGCTTGGAATGAAATCTGGGTGTAAGCAAAGAGCATGTGCTTTTGACTGCTGAGCCATTTCTCTAGCCCCTCATATAGATCTGAAGTTTGAGGTCAGCTTGGACCACATGTGACCTTGTCTCAAAAATTAAAAGACTCAACATCGAGTATTCTGTTATGGTAACAAAACCAGATCAAAACAGCTGCCAGAACTCTGAGAAATGAATGATCCAGGGACACCAGGCAGAACAGTAGGTGACACTGAGAAAGTTCCATGAACAGCCAGAGCTCTGGCCAGCACTGTCAGGAAAGACACCCAGCAACACCCTGAGAGATAGCCAATAGTACCCCAAGATGTTGTCAGTGACACTCCGAGAGACCAGCCAATGATGTCCCAAGAGACAGCCAATGACCTCTCCAGACTCCCTGCAAAAGATGTCAGTGACACTCTCACACATTCTGTCTTCCTGGAGACAAGCCACCAAGAACTGCAGAAGTCACTGGATGCCCAAAGCACGGGAAGACAAAAACAAGCCAAGGAAGCTTGGCCAGCACTCTTTCAATGTCCAGTCTGGAGACCTAAGCTTCACAGGCTCCTTGAGGAGGGTGGCACTGAGTGGGATGCCACTCTGCTGTGCCCTCAAGACCAGACTCTAACAAGCAGTTTCTGCTGACCCCATTCTGGACAGATTGGAAGATAACATCTTGCTCCAAAGGCCGGTGCCATCAGATCTGTTTGGATACCCTACCAGAATGAAAGCTATGAGCTTCTAGTGGCCTGCTTGTCTCACTCCTCATCCCTGATCATCATACTCGTGGTTTTTCCTGCCCATTTGGCTTCTGAGCTGCATCTTTACTCCTTTGTGGGTGGTCTGTGCCTTCAGTTCATAAAGTATGGCCCTTAAACCAAGAACATCAGAGCCTAGGAGTTTGCAGACATCTTGAGAAAGGCAGTCTTGAGACCCAGCCTAGCCACACAGAACCAGACTCTTCTCTTTAGCAAGAAGCCAAGAAATTCTGGGACATCTCAACATTTTAGCAGCCCATTCCAACCACTGTCCCACCTTGAGCCCTGGCTGTTCAGGAGGCAGTGTGTGTGATTGACTGTTCTCGGTGAGATTAAGCAGATCTGGAAATCTCAGGATGGGATGGAGGGTCTCCAAGTTCCTTTCTAACTCAGACCTTTCAGAGGATGGAATTTCCAGGATCTCCTGGACCAGTCTGTCTTCCTCACTCCTAAGGCCCAGGACTTGGCAGCCTAGAGCGGTTTTGTTTCCAATCCTCTGCTTTTTGCTCATTTGTTCTGCCAGCTTGTTCCCACCCTCCTTAGATGGGGTAAGGAGAACTGAGAATAGAGAGGTGGTGATAGAAGAACCCCGATATTCATGCACCTGCCAAGCATCACTTATAGAAGATTCTTTGTGATGATGCTGTCTGTAAAAAAACCAAAGACAGAATGAAGACTGGCCTGCTAAGGTATGACACGTCTGGACCATGGATAGTATACACGTCTAACGAGAATGAAGAGGCTCGTTCTAAACTGACATGGAACAATCTCTAAGATAGATGGCCACATGAAGAAGCAGGCATCAAGTAGTTTGTATGACAGGTGACATCTTGGTAAGGCCAAGAACATCACACAGAGACACATTGACTCATACACGCAGAACACGTGAGCAACTGGCTAGGGATGGCAACCGGAGAAGTGCTTCTTGCTGTATTCCCATTTGGACCTTTTAAATTTTGCATTCCCGGTAAGCAACAGCTGCTCGAAACCACTGAAGTTTTGCAAAGCACCTCTGGGGCTTTTAAAAACCGCATCAACACCCCACTTCCAGCCTTGGATTGACATAGGCCCTCACGGTTGGACTTTGATATCAATCTTAGATGTCTGTGGATCCACCTATTGTTGGGCTCGGCCCTGCCCCACACCCAGTGCAAGCAGCCATGACACAGACTCCATGGCTGGACCTTGATGTCATTCTTAGGTGTCTGTGGATCTATCTACTGTTGGGCTCAGCTGTACCCCAGCCCTGTCCCACACTCAGTGCAAGCAGCCAAAGACAAGTGTGAGAAGAAGAGAGAAAGGGAAGGCAGGAGGGAGAGGGAGGAAGGAAGAGGGTCAGGATTGAATTCCCTACACTATGCATATTCAGAGGCTCCCCACCAGCTTCCATAGGGCCGAGTCCCAACACCAGCTTCTGGAAAGTTCCCCATGCCTCAACTGCTCATGTGACAGCCACCCCCCACCACCCCTGCTTGTGCTGGTATCCCTGGACTGCTCCTCAGGATAGTGGTCTATCCTCACCTCTTCGTTGAGAATCTCTTGGCACTCAGAATAATTCACACGGGCTGCCCAGCTGCCATTAGCCAGACATTCCCGGTAGCCATTGTCTGGGAAAAGAAGAAAACCTATGTCAGAAGAGACGTCTGTCTGTTCACACAGCTGAGCTAGCACACGGCCTGCTGGCTGGGAACCCTGGAATTAAACTGAGAAGGGGGCTTCCTGATTACTCCATGTCCTACCTCTTTCTACCATCTGAACCACAGAGGTTTACATCTATACCCTACAAGCTGTCCACGGGGCCTTGGCTCTGTCAGCCCAAACTGGTACGATCATGCTTTCTCTTTATCCCGAGGGCTGTCTCCCTAAACTCTCTCCAGTGGTAAATTTCCTGTTGCTACTCTTCCAAGATGTTCTTGTTTGGGGCCCTTCATGATGACAGTGAATGACACATGCTGTGAACGTGAAGTGACTGCTCACTTGGGAGGTTTAAATGACGGGGCTTCTTGTGATTGTCTCTCTGTGTGGAATTCTCACACTGGAGCATTTCCCAAGGGGTCGGACTTACAGAGGTCCCAACAGTACTATTTCTCTACAGCATGCCTTAAGTCGGAGGCCTTTTGGGCAGATATCAGGGGTGTGCTGGGGATGGCACCGAGTGGGTCTAATGTGTCAGGTATCTTACTACTAGGCCTGCTGCTGCTGCTCTTGACCTGGGATGTGACATTAGAAAAGAGGTCAGAGAGTGGCTACAAGGGGTGAAGGATCCTGTGACCGTCAGACTGGACTGTGGCTAGACCCTCTCACCTCCTAAGGAGCTTTGGAGGGGCCTTAGGGATGCTTTACTTAGCTTTAGGGCCTTAGGAGGGGCTGGGTTGCCCAAAGAGCCTCTCTTACCCATTTACCACACAGCCCTTTGGGTAGCAGAGCTGGGAAATCTATCAGGGAGGGAGACCAGGAGTCTTCCATACCCTCTCTGGCATCAGAATTGTTAACCACACTTCCTTGTATTTCTGGGTCTCACTCCAGCCCTGAGTCATCTCCACTGTAGTCTTTCTTCCTATAGTTGGCTCTGTGGCTCCAACTGACCCAGAGGGCAGAGGAAGCTGCCTGAGTCCTAGGCCCTGGGATTGGAGTCCAACAGGGGCCAAAGGCATAGCTCAACTGTGGCTGAGCAGTGCCTCTCAGCCTCTCTATTCATTTCTAAAGGTGGAGATGCTCCAGTTGATGCCTAAGGACCATCATCAGCTTGGGAGCCGCTTCCCTGCAGCATCAGGACCAGAGGTAAACACATAGTGAGAGGCCAGGGGAAATTAAAGCTGCCCCAACAGAGGGAGCTGGTCTGTCTTTCCAAACTAAAAGGCTGTGGCCTCCTCTCTAACCTGAGAAGCTGCTCTGGCTGCAGCTAGCTGATGGGGAAAATTATCTTTATGGATTTTCCTAGTTCTGCTTGGCCTGACCGTGAGCAAATCTGAGTCCTGTGCAAAGCTATGATCTGGATAGAGTAAGCAATGAGGTCAAAGGCTCTCCACTGGTGTTAATAAGAGCTGAGTCCCAAGGGACTCACAATGAGGATGTTCTGGGATATCTGTGGGGACAGGAGGCCAAGAACAAGCAAGTTGATTACAGCACACAGTATGGGGAGGATGTGCCTGGCACCAACCAGAGGCTGCTTAGAATGTCAGCAGAGAAAGGGGCATATGGCAGGGATGGAGGGGAGAGCGTAAGGCAGAGAGAAGCGGCACCAAGCAGGGCTCAGAACAGGGCCCCTAGAGCCACACAGTCTGGGTTCAAATGCTGGCACTACCCTTACAACCCATGTGACCTTGGGTGAGTCACTTGATCACTCAGCTTCCCTATCTTGAGAAAGAGCCATCTTGAAGATACTCTGGCTTTTTTGGGTTAGTGTTTTTAGTTAACAGTTGGAACTGTACCGGACATATGGTGTCAGCCTCATGTCTGTTACTGTTGTCTCTGAGCTGTTTTTGGATAACCTTACATAATAGAACATATCATTTGTCTCTATCCAAGGGGTGCAGGTGGAGATTTAAGTCTTCTTTGTTCAACAGCTTCCTCATCTACCCCCACCTAAGGTAGGGTGTCTGGAGCTGGTCCACAGGATGGACCATCGGAAGCAGCAGGCTTTGGCCCAGAGGGACGAACTGACCCTGAAGGAAAACAAGCCTGGCCCACAGGGGCTTGTTGCCAGGGAGGAGCCAACCTCCTTGTCTAATTGCTGAGCTGAGCAGTCCTCCTAGAGGATCATGGGAAAATGGATATTTTTGGAAATGTTTCCCATCCCTCTGAAGATCTGATGCCGCAGGAGGGAGAATGGTAAGGAGCAGCTTGGAAGTCCTAGCAACACCTCATCAGTAAATGAGTTAATTAGAAGCTAATGATTAGGAGCAGCTCTGCTCCCTCCTGACTCCTTCGTGGGCTCACTCCCCTTGTCTGGTGCCAGGGGCACCTGCATGGGGAATCTGGCAGCCCATGCCAGGGAAACTAACATCTCAACTTTCTCCTTGGAAGGACTGGGTGATCAAGGGAACTCAGGGGATACCTCACCACACCCTCAACCATCCTGCAGATAGAGAAACAAAGGTCCAGAGATGGCCTCAAACCAAGGACTCTTGAACTGTGGACAGAAAGAGGTGGGCCTGGAGTTCAGGGTGCCTGGCTTCTGTTGAAGGCAGGGCTCATGTGTACCATAGCATTAACGCACTTGCAAGAATGTGTCCAGTCAACCTGGGTAATCCGAATTGAGGGTACCCATGGAGAATGGCTGAGGCTGGCTGCAAAAGTGGGCGTGGTTGTACCACAGACAGCCTAGTAAATGTGAATCAGGCTATGGTGAGGCACAGAAAGGGGTAACAGAAATGAGTGGGGTGTAATAGGATCAGACTGGGCACACTAGGGCTTAGACTAGAGTGCCTGAGGCTGGGCAGTAGGCAGGAAGGGAGATGAGTGCCAAACAGGCCCTGGTGTTGTAGTCACGGGAGAGACGTCCTGGGGAGCTTGGCTGTGCCAGCCCCTGCTGCCACTGTCCTGGGACAAGGTGTGGGGTATATGCAGAGCAACATGCAGGCCCTAGAACCCTGAGTTCTGACTCCACCTTCAGGTTCTGTGACCCTGATTAGGTTATTCATCAATCTAGGCCTCAGTTTCCTCTTTACAAAACATGCCCTAGTTGGAAGCTGGCTGACTATGTGTCACAAAGTCTCTTCCTTGTCCTCTGACCTCTATGTTTTCTTACCTGGCCTTTTCCCCTTAGACTCCTCATCCACTCCAGTATTTCTTCTCGTTTCTCTCATGACCTGCCCATGGCCACCCCCTCAAACCCTCGTGTCTATATTCCTAATCTCATTCCCTTCAGCCATCTAGTAAATGAAGGAGGGGTGGGAAGAGAGGTTTGGGAGTTTGGAGTGGGAAGAGGTCATCAGCCCTCCAAACCTCAGATGAGGAAGCTGGAGGACCACAAGAAGGGAGACTGAGGTCACCCAGTGAGTCTTGACATGGGTCACCTGGTATCTGGTCACTTTGGCACCTGTTTGGAGCTTGGGGATGACCTTCAGGACTCACACAGGGGCCCCTAACCCCAAGGGACCCAGAACCCAACCTCCTTGGTATACAGTCCAGGGCCCCTGGACTCCATCTGTTTTTCTCTTGATAGCAGGGACCTGAGTCATTGGCAGGAGAAAGCAAATTAATTCTGAGGGTGGCAGATGCTATAGCGAGGAGCTGCAAAGCCCAGCATGAGGGCTGGGCCTCTGGGGAGCAAGGTGTTTACATGGGGATCCAGTATCTGCTAAGTCCATGGGTCAGTCCTGCCCTACCCCCATCACAGCTGTGGGCCTGGGATACTTGGATACAAGTCACTTCCTATTGTGGATTGGGTACTCTAGGTGCCCTGTTTCCATGGAACTTCCTTGCCCTGTTAGGGCAATTACCACCTATCTGGGGAGTGGCTGAGGCTCAATGGGACTACCCAGAAGCAAGGGTCATCAGGTAGACCTGTGTATTCCAGCTTGGCCCCCTATCGGCTGGTGACTTGGGAGGGTTCCCTAACTTCTCTGAGTCCAGGTGCTTATACACCAGGTATTTTCTCTGCCAGAATCAGCAGGAGCAAGCAGAGAGCAGAGCTGGTCCGAGGGGTGATGCTGATTATCCCATCCACCTCCAAACCGCTGCCACTCAGCCCCAGCAGCCCACCCTCTTCCTTCTTCCTTACTTGTCGTGTTGTAGCGGACACCGTAGAAAAAGGCAGGGCATGGCCGAATCACCAACTGCCCCGCAGGGCTCCTGGGCCAGCAGGTGCCAATGAGGTCCACGGAGGCATTACACTGCAGGCCTAGGAACAGAGACAGCTAGTGAGAAAAAAGTGAAGTTCCAGGCAGACAGAAACCTGCCCATTCTCAGCCCTAGTAAAGACAGAAAAAGCAAAGCCTCCACGCAGATATAGAAAAAAGAACTACAGTGCCCACTGGCTTCAGATCTCCTGTTGCTGGTGAGGATGCTTTCCTCGGGGTGTGTGTTGGGGGGTGTGTTCAGGCATTTACCCAGCATGATGAGGTTAATACTGTCAGGTGTCCGGGGAAGGAAATGCCTAATGTACCTTCTGCCAAAGACAAAGGCACCTGCCTCTTTCCTTATTTTAACAGCTCCCAAATACACTTCTACTAAGGCCAGAGATGGGAAGGACCCAAGGGCAGCTAGCGCCATTTGATGCCAAGACCAGCTAGAGCAGGGAGGCTCTGCCTGGAGTAGTGTCCCTTTGGAAACACCATTCCCAATATCCCTCGTTTTAAGGACCCTATTCAGAGCGCTGACTTTGCCCACTGCTCATCCAGGGATGGGCAGGACCCATGTGATGGTGGGCCAAGCAGAATGGCACATGTCCTAGGGTCTTTAAATAACCTAAAATTTATTCTGGCCTTAACACCACCGGCCCATTTGGGCGCTAACTCCCTGCTTTAAAGAGAAGGGGCATTGAAGGCCAGGGAATGCACAGGGGTCGATCCAAAGTGGCTACCAAGAGGCAGAGTAGATTTTGAACCCTGGGCTTCTGAGGTCAACCAGGAGCTTCCACTGCTCCACAGAAGTCCCTGGCCAGCATGTGCCTTTTGCAGTATCTGGCTGGTGCTCCCTTCTTTCTGCGCCATGTTCCTTGCGCCTGTCCCCGATGCTCACAGAAAGCTGCTGACGTGTCATCGGGGTTATAGCGACCTTTATATTAAAAGCCCAGAAAATCCTGGAGCATTAAAGTCTTTGAAAAGCAGCAAGACTGGAGAAGAGAAGTAGAATGAACGGGGTAGGCAACAAAGGCACCAGCTTCTTCCAGAGAGCAGCACGGGGACCTGTGGGTGGGGCAGTACGGGAGAGGGCGGAGTCAAGCGTATGGGGGCCAATCAGGAGCTGCGGCCGGTCCCCACTGATGCACTTAGCTGCTGAACTGGCACTAGGGTTTCAATCCACTGCTAGGAGCTTCGGAGTGCCTGAAAAATGAAAGGGAAGAGGGCACCGACCCAGCAGGAAGCAGGCAGCATGTCAGGGCCTCAGAACTGCCCAGCGCGCCTCCAGTCCCGAGACCGCATCCCCCGGGTTCCCGCTGTCCAGTAACCTGCAGCTTGACCAGCGTTTGTAGCTCGCACTGAAAGATAGCAGGGTCCCTGGGGATCCCATAGACAGACAGGGCCTCAGAAAAGGACCACAGATAGATAAGGTATGGGAGGAAGGGGGCCAGCGTGAATGTTACCAAGCATTTTGAAGGGTGCTTTGCCATCCACCCATCATTTGAGGAGGAGAAAAGACAAAGCAAGCAAAAGAACAAACGAAGTTTGGAGTGTGTTAGGGAGACTGGGACAAAAAGGATAAAGGACATGCTAAGGCCGAAGCCCGGAAGGGCAGAGGCAATGCCTTGAGAAGCAGATGCAGAGAAATTCTCATGTCCTGGCCTGATGTACCAAGGATCTCAAAGTCTAGGCTGCTGGAGCTTGGATTGTTTCAAAGTTTTAACAATCAATCTCTCTCTCTCTCTCTCTCTCTCTCTCTCTCTCTCTCTCTCTCTCTTTCCCTCCTTTTTCTCCCTGGGGAGAGAGGGAGGGAGAAAGAGAGAGAGGTCATGGTTCATATGTAGAGGACACCTTGGGAGAATCAGTGTTCTCCTTTGTTGGTCAGGTCTCCATGTTAGTCAGGTGAATGGAATGCTGGTTATCAGGCTTGGTGGCAAGTGCCTTAGCTCACTGAGCCATCTCAACCAACCAGAAGCTTGGACATTTAGGTCAATGACCCCTACAGGTACAACTACCTCAAACAAACACCCTCCCCTCCTCTTCCCTCTCCTTTCTTCTCCTGCTCTCCTTTTGGGTGGGAGGTGGTATTGTCCCACTTTGTTATCCTCGGTTTGAGATGAGAAGCAGTTTGGATCAGGCCAGGCCAGCCTGCTAGCCAATCAGACCCACCAGCCTGCCGCAGCGAAGGTGAGCTGTGGTCAGGGTGCTAACTCATCCTATAGCCAGCCAACTACCTATGAGCCCTTTCCAGCTCAGCTGCCGAATGGACAGGGCAGAGCACCGGAGGCTTTTAAAAGGATTCATATTTCCACAGGATATATTTTGGTCCTATTTTTCAAACCTCCTCCCAACTCCTCCCAGATCCCCCCTCCCTCTCATGTTCTTTCCCTCTCTTAACAAAAACAAAACAAAATTCAAATACTTAACTCACCCAAGAAATGGTGTGAACTGGGGACAGAAAAATGAATAAAATAGATGTCCGGCCCTGAGGGGGTGCTTTCACTCTACTGGGAGACACAGTGAGCGAGCAAGCATGTGCTCTCCAGTGCAAAATACTACAAATAATGTACGGAGATGAAGACAGACTGTGTGCTATTTTAATTTGTTATTTCTCTAAAACACTAAGTTTAATCACAGACTTGGAGGGAGGGAGTCACGTGCACACATGGAGGAGAGGGAGCAACCGTAAGGAGGTCTCGAGAAGGAGGTGTTTGCTGAGGTATCCAGGGTTGTCACTTGTCACTGGGTCACTCAGTTAACAGTGACTCTTCCAAGGGTGGCCCAGTTACTGCGTGTGTAGTTGGACACTGATTTCTTCTGTTAAATTGGCCACACAGTTCCCTCCCTCTCAAGATCAGTGAACAAGGGTGTTCACAGGACCCTTCCACTGTAGGTAATGCTCCTGCCCAGGTGTGAGGGGGTCTCCCATCACGTGCTTCTGGGGGAATCACAAAGGGTGTGAGGATCTGGTGTCCCCCTGCAGCTAGGAAGTCCATTTACCTATCTGGCTTAAGACTGAGAGAGGAACTCTGGGGCTGCCTGTGGGCAGCCTCTGAGACAGGTGCTCCTGCCACTGGGGGGTTGGTGCCATGGGAGGAAGAGGCAATGGCTTTTTTGGATGACATGGAATGGAGAGAGGCACACAGGTGGGCAGACAGGTTTGTCACCTTGGGTTAAGCTGTAAAGAAAGGCAGGGCAAAGGTAGGTGTCTTGAGGCAGGTGGGTTTCTGAGTTGAGACCAGCCTGGTCTATAGAGCAAGTTCCAAGACAGTCAGGACTATGCAGAGAAACCCTGTCTCAAAATATCAAAAAGGGAAAATATAGTGTCTCTGGGGACACACCAGGAGAGTAGGTAGGAGCCCATGAGACCTCCTGTTTTGTGGCTCTGAACACTCTTGAGTTTTACACTCAATACCTAGTAGAAGTCCAAGCACATAGTAGGTGCTGAAGAAACTATAGGGCTATATGAAAGCTCAGTATGTGCAGGGAAAACTTCAGGGGTGACACTGCATCTCTAAATAACTGAGGACTCTGGGCCATGGGTATGACAAATCTCTTAAGTGATCACATAATTAATGTACTAAAGCTGAAATCAGTGTCCAGTTGGCTCAGCTCTTGAGGCCAGTGCTCGGTAACTGTGTGCTCAGGTGAGTTACTCAAGGTTCCTTTTCCTTAAAGCAGAAACAAAAATCCTCGCTGACTCCACTATGATGATTGAACGAGGCTGAGCACTTAAGAGCAGAGCCCAACACAAGTGGACATCCACACATGCTAGCCATTATAATAGCTGTTAGTCACTGCCACCTTAACAACAGGAAGAGGAACCGGTGACCCCAGGTCCTCGTGAGCTCTGATCCCACTTGTCTGTGATGTTATTTGTCCGTAATTCTATTTCTTCCTGGCACAGACATACTCATGCCATGATTTTATAAGGAGCCAACTCTGTAATCTGTCACATGATGGGGCCTTGGCTATGGGAACCTAACCCTTCCTTGCTTTCTGGCACGAAGCATGTGCAAGGCCCCCAAAGGTTCCAGCACAGTGCCAACCACTCCGGCCAGACGTCCATCCATCTGTCCTGGGCCCTTTGCCCCACCCTCACCATCTGCCTCTGCCAATGCCCATCGGTCTGGGTTGGTCTCAGCATTAGATGACAAATGGCTGTATCTGAGGCCGTTGTGAGGGTGATGGATTGCATCCTATGGGGCCAGGCAGGCTGGGATGGGGGTGGGGCACCCAGTACAAATCATGGAGGAATGAACACCATTCATCACAGCCTGCTGCCTCCAAGGACAGGTGACACCTGTGTGGCTCCAGGGTGTCATTTCTCTTGAACACAAGCAAGTTAATGAAGCCTGACCTGGCCTGGGGTAGAGAGGGGGAGACCTTTCCTCCAGGCTTCCTCCCTCTCTCCTGGTTCTTCTTGGCTGCAACTGCCCACAGGCTGAGAACAATGCTCTTCCTGCTCAATTTAGCCTGTGGGTAGTCCAAGGACCAGTGCCTCTCTAACCCTGGTGAGTTCTGCCAAACTTACCCGCTGGTGTTCAGTCACTGATTGCTTTGTCTCTAGGCTCACTTAAAAAACCCTCTCCTTCAGAAAGGCTTCTTGGATTTGCCCCGCTCCTGTCTGGCTTCCCAAAGCCTCCTTTGTAGCAGGCAAGCAATTGGTAGCATGTACACCCTCTTCTTCCTAGCTATACAGCTAAGTGCTTTTAAAAAGCTACCCGTGGTTATACCCAATAGTTATCTGCACTCTACAGTTTGTGAAACAGACCCTCAAAATTCAGTGCATTTCACGGATTCCCCCTCCCTCCATTTGAGCAAAGGAAGGCCCAAAGAAGTCTAGGGTATAGTCTTCCTGTGGGTACCAGTCCTTAGCCCCACAGTTTGGAGTGTGGGTGAACCCTACTAGGAGTCAGTACAGGACACAGTTGGTTCCTGCACGTCCAGCACTCCCTTTCTTCCTCCACCTCCCTGAGGGGACAGAGGGCCATATGAATGCTGTTCTCAGTTGTGGAAGCCTCCTCTCCCTTCAGGCTCAGCTTTAGAAATGAATGTCTCCGGTCTCATTTACACTCTTGAGTCCATTTCTCCGCTGGCTGCTTTTTCTGCCCTCTGGCTCTCAGCCCTGGGGACCTGGGTGAAACTAGGAGACCCTCTTGGACCCTCTGGTGACTTACACAGGATCCGATGCATCTGAAGCAGATGCAAGAAGGGCAAACAAGAGTCTTGACTGCATCCTTTCTGGCCCACATCCCTAGGGCCATGCCCAAAATGAGAGGAGGCTAGGCCTTGGGGTTTAGAAGACTTAGATTTGGGTCCAGACCCTGCTATTATTTATTCATGCCTCAGTTTCTCCATCGGGCTTTTAGCTCACTAGGGATAAAATAACTATACAGAAGCCCTTCGCCAATGGCTAAGCCGCAGGACTTGGTGATATCTGCAGTCATCTAGCATTTTCTATTGGGGAGGTATGGCAAACCTAGAAGGAGCCAGGTTGTCTCTGCAACCGGAGCTTCAGCACTTAGTGTTTCTCTGTGCCTCAGTGGTCTGAGGTGTCAAGTGGGTGACATCTTGAAGCTCTTGTGCTAGAAGCATGTAGCCTTACACTCCAGTTCGTTCGGTAACAGCAACCGCCTTTGTCCTTTGCCAATGTCCCCTACTCACAGCCCAGCAGGCCCTGGAGGGCCCTCCCTTGTTGCCCATGGGATGGTGAGCATGTGGCACATTTGTTTCCTGTGCCCACAGCCAAGGCTGCTAGCTAACCGCAGTCCTCGTTCACTCACTGACTCTAGTTCCAGATCCTTCTTTTCCATACAGGACCACTCCAAGGAAGGAGACCCTGTGAGAACCTGGCACCCTGAGAAGAAAGGGGTAGAGGTGACTCACCAGAGACATTGCTGACCAGGGACAGGTTCTCACAGTGCTGATCCTGGAGGGAGGTGGAGACGGGGTTCAGCCCCAGAAGGAGAAGGGCCTGTGGGCATAAGGGGGTACAGGACACTGTTAGGCATGCTCAGCAGTCTGACCTGATGATTCTTGCCTCTTCTCCTCTGCCCAGCAGCCTACTCTTTCCCAGTCTCCTGGTGCCCTCCTGAACGTTTGAAATTGCCTGGTTCACGGAGGGCTGGGAGTGGAAGCTGGTGTTTGTCTCTGGCCATCTCCACCTGTCCAACCAGGTCCCTACAAAGGCACACACATCTGCACCCAGCCTTCTACCTCCCCTTCTTCATGTGTTAGACTCTTCTGATATACTGTGATATCTACAATAGCTTGATTCTCCGAGGCCAGCATGGATACGGCTATTGCAGATGGAGAAACTGAGGCACTGAAGAAATGATCTGGGAAGATTCCAGGGAAGGCTTCTGCCCCTTAACCCCACTGAGGGCTCTGTGTCTCGCCAGGATCACAGCCCTTTGGGATGGGAGCAGCGTGGCCCTATGCCTGGAAGGCTGTCCCTTTTTGAACGGACACCATGATGATACCTTTCTTAGGTTACTGCTGTCTCTAAGGTTAGAGTCTGGGTGGGGTGGGCTGTGTGACCTCTCTGGGTTGCAGTGTCTACACTCTTAAGCAAGTCCATCTCTCCCCTGTGTTTGAGAACATGTACTGTGCTTGCCTTTGGCAAGTAAGTTAAGGAACGATGTTGTGGCTGTACATGGATGCTCAATGAGGACATACAGAGTGACTTGAACTCAGCTGTTATCTGGTCTGTCGAGGTGGAGACAGGGGTCGGAGCTGTGTCTGTTGGGGGTTCCTTTGGCAAGGGGGTCCAGAAGCATGCGGGGAGGAGAGGGGCACTACCATAGGCATCTTCTCCTTCACAACGGGAGAAGAATTCCTAGGTTGGATGGCAACCCTGGAAGTGTTCTCCACACCGCCCTTCCTGTTCCTCTCCTTGCAAGCCCTAGGCTTGAGAGAATGACCAACAAGGACCAGTATACCCAGCTTTAGAAGCAAAATGGAACCCTAGTTTCTTTAATTTGACTGGTTGGTTAAAGTTTGATATTCTCTCTCTCTCTCTCTCTCTCTCTCTCTCTCTCTCTCTCTCTGTGTGTGTGTCCATTTGTCCATCTGACTCCCTTCAGAAGCTCGTTTTCTATGTTTGCCTGATAGGAATGTCCCCTATCTCCTCCCATCCAGCAGTGCCCCAGTCTGAGCAGTAATCACTTCTCCCTTCTGTCAGATGTTGATGACAAAGGCAGGCTCTGCTGCCTTCTTTTCCACCATGCATTTATATTTTTGACCAGTGCTCGGACTTAGCCCTCTATAAGAATCACCTCTAATCCTGGCGACTTACAGAGCCACACTGTCCCCCTTGGTGTCTGCCCAAGTCTTTAGTGGGCTTTGTCTAATTCATTCCCTCACCTCAGGCATCCCCCCTCCATCTCACCCTAGGGCTCTCTTTGCTGGCATAAGCTTCAGACTCCTCAATTGTCCCCAGTCCCACCATCCTGTGCAGGTTCAGAAGCTGCTCTGCCACCAGCCCTGGGGATAACAAACTCACTCCAGGGGCCTCAGCAGTGGTTAGAATAAACCCATTTGTTGCCCTGGCCCCAAGCAACTTCCCACACTTTATTAATCAGTAATTAAGTTTCAGTCTCCAGGGAGGTGACGAAATATCATTAGCCTCATTTTTCCAAATGCAAAGGCAGAAGTGGAGAGAAGAGGAAGCCATGGGGCTAGCGGGTGGCTCTTGACAGCTAAGCAGAGGGCGGCGGCGGCCTCTTGACAAAGCTATGCAGCAGTTCACTCAGAATCAGCACGGACCCAGGCTCTGTGCTCTCCCTGGAGATGGGAAATGGCTGCTGGGGAGAGAGGTCCCTCATAGAAAATCCTGCTCTCCTTCACCTCCTAACCCATACACACAAATCAATCAATCAATCAATCAATCAGTCAATCAATCTCATTTCAGCCACAGGCAAGTTAAGTAAACTTCGAACCCTATTGGAAAAGATTAGCCCACTGCTTGACTTCTACCTTTATCAACTTAATACTTACCACATGCTTCCATCTTTCAGCCCCGCCTTGAAGACACATCATGCCCCACTCCCATCTACTTACCCTGGGTCCTCTCTCACCACACAGCCCTTCCTGCTCTGGTCCACCTTTGCCCACACAGTCTATGTCACCTTGTCCAGCACCTGGTGACTCAGCTGTCCTTAGAGCCAAAACCCCTCCTTAGCACTCCAAAGCAAAGTGACTCAGTATACCCTTTCGGTGTGCCCTTGGTACGCCCCCATACCCTGCTCATGTTAGGGATGTCCCCAGTGGATGCCTTGGGGTAGCCCGGAGTGTGTGAAAGCCAGCTCATTACCGCACATGCTCAACCCAGCTCTAATTAGATGATGAATTGGAGGACCGGAAGCTCTTATTCACACATCCCATTGTCCTGGAGTTCATTAGAGCAGAAATCCAGATTTGTTGGGGGGTGGGGGACCAAATGCCTCAGGGCGAAGGGCTCTGCTGACCTTGAACCCTGTTGCTTGTCTGCCTGTCTGCCTGTCTATCTGTCTTGGATCTGCTAGGTCACAGAGATGTTTTTTGCTCACAGAGGACCTGGGCTGCATTATGCGAAGGCAAATACTTCTTAAAATTCCTAAGCCAGTCTTTGCTCTCGCAAAAGGTCAGCTCCATGGCAGAATCTTAATCTGGGCCCCCCTCCTGCTCTGTGAAGGTTTATGAAAGCTTCCAGCTAATTCTGAAATCCTACTTCTACAAAAGGTCTGGTGGTTTCCCCTTGTAGACTGTGGGTCTTTTCCACGGTCACCCCCTCTCTCCTTCATCAAGAGAAGGCTCTGCTGACTGCCAAAGGCTCCCAAACTTTCCAGGCTAATGTTGTCTTCCTCTTAACAAAGATTTGTTTGTTTGAAGCCAGGTTCTCTAAATAGTCAAGGCTAGCCCCAAACTCAAATTCCCTCTGTTTCACTCTCCCATGCTTAAGGATTAAAGTGTGTACTGCCATGACTAGCTACAACTGGGATTTATTTTTTATTTATTTATTTATTTTTGAGACAGGGTTTCTGTATGTAACCTTGGCTGTCCAGTAACTTGCTTTGTAGACCAGGCTGGCCTCGAACTCACAGACATCTTCTTGTTTCTGTCTCCCAAGTGTGCCACCACACCCAGCAAAACTGGGAATTCTTAATCTGGGCTTCACAAACACACTGGGGGGGGGGCAGTGTGAATACCCTGTAATTAATCGTGGGATGGTTTTTAAAAATAGTTTGTCCCTGCCTCTATTTCACAACAAGGCCCAGGCTTCCCACAACCAGATCGGGGTCTTCTTAAATCAGACCAAAGAACATTTAGCCTGAGAACCACCACTCCCTTGGTGTCTACCCTTCCAGCCTTAGCGCTGGACACTGGCTGTGTGTTCAGAACCACTTTTAAAACTTTGTGCAGTGTGTATGTGTGTGCATGTGTGTGTGCGTGTTGCATGCCCATGAGTGTGTGCAGCACATGAAAGTGGAGTTCAGAGGAAGATGTCAGACACTGTCCTCCATTTCTCTGTCCCTTCTTTCTCTGAGACAGAGTCTCCCAGTGATTGAGAAGCACATTCGTTTAGTGAGGCTGGCTGCCCACTGAGTTCCTGGGATCCGCATTCTAATGCTGGGGTTGCAAGCATGTACGGTCATGTGTAACATTTTATGCAGGTACCTGGGGTTCAAACCCAGGTCCTCATGCCTAAGTAATAAGCAAACTCTCTTACATGCTGAGCCATCTCCTAGGGCCTCACAACTACTTTCGAAAAACCAAATTTTCAGTATCTCATGAAACATGCTGTGTTCTTTTTCCAATAATTTATTTTTTTATTCACTTTCCATCCCAATTGCAGTCACCTCCCTCCTCTCCTCCCAGTCCTTACAAATCCCTCCCCTATTACCCCCCCACTTCTCCTCAGAGAAAGAGAAGCCCCCCTTGGATACCACTCCACCCTAGGACATGTAGTCCCAGTGGGACTGTGCACATCCTCTCAGGCTGAGGCCTAACCAGGCAGTCCAAGTAGGGGAAGGAGATCCAATGGCAGGTCACAGAGTCAGAGATAGTCCCTGCACCAATTGTTAGGGGACCCACATGAAGACCAAGCTGCATGTTTGTTACAAATGTGTAGGGGACCTACGTCCAACTCCTGCCTGCTCTTTGGTTGAAACTTGCAATTTTCTGCCTAGTAGAGAAGCTAAAACACTCTTAGCAAGCTGGCAGTATGCATAGTTCACTTACTGGCAAATGCCTGGATCTGTACCCCAGCCTGCCAGTCCCGGACCCTAAACAAAACTTCTGTCTTACTGCTAAATCTCTGCAAGCCTTAAAAGTCTAGTCTAAGAAAGACAAGGGCGCTCTGCTACTCAAAAAGGCCACCTGCCTTCAAGAAGGTGTGCAACGGATGTCAGGCCCTGGCGAGCACAGGGCACCCACAGTGGGAGAGGGAGCAGAGCCAAGAGAAGTGGGAAGAAATCTCTGGAGGGCTGGTGGGAGGGCTGATCCTGACAGCTGCCTGCTCCAGCTCCAGGGCCCCACCCCCCCAGGCCAGCACAGTCTAAGCTGCCACCCCAGTTCCCACTGTGACTTTGGCATAAAGGTTAATCACACCCAGAAAATGCTTATTAGAGACTGCAAATAACCACTTTCCTGAAGCTCCATTTGGTCTTTGAGACACAAAGTACAACCTTCTTTGATGGGACAGTTCCATCATTAACCCTTTTGGGAGGGACCTGAGGAGCCACAGGAAGGAGGGAGAGGTGGCCCGGAGTAGCTAAGGCTACCCCTACTTCCTCAAAGTTCCTGAAGAACCAGGAGAGTGATCTGCCTTCCTTCCAGGATCATCCTAGGAGGTGAGCTCTGGGGCAGGTGTGGCCTCCTCATGGCACTGGGCACCTCTTTCTTCATCCTCCTAAAGTGCTCAGAGTGTTGTTCTTAATGTGTGACTGAGTGAATGGCTGGCCTTGGCATGTATCTTCCTTTTATGAAAAGCAAGAACAGTGAAGATGGGAGGTGGACTTCCCAGAGACCAAGGAAAGGAAAGCTTTGGAGTATGTGGCCAGTCACTCTCACTATCCAGTTCCTCTGGGACCCAGAATTCTCCTTAGTCCTTGAGGGCAGGCTTGGTAGAACATCCATGAGGCTGCTCCTGACTCTCCAGTGAGGTCAAAATCCCAGCTTGGTCCCCCTGTTTGTTTTTGTTGTTGTTTTGGGTTTTTTTTGGTTTTTTTTTTTTTTTTTTTTCGAGACAGGGTTTCTCTGTATAGCCCTGGCTGTCCTGGAACTCACTCTGTAGACCAGGCTGGCCTCAAACTCAGAAATCCACCTATCTCTGCCTCACCAGAAGAGAACATCATATCCCCATTACAGATGGTTGTGAGCCATCATGTGGTTCCTGGGAATTGAACTCAGGACCTCTTGACACCACCCCTTCATGCATGTTTGTGTGTGATATAGTAGGAGGGTATGTGCACATGTGGGTGTGGGAGCATGTGTCTATGCATGCTCATGTGGAGGTCAGAGGTCAACCTCCACATTATTTCACATTATTTCTTGAGACAGTGTCTCCCACTGAATCTGGAGCTCACTGTTTGAATAGGCTGGCTGGCGGGTGAGCCCTGAGGATTTGCTTGTCTCCACCTCCCAGTGCCGGAATTACAAGGCATTTTGACATGGGTTGCTGGAGATCTGAACTCAGGTCCTCACATGTATGGAGCAGGTGCTTTACCCATTGAGTTGTCTCTCCAGCTCTCCTATGACTATTCTGACTGCTTTGATCTGTACTCTGTTTAGGAAGTGGAGGGGAATAAGCCAAGATACGAAGGAGGGAGCACATGGCTCATAAGCAATTTCCGTACCCAAGCTGACTCCCCTAGTGCTCTGAAATCCAGGTTGCAGAAACAGGACACGTGCAACGAACACTTCAAGCCTTGTCTCTGCTGCTACAGACACATGAGCAGTTGCAGGCTAACTGAACCTGGACATGGGATTCTGGGAGTATCAAGGGACCCCACAGACAATTCCATGGACTCCACAGGCTCACAAGTGTTAAGCAGAGGGGTCAGTGTTGGTGAGGGCTACAAGCTCTACACAGACTAACTGAGACACGAAAAGGACATCATTGCTTATTTTGATCCACAGAAGTGCCCAAAAGATGAGTCAGGGCAACACCAGACTAAGGGGAGAATGCAACAGTACCCCCATGTCCTTTCTCAGCCTTCCTGCCTTTCCCTCACAATCCCCTCTCCCTCACTGTGCCCCAGGTCAGGTCTTCCCCAACAATCTTTGTTGCCGGTCACAACCTGGCCCCATCTCTAGGCAAACAGCCTGTCTTCCCCACCCCCACCTCCCCAGAGTGGGTGAGCAGTCAAAGATTATTCCAGGCAGAACAGAAATAATGTATTGTTGCATTTAATTAGGTTAAATTGCTGTTGTACAGAGAAGAAAAAAATGGAAGGGAAAACCTCCTGCCTACACTCAAGGGGGTGCAGGCCTGGGTGTTCCCCACCTCCAGTCTCCCTGGGTCCTGAGCTCCCACATGCTCTCCCCCATCCCTACCTTGCTCCTGCCTCACTTCTCTGCCCCTCTCATGGAGGCCTCACAGTGGGGCTGGACCTGCCACACCCCAGCTCCTCTCATTGGGCAGTGGAGTTTACACATGGCCTTGGAGAGCACCAGAGTATGTCTGCTAGGGCTGTAAGCTCCAGGGTAGGGTCTCTGGCTGTTTTGATATCCTTAATAAATTGGGAGACATGTGGAATGAATGAATGATGGAACAAATGAACTAATGAATGAGACAGACTGACTTCCTCCTTCTACCCCCTTGGCCCAAAGGGTCCTGTGATAATTTCCACAATGACATCCAACCCTTCCCCTCTCTCCCTTTCTTCTCTTCCTCCTTCCTTCTGTCTCTTCCTTCTGTTCATCCTTTCTTCCTTCCTTTTCTTCTTTGACTCTCTTTGGTTTTCTGGGACAAGATCTCACTCTAGCCTAGGAACTTGCTCTGTACCCTAGACTAGCCTTGACTCTTGGCAATCCTTCTGCCTCAGCCTCCTTGTGCTGGGATTACAGGCACGTGCCACTGTGCCCAGCTCCACCAAGACATTTTGACATCTCCCTTCCTTCTCTCCTCCTGGTGGTGGGCATCCCTTCTCTTGTTCTGGCTTCCTGCGTAGCATACCCACCTTGGATCAGCCAGAGAGCTGAGCTCAAAAAAGGCACACCCTGGTGAAAGGAAGTATGACTCGGACAGACTTGTTCTGGGACAACGAACACGTGGCTGCTGAACCCCTCCCAGCCTCAGTTTCTACAAGTGTGAAATGAGTAGGACATTTTTTCTTGATATTCTTCTCCAGGTATGAATGTGCTCTGGCTCCAAGACTCTCAGGAAAACCCAAACCTAACCTCTAACTCAGGAAAGCTCCACAGTGGGACACCTTACTGCCCAGACCCACATGTGTAACCTTGAGAAAACCACTGAACTTCTCCCAATCTTTTTCCCATCTGTAAATGGGACTAGCTGGAATAAAATATCTACACCCAGAAGTTCTTGGAAAGATTTGCTGATTTGTTGCATACAGAATAACAAGGGACCAGGGCTGGCCAGCTCTTCAGCAGTGGACTTTCTCTCTGCTGGAGGCTTCTTCTGTGACTCAGTCTTCCATTCCAGAAGTGCCCCTGCCTGGTCTCCACCACTCTCCATCACCAGTCTGTTTCCCAGGGCTATAGTCACATATAAAAGTGTGTGTGTGTGTGTGTGTGTGTGTGTGTGTGTGTGTGTGTAAGAGTTGTCATGGTCACGGTGCTTCCTCACAGAAACAGAACACTGCCTAAGACATTCATGTAATCTCAACCCATCCCAAGCTGGAGTCCTTACCACCTCTCCACTGTGTACAGATGTCAAACTGGTGTGAACAGAGAGTCTTGCTCATGGCTGTTACCCTAGCAACTGGAGGCACTGGCATGGAAGCTGCTCTCCTGTCCCAGCAAGACAGCTTGTTCCCCGACCCCTTCTATAAGCCTGATGCATCCAAATAGGTACAGGCTTCTTTTTCCTCTACACCTCTAAGTCATAGCTAGAGCTGCAGTCTGCTGTAGAAAGAACGGGGAGCAGAGTTCCTTATGGGACCAGGATGGGGAGACAAGAGTTAGGTAGAACATAGCTTAATTCTCATAGATGCACAGAGCCTGGACTGGGCTCTAATCCTGCTCCCAGGTTGGGGGACTGGAAGCTATGAGCTATGTGTGATCCTGGATGCTGATACATTTCCCTGAGGAGGCAGAAGCCAGATCCCAGGTGTCAGGACAGCTTTGGAGGCATCAGCCCTCCAGGTGATGTGCCCCTACCCTGGGGGTTCTTGATCAGTTGCATAGAGACAAGTGAAAAGTGGGAGGTCGCCATGCAGTGGCAGAAGCATGTCCTTGGAGAAGAAGCATTTCAGACATGATTTTGAGGAGGCTGGGAAGAAAGATGGAGACTGCTCGGTAGCTGGCAAGTGGGTCTATTATAGGAAGCCTAGAGCTTCTGCAGCTGGATGTTTCGGGTGAGCAGCTGCCTGCCAAGGCCACTCGGGAGCATGAGCTAGCGGCTGCTGGACCAAGGCCCACTGAGCAGAAATTAGGAATAATCATGGGACAAGCAATGGCCTCGTCTATGTTTCTCATTTCCAGGCAGTGCGTGGCAGCAATCAGAGGGAAGAGTGACTAGCACTTAGCGAGTAGAGGCCAGAGGTGTTAAACATCCCAGTGTCCAAGGCAGTTCCCACAGCAAAGAACTGTTGTCCCAGGCTCAAGTATTACCTGGTTGGCAAAGTGCTTGTCTTGCAGGCATGAAGTCCTGAGTCTGATCTCCAGAGCCCACATACAAATGCTGCATGTGATGCACACTCAGAGTCTTGTGCTGGGGAGGTGGAGACATGAAGATCCCTGAGGATTGATGGTCAGCCAGTTTAGCCTAATTAGTGAGCTCCAGACCCAAAGATAATATCTAGGGCTGTCCTCTGGCCTCCATACACACATGTACACACACACACACACACACACACACACCAA
The DNA here is from genome assembly GCA_019843965.1 of Rhynchomys soricoides. Taxonomy (NCBI): domain Eukaryota; kingdom Metazoa; phylum Chordata; class Mammalia; order Rodentia; family Muridae; genus Rhynchomys; species Rhynchomys soricoides. Next base: position 2,444,964 of record JADRCH010000249.1, on the reverse strand, counting down.
ACAAACAAACAACAAAACTACTGACACCAAATGCCAGCAACAGTGGCCTTAGCCAGCCCTGTTCTGAAGGTACTCACCTGTCTGCTTCTTAGGAGGAAGGGAGACAATGGAGGTCCTTGGGGAAAAGGAAAACACACAAAGAAAGAGCCTTCTACACCCAGGGATAAGCTCTGGCTGTTCTCTGTCCATCAAAAGCCCTTTGCCACCATGAACCAGTCATCCCTGTTTCTGGCCTCAAGTTGTGATCAGAGGACTGGTGGCTACCCCTACCTGGCTAGTTATCCCTCTGCCAACCAGCTCCTCCCAGCTCCTCCTGGGTAGAATGCCACAGAAAGCCAGAAAGATGTGGAAAGATAGATTGTCGGTTGGCATGGCTGAAGCTCAGGGGCAGTCAGCACAGGACCAGCACCTGTCAGAACAGGGTCCTGGACTCAGGACTTTGTCTCTTTTATCTAGACTGAGTCTCAGCCAATTGACAGAACCACTACAGGGCCGGGCCCTGGTAGCTTTAGATGAAGCCACTATGAAAGGAGAAACTTCTTTGGCTTCTCTGGAGCACTGGGACTCACTGAGTATGCTTAGGCTTCCTCTTACCTCAGTGACGAGGCTGACAAATGTCCTAGTTAGGGTTTCGGCTGCTAAAGACTAACAAAGAAGAAGCCAGAGTGTGCTGCTGGCCCTCCCCTGCCAGAGTAATTCACAAGGTTCCCTCCTAGGCTCCACACCAGAGATGTGCTCTAACTCAGGTCTCTACACAGAGCTGAAGAGAAGACACAGGGCACATGCAATGATTCCGGCACTGAAGGTGGGAATTGTAGCCCCCAGGTGCATCTCAGGGAAGTGCTACTCAAAGGGTGCTCAGGACCTGTTTGGTCAGGTTTGCCAAGGGCAAATTGTTAGATACCAGTCCACAGGGTGATAAGTCCAAAAATCGAGAGTGACTATTTAGAAACTTGGATGGGAATTTGTCCTTGCTGTGACACCCAAGCAAGTTGTCAATAAACTCTTCTCCTTGAACTGGGTCTAGACGGATCCCAGTGTTGTCAGACTGGCAAGGTGAATCACGGGGTGCCGCCAGGACCACATGCCAGTCTGCAGAGGACTGGAAAATCCCCATGGTCTTTCTCTCTGCTGGCTAGCTGGAGGACAGAGCTCCAACTGGCTCATTATGGAAGTCCTCATGGAAGAGACAGTTTGAGTGACTGCTGAGCTTAGCATGGAGGGCAGGAACAGAGAAGATGGCTCATACTCACAAAAGTAGCGGGTCCCCCTGTTTGAGCTTCAGTGGGTGCAGGGTGCTCACTGCACAGCATCTCCTATCAATCCCCATCATAGTCCAGGTAAGGAGGCCTAGAGAGACTTCCTGAAGGTCACCCAATCAGGAAGGGACAGAATTGACTCTAACTCCAGGACTCCTGCTGTTTTGGCATTGGGGACAATTCTCTTTCCTTGTGACACTTGGGGTACGTATTAGCCTTGCCACTCCTGGCCTGGGTCTCACAGACTAGTAGCAGCATTTACTTCAGACCATGGGGCCCAGCTATCTTCAGAGAAAGGACCCAAGGCTGTCCCACTGCCACCCACAAGGAGCTAGGGGCGTGTGACATACACTCAGAACAAGACCATGTGGAGGAGATGGCAATGCTACTGTTCTGAGCCGCTTCAGCATTTCTTGGTTCCTCCTGCCTGGCTGCCAGAAGGATCAGAACACCTCTGATCCCATCTGGGGCGGGGGGCAGAAGTGACCCAGGCCTGCTCTGTAACACCCCAGTGGTTTCTAAGAAGATTCCTGTTCTCTTATGTCCCCAGCCTGGGCCCTGGCCCCCACTTGGTGGTATTTCTCCAGAAAACCTCAAGATACAGATCTGCCTGTCCATGTGTGGACCACTTCTCAGCATATGCCAGGAGACACAGGGCTGGAACGTCTGAGTGTTCTGAGTGCTCAGCATCAGGATACAAAGCTATCCTTGAGTACTAGGGAGAAAGGAAAGGCCAGCTTCCTTCCCACGCTTGCTCAGATCTCATGTTCAATACTCTTTCTCCCCCATTATCCAGTGAAGCCTCTCTACAAGACTGTCTGTCTTGAAGACAGACTCCCCTATCAAAACAAAACAGTCCACCCCAAGTAGGCTATAGACAAGGCTGGTCATTCAGTACAGGAGTTTGTATGGTCCCAGAAGGACCACACCCTGCTTGTATTCTTTCTTTTTTTTGGCTTTGATTTTTTGAGACAGGGTTTCTCTGTATAGCCCTGGCTGTCCTGGAACTGACTTTGTAGACCAGGCTGGCCTCGAACTCAAAAATCCGCCTGTCTCTGCCTCCCAAGTGCTGGGATTAGAGGCATGCGCCACCACTGCCCGGCCTTGTATTCTTTCTTAATCCTTCCTCATCAGCCAAGATCTTCCTGTCTCTGCTGCTACCTGGGCTTCCCTCTTTCTCCCATCTATGCCCACTGGCTGCCCACCAGTAACACCCTCATGAGAGAAAGAGGCCATTGAGCCAGAAAAGGCCTTCAGGCAACCACTTCACCCTTGCCCAGAGGGCCGAGAAAGCAAGGGACGTCTAAGGGGAAGATTACACCCTGCCCTTTGTCAGATGACACTGTGCTTGTAGCTAGCTCCTGTTCTAGCAATTTACCTGGGCTGGCTGCATTTTATCTCTGTGGCTCTGTGTACTTGCCAGGGACCTTGACCAATAAGCTGTTCTCAGTCCTCTGAACGCCCTGACCTCCCAGTGCCTAAAGACTCAACTAAAATTCCTACTGTGCCTCATGACAGCCTTATATCTCTGCCAGGGTATCCCACCATGGCCCCGTGGCCACATTACACTCTTGGGTGGTAGGCTGGACACCTTCAGCACTTACTGTATGTCACAGACAATTTTTTATCCAAAGTGTCCCAAGAAGCCAAAAGCTTGGGTATACCCCTGTGCCCAAACACAGAAGACTCCAAAATCAGCTAAAAAATCTCCTTGGCCTGCAGCAGTGAAGCAGCTGGGCCTGCCCATCCAGTTACTCTTATGGACTTTGACCCAGGTGCCCTGGCTCCCCACCAAACCAGAAATCGGGATGATAGCGGAGAGGAATAGGTGCCACTCAGTCCACCTCTGGGCTCCTGTAGTAACTGTTCCCCGGGCCCAGCAGATCAGTGACAGAATTGTCTGTTTCCATAGCATCTCCATGTGGTCCAGGAGCACATGGTGGATGACTGCCAAACCAGAGGCATTTCCACAGGTGGCTCTGGCCACAGGGACCTGCGTCCTGGAGCAGAATCCTGACGTGTCCACTGCACACCGAAGGAAGGACCTCTTTCCCAGTCCTGAGATGAAATTCTGAGAGTCTTGGCTCCCTCTTGTCCCATAGCCTGCCTTTTAATTTCATGGAAGCAGCTCCTGCTTCTAAAATAAATAGTTAATACTCTGCTTCCTGACAGACCCCAAGGAGTTGTTTTTGAAATAATTGCCTTCATCCAAAAGTTAATCACATTGTATCATCCTCCTTGCAAGTGTCTATTTTTACAGACAAAGGTTTCCACACGTCAGTGTGGCCTCTGACCTTGAGCTCAGCTGTAGACTAGGGCTCTAGCCTTTCCCTGGGTGGGAGTAGGGGGTGGGGTGGGGTGTGAAACGTGAAAAGCACTGGGGATGTTCCCTGCTCTCCACTCCTCCTCCTCCCACCTTCTTCCCCTCTGTCTCCTCTTGTAGTTTTCTGTTTGTTTTTGTTTTTGATAGGGCCTCATGTAGTCCAAGCTGACCTAAAATTCACTATGCAGTTCAGTATGATCAACAACTTCTAATCTTATTACCTGAGTGCTGGATGACAGACACATGAGCCACCATGCCTGGTTTATACAGGGCTGAGAGTCAAACCTAGGACTCCTTACATACCAGGCAAACATTCTGCCAAATGAACTACATCCCCATCCCCTCCCCAACCTCTGACAGCCTTTCTTAGTCTGGGGACATTGGAGGGATATCTTATAGACCACTCCAGTTCACACTTACGAAGGGCAGACCTTATGCCAGACCCTGTAGGTCTGTTTCATGCCACATTCAACAATGTAGGAAGACACGGTTACCCCATTTTCCCAATTTTGGGGAGAGTGTGTATGTGCTGTGCTGTGTGTGTGATATACGTGCTCGTCAGTGCGGTTAAAGCATGCTCATGTATGCGCAGGTGTGGTTAGGACAATGACAGATGTCGGGTATCTTTCCCCTTTGACTTCGATATTTTATCTGTCGGCATCTTTCACTGGAACTGAAAGCTCACTGGTTAGGCTGGGCTGAGTTGGCTAACAAATGAGCTTCAAGGATCCACTTGTCTTAGAATGCACCCCACCTCTCCAGTGCTGAAGTTACAAACACAGGCTGCCATGCCCAAGTCCGTCCCCCTCTCTCCCCCAACCCTTACTCCCCAGTCCTCCCAGGTCTTTAAGGCCTTCCCTGAAAAAAAGAAGAAAAAAGAAAGAAAGAAAGAGAAAAGGAAAGTTCAAATTGTGTTGTCCATCTAGTTACTGGAGCACGATCAAACTCCCCATGGCCAGTCTCTTAAGGAAAAGTGGGTCCTTCCCCATCAGTATTCCCACCAGAAGCCATCAGCTGTGGAGAGCTAACCAGCATCCTTATGACAATTTTTAAGAGTTCTCTTTGATGGCTTCCGGTCTAGGTTGTTACTTTCAGGGGGCAGGGGTTGTCACAGAAGCCTTCTATGTCTCTCTCTGTCTCTCAACTGTGAGTCTACATTCACTGATACCACTGTAGAAGAAGCCTTCTTGTCCCTTACAGTCAGCAGAAGCATGGACCATAGACTTCCACATGGCATCTGGTGACAGCATGGACCATAGACACACACCTGACCTCTGTCTGCCCAAGGTTATTATTTTGTTGTTGTTGTTGTTGTTTTGAGACAGGGTTTCTCTGTGTAGCCCTGGCTGTCCTGGAACTTACTCTGTAGACCAGGCTGGCCTCGAACTCAGAAATCCACCTGCCTCTGCCTCCCAAGTGCTGGGATTAAAGGCGTGCACCACCACTGCCCGACCTGCCCAAGTTTTTATATGTGGATTCTGAGAACCCAAACCCAGTCTTTCTATTTTCACGGCAGGTACTGTACCGACTGCCGTGAATCTTGGAATCTCCAGATTCCTCTCCTGTCTTTTAAACCATGAGGACATCATTCAGAGTGATAACCTTATTTGCCCAGAGCCTCATAGCAGAGTCAGGGTCCACCCATATCTGCTTCCCCGATGTTCCCATCTCCCAGAAGAAAATGCCTGGTCAAGAGCAAGATGTCTCGTGGTGAACATTTTAAGAGGGTTCAGTGTACAGCTTGCAAGTGTCTCCGATGTCTGGGGCCTCGAACACGACAGGACTATAATTAACAATTCATTATTTGATCAGAAAACTGCAGTCAATGTCTCTACCTGTCCTCCTGTCCCCGATGGGCTCTCATTTCCAGACAGTCCAGAAATGGCGGGACGGAATCTGAGATGAAACACAGCACCCTCAGCTATCCTGCCATCCAGAAGGAGGCAGGAAGGGCAGAACCTTGCAGGGCTCACTCAATTCTTCCAGACTCCCTAAGGGGCAGCTCCACTCCCTCCCCTTAGGCTCCAGGTCACTGGGGTGAACTGTACTGAGGCCCATGGCTCTCTTTTCTTTTTTGTTTATAACCGCTGGGCCAAAGGTGGGCTTCTGGGGTTTTCTGTATCTGATATGGCTTTGCTTCTCCTTTCCCCCCCTTTTCTGTTGTTTTATGCAAACAACATATCTGATGTTTGCTTTGCTGTTTCATCTCGGGCTCCTCTGTTTTTAGGTGACATCTAAGTCCCACAGGGGCAACAAGAATTTCTTTATCTTGACGGCATAAGCTAAAAGGAGCAGGTGACAACACTCCCCTTATCCAAGTCCCCAGGTATCTGATAAAGACCTACTGTATTCATTGGGTTTCCAGGCCCAGAGGTGAAGGGGAAATACCAGCTGGGGTTACTAAGGCCCTGAAAAGAGCCCTGGTCCCCACACACTAAGGTCCCCAGAGGAAGAGAAGCAGAGCTGGGGGTTCAGTTTCCTAGACTTGTTCTTCCCAAGTAAGGTTGCAGTCCTAGGGATCTCATGGGAACCTCTGAGAGAGGCCAGTGAATAAGGGAAGTCAGCTCCACATTCAGGCACAGACAAAAAAAAAAAAAAACGATGGCTCAGAGAGGGAAGGTGACCTACTGGAAATCACACAGCGCATTGGATGCAGAGCTAATGGCAAAGTAAGGCTCGCTGACTGCCAAGCTGATGACCTACCCATTTCTCAACTGAAATTCTCGGTTGGCCTTGCGTCTTGCTCTTCTATGGAGGTCTTACACCCCCATCTTTCCCATTCCCTTGGACCAGAACTCAGGCTCTTGCCAAGAATTTGGACATTAACAGTGGCTTCAAAGGGCACATTTGACCCCTAAACTATATCTGTGAGGCTGATCTTTGCTAGCTGCTGATGCTCCCCAAGGAGTCAAATGTCTGCAAGGGTAAGAAATGGATTTTTCACTTGAGCTCCGGGCCCGTGGCTTGCTTCTTCATGTCTGCGAACACTGAGAAGGGGCTTCTGTGCCAGGTTTTTTCCTAGGCTGGATATCAAATCCCATGGTTTGCCCTTGTTTTGGGGCCTCCCCTTGCTTACTCTGTTTCAGGTCTGTGGCCAGACCACTTCTTACCCCACAGCCCAGAGTCCCAACCTGGTTTGCTTTTTGCCTTCTATTCTTCCCAGTACCCCTAAAAAACTGGACTTCACTGTGACTCAAGCAAAGAGATGAAGGAAGAGAGGACCATGCATAGCCACTTAAGGGCATTCCACAGCTATGGGCATTCTCCCTTTGAAAGCTCAGAAATGGCATGGGACAAGACTGGGGCTCTGACACAGCAAGGGAGCGATGGTCACAGCAATGCCCAGACAGACCTGTTCTTAAAAACAGGACCTGCAGGGATCGTTGCTCAACTTGTCACAGCACTGTGTAAGGAGTGATGTCACAGCCATTTCCTCCTCTGTTTTAGACTTTGCCTAATGCTTCTAAATCTCTATAAACAATAACAGCGGGGGAGGCAAAGGCAGGCGGATTTCTGAGTTCGAGGCCAGCCTGGTCTACAGAGTGAGTTCCAGGACAGCCAGGGCTATACAGAGAAACCCTGTTTCGAAAAACAAACAAACAAACAAACCAAAAAAAAAAAAACCAAAAAAAAAAAAACCCCAAAAAACAAAACAAAACCAAAAAAAACCAAACCAATAACGGCGGCAATGAAACTGGTCTCCCTGGAAGTCACTGGACATTCATTGTCCTTTAAGAACACTCTGGGGCCTAGTTCACTCCACACAGTCACTATCCAGAATCACTGGTCACCAGAACAAACATAGATCTGTCTCCAGGGAGAGCAGCTAGTGGATGGGTCACAGGAAGAGGGACCATTTCTTCTTTGTAATTTGTCCATAAACACACACACACACACACACACACACACACACACACTCATCTTTTTTGCACTTTCCCACAATGCCCTATAATAAGTTCAATGAGAAATGCACACTACAGCCCCTAAGCATGGCTTGCCTGTCAATCATCAGTGAGAGAGCTGGTTTTAGCATGATCTCCAAGTTCCCTAGATTCTTACGTTCAAACTGATGAAACTCTAGGTTCTCAGCTGGTAGGGATTGAGAGTGAGATTTAAGCTTGAATTTAACAAAACAAAGTCTTAGGCTGGAGTACCTATGTTCGAAATCTGTGTGCAGGCGCTAAAGGCAAGGTCAGGCTTGCTGACTGCCAAGCTCATGTGCCCCTTTCTGAATAAGTAGTGTAGATTCTCTATGCCTAGGATATAATTCTTACTTCTTGGACTGTTACGACGATGACATGACTTAACATTTATAAAGCAACTAGACTAACACTGGAAAATGTGTGCGTACCACACAAATACCACAGTCACCGCCTCTCATCCGGCATTTCCTGGGCACTTGCTGAATGTATCCGGTGAGACAAGTCCTCCAACTCCCACTAGCCAGTAGGAACAAGAGAAAAAAGTACCTTTTATCTTAAGAAAATGTGGACATGCTAAACGGGTCATTACACACAATCCTAAGAATGTCCTCAGAAAGAACATTTATCAATTTCCATGTAAACTTGAAAAAAATATCCACAGCCCAATCTTTTGAATTTGCTTAAGAGGCTGCATTTTAACCCCTCTGTGAATTTAGATCAAGGCTCTGTACACAGGAAGCTTTGGGAAAAGACCTCCAATGATTATTTACACAACCTCCAAGTGCCTCCCGACTTTCTTTGGGAAGAGTTTGGTCACCCAACCCTTAGGTCCTCCAGCCCTTAGGTTCACTGAGACTCCCTCAGATTTGAAGACAACCTTTGAGTATTTGGGGGGGGGGAACATGGGCACCTGAGTCACTAGTGAGCAGAGCAGTCAGTCACATTTTAAAAGCGTGGTTGTTTAATTCAAATGCTTTCCAACAAGTAAGAGCATTCGGTTTAATAACTGATGGAAAAATCATAGTCAATTTGCACTGCTCCTCCCAAATCTACTTACATCTTTTGAATGCAATCGCTTTTGAATGTCCCTGGCCACAGTTAACCCGTTGTCTTGGCTTGTGGTTCAGGAGGTCCATGACAGCCCTGAGCCGGAGAGCCAGGCTTGGCAATTGGGGCTGCCAGGCAGCGGCGCCCAGGCCCACTCACCTTCTCCAGCACCGGCGATGAGGTGCTGGCACCCAGTGAGCGCGCGCTCCGGGCCGGCGAAGTAGCGCCTGTCCCTAGGCTGCGGGCCTGGTTGAGAAGCACCTAGCTCTTCCAGGGCTCTGTCCACCCCCGCGCACCCCCAGATCGCCCCCGGAACTTTATCCAGCAGGCGCAGTAAATGCCTTCTGGAGACTTTCCGAAAGTCCGGGCGGCCGAACCGCTTCTCCAGCCCGGTGGCAGGAGCGAGCTCGGCGAAAGAATGCGTTGCGCTCCGGGGCTGTGGCTCCCCGGAGGACCGGCCGGACACTGGGGCGCGCGCACCATCGCCTCTCGGAGATGCTAAGTCGATAAAGGGCCGCGACGCGCGGGCCGCATCTACCTCCGGAACCTGAAGCTTTCTATGGAGGAAAACCGGCAGGAATGAGCGCCTGGGACAGGGACAGGGCCGGCTCGGAGGGTGTCCAGCAGGGACGAGACCCCATCCAGAGCCTGAAGGAGATGGCGCTTCCGCCCCAAAGATTGCAGCGAATTTTCGCGCAAAGCCGGTTCTTCGAGTGGGCGGACCCCCTCCTCCTCTGGCACCGCAGCGGCTTCATCACCACCCATTCTTGTTCCACCAGAGTTGTCCTTCTGTCTCCGAAGCTCGGCTTCAGAGGTCCAGGTAGAGGACATCAGGCTGCGCCCCAGTCTCTCGGGTGACGCCGGGTTCCCGATCCCCTCTCTCGGCACCCCTGCCCACGCCTGTCCTGAGCTCTGATCACCCGCAGGTCGGTCCGCTCTTACCTTCACGAGCCGGAGCTGCGGGCGCCGTCCCATCCTCAGGCTCGCTCCGTCAGCGTCCCGGATGCTCGGATCGCTCCGACATGCCAGAGCGGAGGGCAGGCGGCTGCGGTCTCCGGTGGGCGGCCGGTCTCCCCGGCCGCTGAGCTGCGCCCAGGCACCCGGCTTCGCACCCTCCAGCCCCGCCCCACCAGCAGGCTCTGGCTCGCCCTCCGCGAGCAAGTCTGGTCGCCTTCTCCCCACTCAGCCGGGCCCGCAGCTACCTTTCTCCTGCCTGGAGCCCGCCTAGCCCGGTCGCCTCCCCCACGGTCCGCCTGCCTCTCGCCTCGGCTCCCCGCCCCCTCGCCTCGCGTCCCCTCCTCTTTCTCCCTTCGCTCCCCACCGGTCCCTCCTCCGCTCCTCTCCCCTCCGCTGGCCGGCTCCCGCCTCCTCCGTCCACTGCCCAACCCCGGGCGGGATCCCAGCACCCTGGCCGTGCTGAACCCCTTCTCCCCGCACCCCGACTTGCGGCAGTGCGCGGGGCGCAAAGGCAGCGGTGGCGGCAGCCGCAGCTAGGGAAGAACCGGGGATGGGGAGGCGGCGGCTGGAGAGCAGGCAGCCTTTCTTCTCTAGCCCTCTGTGAGGCTGGATGTCCGGACCAAGGGATTCCGGGGGATCTCGGGGTACTTGCGGGGCTCGGGGGAATTTAGGAGGCTAGTAGGAGCTGGGGAATAGGGCGATCTCCACAAAACTCAGCCTGCGTGGAAAAAGAAGCCGAGAACTACATTTGGGTGGTTCCCGCTCTGCAGCCATCCAGGAGGTTCTCCTCGGCTCCCACTTTAATGGGGAGGGGAGGCCGGGACCGAACCTCCCTCCGGCTCCGCGTGCCTTTGGCCTAGACACACCTAGGATGTGCTGAGACACTGAAGCTCTGTGGCGGGAACCCTTCCTTTTTCAGTCCTTCGTTCGTTCACTCATTCATTCATTCATTTTTGGAACTAAGCGTCTGTCTGTTTGGTCCAGGCCCTACTTAAGATCCCCAAGATAAATGGAGACAGCGGACTGGGCACCTAGTCTGTAAGGAGGGGAAAGCGGGGCGTGCATTGCGCCGCAACGCTGTGGACGCAACTGGGAATCCAGCCGGGAGGGTGTGAAGGGGGCCACAGCGCCCCCTCTTGGCCTAGCTCTCGGGGCTGGAGCGGGCTGTCCCGCCAGACCTCTGGGTCTTCATTTAGGTTGGCTTTCTAATTCCACTTCCAGCCTGAAAATCAGCTTTCGCCACCTTCAGGCCAGTTAGGTGGACTGTTCTTTTGATTTCCTCCCCCAACCCCCTTTCCTTCTCCAGGAGAGCTAGAGAAGGAGAAAAGGAGTCTGGGGGGAGGGGGGGAGACAGAGAGACAGAGAGGGACAGAGAGAGAGAGAGAGAGAGAGAGAGACAGAGAGACAGAGAGAGACAGAGAGAGACAGAGAGAGACAGAGAGAGACAGAGAGAGACAGAGAGACAGAGACAGAAACAAAGAGACAGACAGAGAGAAGATCCTAGTGGGGAACTAGCTTACTTTAAACTGCAGCAGAGCCTAGCTGCTCTGGACTCTGCTTTGTGCAGCTCCTCTCCCTCACATTCTGTTCTCAGCACACTGAACAAGATTCACGGCTTAGGGGCCCAGGCGATAGTCATTTTGGAGCTGGAGTTGCTGTAGGTCACGTGATAGTTTATTGGTGAGGAAACTGAGGCACCGGGGAGCGTGGCTTGTCCAGAATCCCACAGTCCGCACCCTCCCCCCAAATCCCAACTCAATGTCGCTGGCAGACTTGATTCAGATGTGGTTGGGGTGCAGAGGATCATTGACTAAACTCACAGGTCACATTGGCTTAGCCATTGGAAATGCACATTCCAATGAGGCAGAGTCCCCAAGTCTTCAGGTTCAAAGCAGTGACTCACACCAGTCAGTCCCAATGAGATGGACCTATGGATATACTAACCAGACTGCCAGCGTACTGTGCCCACTGTTACCAGCAAAAGGGAAATGCAGAGTGACCCGGTAGCCAAATGGTCCTAGAGTCAGGCAGACTGGGCTGATGTATAGGCTCTCCCAGATTCAAGCTGGACAGCTCTAGAAAATTATTTAATGCGGGACCTCAATATTCTTACTTATTAAGTGGGCACAGGAATGCATACACCCTAGAGTTGTTGGAGGGGAAATGCTTGGCACAGTGTCTGGTATATAGCCCCTCTCACGGTCATCATCAAGATAGAGTGGACCCGGTGCTCTTCCAGGAAATTCTTGGCAGGAAATAGATTTTTGAGAAGGGCCCTGGAACCCTGGGCTGAGGGATGGGAGGAGGGAGGGGAGGGGAGGCTAGCTGATGCCCAGGGCCACGTCTCAGACCTGGCCTTGGAGCACACAGTCCCTGGGGGAAGGACAGCCTTAGGGCTGCCCTTCTCAGGATTCTGATTCCTGGGGCTCAATAAACAGCAGATTTCAGCTCTGAGCTCACCCTCCTCCCCTCCCCTTGACGTGGTCTTTAAATATGCTAATGCCATCAGTTCACAGAAATCAGCTCTGGTTCTTCTGGCTCTGAGCCTCCTCCCTGAAGTGTCTCCAGCCAGTCCAGCTGTATCCAACACAGTCACCCTGGTTGTGTTAATTCCCTGACCTAACCTCCATCAAGACCCCAGGCTGGAGCCAGGGCTTGGGTTTCATGCCAGGATCCAACTTGTTCTGAGAGCCACAGTTCAATAGTTCACAGTATTCCCTTGTATTTGTCTGGAAACTGCAAACCTTTTACTTTCAAAGGCTTGGCTCTCTGCTCTGCTCTGTAGCTCTACCTCTGCCATCACCCCATCCCCACAGCCTGATGTTCAGGGCATCTCCTACAGCCTCACCACACCCTGCTCTGGGCCTGCTTGACCCATCCGAGCCTTCTTTCCCCAGCCGTAGCTTTCCCACACTCTCTTCCCATTCTCTCCTTGCCCTCTATTCAGTCTAGGTCTAAGCTTCCAAAGAAAGGAGCAGCATAAGAATCCAAACAGCCTTCCAGGTATTAGAGAGATGTAGACAGTGGCTCTGTGTGTGTGTGTGTGTGTGTGTGTGTGCGTGTGCGTGTGTGTGTGTGAGAGAGAGAGAGAGAGAGAGAGAGAAAGAGAAAGAGAGAGAGAGAGATCGCACATTGGAGGACACTCCAGTCAGACAGAAGGTCTTGAACCTCTTAGACCACCTGTGACTAAGAACCAGGCCTATTTATTTATCACAGCAGGGTCTGGGTAGCCCAGGCTGTCCTGGAATTCACTCTCTAGCCCAGGCTAGCCTCTAACTCACGGTAATTTCCTTTCTTCAATCTCCCAAGTGCTGGAATTACAGGCATGCTCCATCAAACCTAGCTATTTTTGATGTTCTAATTGGTCACAGCTGACACTATTACAAATACAATGGAAACAAGTGACTAGGAAGTGAAATTAAAAAAATAAATAAAGGCACAATTAAAACCCAAGGGGATCCAGTAGATCCACGCAACTCTGCCAGGTTGCTTTGGCATGCCTTGGCGCATATTTTCTGTTTTCTGCTAACCTTGTCTCACCCTGGCAGCATAGTTGGCAGACCCACATCAGTCTGTACATCAGTCTGTCAGATCTAACTTGCTATAGCCCCAGTCCCAAGGACGGAGCCAGGAAAATGGCCTTGCGGAGAGAGCTGTCTTTAAAATCCCAGGAACACTGGGAGACAGTGTTAGTTATTCCACTTAATCAACAAACATTTAATGAGCAGCAACTATATGCCAGTCACTGTGGGATGCCAACGCTAATAATGATTAATGTGCCAGGGTCCTAGTCCTCAAGGTGTTCACAGCTTGGAGTGGGATACAGACATTTGGATAAATAATTAAAAGCCAGTGAAATTGGGTCAACAAAAGGCACTGTGGCCACAGAGGCAGGACTATTAATCCTGCCTGGGCCAATAGGGAGGAGTTATAGAGGAGGCAAAGCTGTGCTGGATCTGGAGGGGGGGGGAGGTATCTGTTCAGTACCGTATGCCTCCTGCTCTCAATACATAGTGTAAAGTGCTTTATGTGCAGTGCCTTGTGCCATTTAACTCTCTCTCTCTCTCTCTCTCTCTCTCTCTCTCTCTCTCTCTGTGTGTGTGTGTGTGTGTGTGTATGAGAGAGAGAGAGAGAGAGAGAGAGAGAGGTTTTTTTGAGACAGGATCTCTCTGTGTAGCCCTGGCTGTCCTGAAACTTGCTCTGTAGACCAGACTGGCCTCGAACTCAGAGATTAAAGGTGTACACCACCACACCCAGCCAGCCATTTAAATTCTTTTTAAAATTGTATTGATTATAAGTCTGTGTGCGAGTGTGTGAGTGGAGGCACACACTTATGCCCCGGCATCTGTGTGGAAGTCAGAGGGCGACTTTCAGAAGTCAGTTCTCAATTTCCACACTTAAAAATTAAAATGATTATTAAAAAGTATCATCCAGGTAGTGGTGGTGCTCATCTTTAACAGCAGCACTCGGGAGACAGAGGCAGATGGATCTCTGTAAATTTCAGGCCAGCCTGAAAAGAGTGAGTTCCGGGTCAGCCAGGACTACCCAGAGAAATCCTGTCTTGAAAAACGTTATTATTTATTGTGTGTGTGAGACGGTCGTGTGAACGTACATGTTATGACATACATGTGGAGCTCAGAGGACAACTTTATGAAGTTGCTTTTCTCCTTCCACCTTTATGTGGGTTTCCAGGGATTTAAATCAGGTCACCAGTCTCAGACTTGACTAGCACGCGTCTTCACTTGCTGAGCCATGCCACAGCCCTTTACCCCGTTTTTGAGGCAGGGTCTCTTGAAGTTCTGCTTGTGTTGCTTCCATTCCAGACTAGCTGACCCTTGAGCTTCTGGGGGATCTCTCTCCCGTCTCTCTCTCTCCCATCTTGCTGTAGGACCGTGTACCACTGCATCTGGCTTTTATGTGGGTTCCAGGGACGGAACTTGGGTCATCAGACATGTGTGGAAAAGTGCACTTTTACCTGCTGAGCCATCTCCTTTGCTTTTTTCCTATTCTTTAGAGAGAGATTGTTATATAGAACAGATTGGCCTTCAATTCACCAAATAGCCAAGGACAACTTGACCTTCTAATTTTCCTGCCTCCTCTCCCCAAGGTCTGGGACTACAGGAATGTGTCACCATGCCTGGTTTATGCAGTGCTTTGGACGAACCCCAGGGATTCCAGCAACTGTTTTACCAACTAAGCCATGACCCGGGCCCGTCTGCCATTCTTATTACTAAACATTATAAATACCCATCACTAACGTTATCCTTCTAGAGATGTAACCGACACTGCCTTTAATTTTGGGGTGGGGTTCTGGTGTCACACTAGAGCCCCTAATGGAAGAGGACAGCCTGGATTCGGTCTCATTGCCTTTGTCAGAGGATAGAGTTTTCTGAAGAGATGGACTGAGGGAGCGATTGTGGACAGGCAATGGTGGCAGGAGAGGGAGATGATTCCCTTGGAGGCCAAGCCTGGGCACAGGAGGCTGGTGAGGGCAGGGGAAGGCTGAAGAGAGGGCTGATGTCTCCCATTTGCTCCTTTAGAACTACAGCTACTGACAATGGGTTTGGAAAGCTGCTTTCAGGGCTCGGCTTTTCCACAAACCTTCCTCATTTAATCCTGGCAACAGCTTTGTGATAGGGGTCTTGGCAGCCTTTTACAGACGGGAAGGCCTCTCAGAGGCCTGATATCCATGGTCACACAGCTGGCTAGACACAGGCAGTCTCAGACTCCCACTCTGGATGTTTCCAGTGTACCATGGAAAGATGGCTTGAACCTGGTCCTCTAGGGAGTTGCACTGTGATTTAGAGGGGTCTTCAGTTCCAGGAAAGTGATACCTTGGAATGAGACAGACTATGGTCGGGGCTTGGCGGTGACACAGGCAAAGGAGAATTCTTGTGGCTCCTCCTTGCCTTTCCAAGTGTGAGCTTGCATCTATCAAGGGCACCATGTACACTTATCTGTGGTACAATTTCCATATATTTACATTTATTAAGCAGGGACAAGAAGGCTATTGACGTTTATTGGTTGGTTCTTTTTATTACAATTTTTATAGCTTTATTATTTAAAAAAACATCCAAATAAATTATATAGAAGTTCATTGAGTTACATAGATTTGAGGTCTGGTTAATTTTGGTGCGTGATAATTTTTTGTTTATTTATAATATGTATTTGGTTCTTTTGAAAGAAAACTTGTTTTCTCTGTGTAACAGTTGTAGCTGTCCTAGAACTCACTTGTAGATCATTCTGGCCTCTAACTCACAGAGGTGCCCACCCGCCTCTGCCTTTCAGGTGTTGGGATTAAAGACGTGCACTACCAAGTCGGGCTCTGTAACAAAAGGTTTTATTTTTTATTTATTTTATTTTATTTTATTTTCAAGACAGGGTTTCTCTGTATAGCCCTGGCTGTCCTGGAACTCACTCTGTAGACCAGGCTGGCCTTGAACTCAGAAATCCACCTGCTTCTGCCTCCTGAGTGCTGGGATTAAAGGCGTGCAGCACCACGGCCCGGCTGAGTAACAAAAGTTTTTAAAGGTTCTTGGAAATGCAAAGGTTTGCAAACATGGAAAGGTATCTTAAAAAATTCTGGAAGTAGAGCGAAGTTTTTGTTGTTGTTGTTGTTGTTGTTTAAAACAACAAAAACCAGGGTACACACCCATTTATCTCTACAGAGAAATTATCTCCCTCCAGAGGCAGCCAGAGCCAATGACCAGGGGTCCCTTTGTGTCCAGCCCAGAAGAGTCTTTGGCAATGTCTAAAAACAGTTTTAATTGTTGGTGGAATTGTTGCTAGTATCCAGGGGTCTAGGGATTCTGTACGGATAGCCTACAAAATATAAAATGGTGCACCCCAAAACAAAGAGCTACCTGGCTCGAAACACCCACAGAGCATCTGTGCCAACCAGAGCTGTGGCAGACTTGGCATTCCAGGGAACTAGGGTCCAAACAGAGATGTCCCATTCTGCATGGGAATCACAGGGGGGCCACATTCTCTTCTCTGAACAATGTCACCTCTAGCACAGAGTGCCCCCGTTCTGTTCCTAACACCCACACTGGTTAGTTCATAGCCACCTGTAATTTCAGTTCCAGGGATTCTGATACCCTCTTCTGGCCTTTGTGCGCATGCTTGAGCGTACACCCGTGAGTCCGTGAGGTGTGTGAGTGCCTGTCTTTTGGAGACACAAACTGAAATATTTACAGAGGAAATGTCACAATGTCCTAGATTTATTTGTACTAAGTGAAACGGGAAGAAATGGAGTGGGTCAGGATCCTGATGAACCAGATTTCATTGTTAATAGTTGAATCTGAGTGATGGGCACATGAACATTTAAGATCACATTGAGTTTATCTACATATTCATGAGGGGTTGCATGCAGCTCTGTGGTAAGCTTGCGGTTAGCAGGCATGAGACCCCAGCTTCAATCTCCAACACCAGAACAAACAGCCAGTCATAAAACTCAGAGCATGTAGGAGCTTCAGGGACACTTAGGGAACTAATAGACTGGGGTTTCCAGACCATTTCCAGTGAGCAATAAGTTTCTAAAGAGAGGCCTCCAGTAATGATGTTGGGGGGCGGTGCTGAGAGGGTAAAATTTTTCTCCTCCTCCTCCTCCTCCTTCTCCTCCTCCTCTTCCTTCTCTTCCTATATAGCCCACGAAGACCTCAAATTCACAATCCCCCTGCCTCATCCTCCTTAATGTTGGGATCAGAGGAGTGAGATATCACCATGTCAGGATGCACTTCCCTTTCAACTGATTTAAAACATTTATTTATTATTTTATCTGTTTGTTTCTGAGACAGGGTCTCATGTAGCCTAGACTAGCCTTAAACTTGCAAAGCTGCTGAGGATGACCTTGAACTTCTGACCTTCCTGCCTTTACCTCCCAAGTGCAGGGGTGAGAAGTGTGCACAGCCATGCCCAGTCTATGTGGTGCTAGGGATCGAAGCCAGGACTTCACACACGGTAGGCAAGCACTCTACCAACTGAGCTACATGACTGGGTTTTTTTGACACAGGGATTCATATTGCCCAGGTTCTCTTGAATGTGGTAAATAGTCCAGACTGGCCTTGAATTCCTGCTTCTCCTACTTCTACTTCCAGAGTGCACCACTGTACCAGGTGAAAATATTCTTATTATTATTGTTGTCATTGTTTTGGTTTCAAGACAGGGTTTCTCTGATAGTCTTGGCTGCCCTGGAACTCACTCTGTAGACCAGGCTGGCCTGGAACTCAAAGATATCCACCTGCCTCTGCCTCCTGAGTCCTGGGATTAAAGGTGTATACCACCACCGTCCAACCTGAAACCGGGTTTTAGATAGTGGTGTTCTGCAGGAGATCTCATACTGGCAAAGGGAGTGAGGAGTTTCCCTGGACCAGCTGTGTTGGAGGACAGAGCTGGCTCAGCTGAGGCTTCAGCTCTTAGCCTCCTGCACACAGTGTGATGACATACTGGCTTCTTCCAGCATAGATGCTGCCCATGCTCCTTGCAAGACTAAGGACCTGGGGTCTAAGTCCTGTGGGGGCCTGGACAGGCTGTGCCGTCTCTGCTCCAAGTTGGCTGAGAACATTCTGCCTCTCCCTCTGATCACCCATCGCTTGATTTCTAAAGCTGGATCTGTGGCACTGAGCCAGTCTTGGCTTTGCTGCCTGCCATGTGGCCAGGCCCCAGCAGCTCAGCTGAACAGGGGCCAGTGCCTCCCAGACACACCTGAGCCAGAGAGACACTGAGTGAGCAAGGTCCAGCCAAAGGTCACACAGCAGCAGCACATTCTGGGAGGGAACTCCTGTTTCCCTCTCTTTTTTGCCGGAGTCTCTCCTGTGTGATGGGCTTAACCAGGATTATACCCCTATGAAATCAGATGAAGGTGGTAAGCAGGGCTGAAGACTTTGGATCCCATCTGCAGGCTAAATGTATAGGGGACCACTTAGTCACATGGTGGTGGAAACTGTCACATTATAGTAGAGGTCTATGACCAGAAATCTAGCTGGGCTAAGAGCACAAAGGAGAACAGACACCAGTTGATAGAAAAGAGGGACCAATGGTCATGCGGCGAATCTTGTTTGCCTTTTGTAACTTTAATTATTTCAATCCTTATTTTTAATGATGGTTCTTAAATGCTTTAACCTCCCTTTTAACCCACCAATCACCAGAGGGAGTGGGAAAGAAAGGATACTGGGGCCGGAGGGGGCAGTGGACCTGTTTAGAAAGGTTCTTTGGAGCAACTCCTGTCTGTGCTGTCTGGAAATCGGCAGTTCAGTCCACAGGTTAGCAGGCAGCAGCAGCTCGATCCACTCACAAACACCTCACAGATACACCAGCAGTCCAGTTCGGTAAAGTTGGGTTAGCAACAGCGGTGACATGACCTAGCAGAGACAGCCAAGCCTCAGCCTCAGCCTCAGCTCAAGTCAGCAGGAGGGACCAGGAAGGATACCAGGAGAAGTTCTCAGCTGTGCCTTTCTCAGGGAAGCAGAGATCAGTGAAGATGTGAGACACACAAACATTGCACATCTAGCTGTACCAGAAAGCCAAGCTCTGTCTGTCTCCGTCTCTCCGTGGAGTCCTGTTTATACCCTCCAAACATCACGTGTCCTCCATGTGCCTTGTCTGAGCTCCGGTCTTACCTCAGCCCATGCATCCAATCAGCCTGAGTCCAAGGGATCGGCAGCAAGAAACCGCAGCACACCACCAGAAGTTTTTTGGTGTGTTTCTCTCTATGGAGTGTCTACAAATGCAGCTCAACTATGCAGTGTAAGATGGGCCAATCCATGTGTGTTGTTAGCAGAGTCCTTCATCACGTGTCCTTCCACGTGCTTGCTTTAGCAGAGCATCCTCTCTCCTGTGTCTGCTTCAGCAAAATGTTCCTTCATGAGTCTACCTTAGCCTTTCACACCTGTGTCCACTTTAACAAAACGTTCTTCACGTGTTTGCCCCAGCAAAACCCCATCCAACCGACTTTCCAAAGAACCCTCAAGTATCCACTTCAACCCAGACTCCATCTCTCCTCTTCCCCATCTGCAGTGTTCCAGAGCTGGAGGAAGTAACTCACACCCATAGGCACGTTTCTCTTTCCAATTCACAACAGGTTTAGCCAACAGGAAGCTCTGGCTGGGAATTTATCCCACCAACTCTCCAGCTGCGAGTCAGCCATGGCTAGCTGTGGTTCTTGGCTGAGGGTCCCTCCAGGTAGCTCTGAGTCCTCAAACCAAAAACCTTGAGTGCCTCCAAGCCCAAGGACTTTTCCACTGCTCTGAGACCCTCCACTGCCCTATGACAGCCAGACTGATCCCCTCCAAAGCCACGACTTGCCAGCCAATTCTTTCATGTACTGGTGCTCACCTTATGGAAGGGTTGTCTCCCTGAACCTACCTTTCACCCTGGCCCAGCCATGCTCTTGCTATGTGACCTTGGGAAAGTCACATTTGTTCCCTGGGGTCTGTTTGTGACATGGTCATGGTGGCAAGAGCTCCCTTGGTCGGCTTCTCTTATCCCTCTTAGATTTCCTCTGAGTAACTAACACATGAGAGTGTGTCTCATTCCTCCTTGCATTCTGCACAGCACTGAGGGGAGGCCCCTGCATCGAGGATGGAGAGATGGAGGGCGGCTGGGTGGGTGGATGATAAATCTCCCTGCAGGGACAGAGGCAATTCATCCCATGCCTCTGAGATGATCGAAATATCTCCTGGGAACTTGCCACCCCTCTGCCCACTTCCTGGCTAATCCAGCATGTTCTCATTTGTAACTTGCTCTCCTGGGCAGACTATTCTCTCTTAAATAAGCCGTGACAATCACACTTTAAAGGAATAACATGGATCACTGACCACAGTTGCCCCAGGGTGGGTATCGGTTTTGGGAACTGGGGAAACCAAAGTGTTTATAGGATTCTTGTTTGTTCTCTCATATTCTTATTTAAACTGGAAGTTACTTTTATGATATATAAGGTCTGGGGCATGGGACATACGTTGGTAGTAGCTCAGTAGCCTAACGTGTGTGAGGACCTGGGTTCAAGGCCTGTGACGGAAGGTAAAATGTCTGCTGGATGTGGTGGTCCATGCCTGTCAGTGCAGAACTTGGGAGGCAGAGGTGGGAGAAACCCTAAATTTACTACCAGATTAGACGACAATAAACCAACAAAGAAAAACAAGGGGGCAGAATGAAGGCAGGGATGCTGTGAAATACTGTCCTCTGGACATGGCATGGATGTTTCAGTCACAAGCTCACAGCAGCTGTGATCAGCTGCGCAGTCAGCATTCCAGCAGGAATGGGGAGCACGGTGCTCCACCCTCACCGGCTGAGGAGCCATTGGCAATTAATAGCTATTGGGGTAGAGGAAGATGAGGATGGGGTGAGGGGGTGGGGGAGAGTTGTCTTCAGTACTGTAGCCACCTGTAAGTTTCCCTGTTGTTTTAGGAAATAACTTAACCCATTAATCTCACTAGGGGGAAAAACAGAGAATAGGAGGGGGGCTCATTGAGAAGAAAGAGGAGTCCAGAGGGAGTGCGAGGAAGATAGAGAGGGTGGTGTGTGTGTGGGGGGAGGGGGAACATTATCAAACACATTGTATAAATGTATGAAATTGCCACAGGATAAATTTAAAAATGTTTAAAACAAGATAGAAAAAGGTGGTGTGTTTTTTGGTGGGTGAGTGTCATACATAAGGAACCATTGATTGTGCTACTTCTAAGGACCAAACTGGGGAGCTGAGGGCTGGGGCAGGGGTGAGGAGCTGAGGGCTGGGGC
>JADRCH010000249.1:2411090-2423712 GCA_019843965.1 Rhynchomys soricoides | reverse complement strand
GGAGCTGAGGGCTGGGGCAGGGGTGAGGAGCTGAGGGCTGGGGCAGAGGTGAGTCAATTTTTTTAAGTACAATTTAAGAACTCATACATGGCCAGGCAGAGTGGCTCATGCCTTGAATCCCAGTCTTTGGTAGGCAGAGGCAGGCATATTTCTACATTTGAGACCAGCCTGGTCTACAAGGTGAGTTCCAGGACTGCTAGAGCTACATAGTAAGACCCTGTCTCAAAAAAAAACAAAAAACAAAAAACAAACAAACCAAAAAAACCCAAAACATAAAATAACTTATGTAGGTATGCACAGATCTATGACATTATTATTATTATTATTATTATTATTATTATTATTATTATTATTATTATAATATTTAGCTGAGGACTGAACCAGGGCTTTTTACTTTTTCAGCAAGTGCTCTACCTAGACCTTAACATCTACCTCTGTGCTAAATCCCCAAACCCCATAACGACTCACTGTATCCTCCTGATGACTCCAGGCAAGGAGCTGTATGTACAGATCCTAACTTGCTTTGTGACTCTGTAACCATGTAACACTGAACCCCAAACTGATTTCTGGGTGTCCTGCTTCAGCAGGTGGGCAAGTTATATCTGTAGTTGGAGGAAAGGAGATGACACCCAGAAACCGGAAGTGTGGTAGCACTGATGGGGGACAGTTGGCTGCTTGTGACTGGCTGAGATCCTGATTGACAGGACTGGCTACAATGTGTACATCAGATTAGGTTATATGAGGAGACACCTGCCAGCCAACTCAAGTGTGTGGAGGCAGGTTTAGACTGAGCTTCTTTTGTAACCCATTAAACTAAACACAATGTAGTAGACTGAAGAGGTGACTCAGCAGTTAAGAGCACTTATTTGTAGTGAGAATTCTGGCTTCCTTTAACAATCACAGAAATATTATAGGAATATGTTTTTTGTTTTAATCCCGGCTGTGGGGATATGGGGCTGCTTTACAGCAGCTGATTATGATTTGCCTCGTGCTCTAACAGGGGTGTGATTTTGTCAGCTGCAGATGGTTTCTGCCAAGTGTGTGATTCTGGCGATTTTTCAGAAGATATATAAATGCTAGGGCCCTGATAGAGGGAGCTGGTTGGCCGGCTGGTGGTTGTTTGTGGTTTGTTATAGTTTGTCAAGTAGTTGTGTGAGAAAAGACATAAATAAATAAATAAATAAATAAATAAATAAATAAATAAATAAATTAGATAGCTTGATGGTGAAGATCAAACTTGAAGAAGAAACTCAACACCCCTAACCAGCCAGAAGTAGTCTAATGATATAGTTGCTCCCTTTTCTATCCCTGCCTTTATTTGGGGATCTCTCTCTCTCTCTCTTTCTCCCTCCCTCCATTCTTTTCTCCCCTCTCCTATCTAGTGTTAGGGGATTAAAAAGAGGGGTGAAAGGGTGGAAGAAAAGGGAACCCACGAAGTAGCCAAAAGTCCGGCAATACTTATTGCTCTTGCAGAGGACCTGAGTTGGATTCCCAGCATCCACATAACGACTCAGAACCATATGCAACCCCAGTTCTAGGGGATCTGATGCCCACTCTGGCTTTCTCAGGCAACAGGCAC
Source organism: Rhynchomys soricoides (assembly GCA_019843965.1). NCBI lineage: Eukaryota > Metazoa > Chordata > Mammalia > Rodentia > Muridae > Rhynchomys > Rhynchomys soricoides. The sequence continues at coordinate 2,422,133 of JADRCH010000249.1, read as the reverse complement.
TCTCTCATGGTACACATACACACATGCAGGCAAACACACAAAGAAATAAAGAAAATTTAAAAAACAAAACAAAATTTAACTTTAGGCTAAGGTAATAACATTGCCCTTATAACCTTGCTGTTCAGATGAGGATGCGTGCTTGTAACAGGCCCCCAGATCTTACCACAATTGACTCCATGATGAAAGTTCCCTTCAGACGATAAAGCTTAGCATGTAGATTGTGTTCTGTGTGTAGGGGCCGCTGTGGGCGGGGATCCCCGGGGCTCTGGCTCAGCAGGAGCAGCCAAAGAGTTACAGCTCTCTGAGGGGAAACCAAAGCAAGGCAGACTGCTGGGCCTCTTCTGCAGCAGCTGCTGCCCAGGTTTGGTGGAGGGCAGCTAGGGGCCAAGGTGGAGGCCACTGAGGAGGAAGTGGCTGTAGTCAAGCTTGCTCACCTGGCTGTTTGGGCCGGTTGAGATCCAGAGAAGAAAGCTTCTAGAAAGGAAACTCTTCCCTGGAATGTTACAGCTCAATAAGACGGGCACTCTCAGATGATCTTTGGTGAAATAACTCGTGCATTTTATTCCTTGTAGATAGGACCTTATAAACATTTGGGGGTGGGTTGGGATCTAGAGGCAGATGCATTCTATGGGCTTGGTCTGAGATGTTAGGGATGCCTCATCTGTATACGGAAGGACTTCAGGTGTTGTCCCTACATGACTGATTGTCACAGTCCTCTCCGTGGGGTGTCGTGGTCACCTGTTCCAAGACAGAAACCTGGTTGAGAGTAGATACCTATTGTTCTCAGTTATGAGAATTGCCAGGGTTCCTGAACCCACTCAACCTTACCATGTTTTCTGTCTGGTGGCACAGTCCACCGCCCCACAGTGGACAGCACCACCTGCCAAAATGAAAACAAAGACCTAATCCATCAAAGTCCGTAGTTCTGGGAAAGTCTCTAAATGTACCAACCTTGCTTTTTGGCTTCTGTAGATCTGCCTTTGGCTAACTTTTCTTGTTAATGGAAGTATGTCAACTCAGAACATGGATTTTTGTGCTTAAAAGCTTACCCTGAGAAAAGCTCAGGGCTACACTGTGAACCTGAAGAACACCAGTGTAGTCACTGGCCAACTAATAACGACTTTCTATTGGCTTAGAGCCTTGTCCAGTTTTCTCTGGTGAAAGACCACAGCATGCTCACAGAGAAAAGCTTGCCCATGGCTTCTTAGAAGAGAGAGGGTGGCACAGAGACTCACGTTGGGTTTCTGTTTCAGAAGCAGACTGTGGACAGAGCTTAATTTAGCCCAATATATTCTCATTTCAGAAAAACAAATTGGCATGTTGATATATGACTCAGGCTCTGGAAGGTTTGTTTATTGTCAGTCAGATTCCTATTGGAGACAGATGAAGTGTCATCAATGGCACAAAGCAGAGGCTGAGATCCAGGGCTGAGGGAAAGTCCATCAAACCAGACAGGAGTGGTTGCTCCAGCTCCACTTGTACCTTGTACCCCACAACCTCATCATTGGAGAAATCTGTCTTAGACCTCACATCCACTTCCCAATTGGGTCTGTGGACTTCTTTGCACTAAGCTCTAAGGCTGTCTCACGGCCACTAGCCAGCTCTTGTTCCTTGTGGAACTCCATCATTTATTCAGCAAGTGCTTGGAATCTCCGGGCCAAACTCCAAGTCTTCCCAGCCTAGGTCAGGAGCAGTTCCCAGCTCATCAGGGAACATGCTTTTTTAAGACAGGGTTTCTCCGTGTCACCCTGGCTGTCCTGGAACTTGCTCTGTAGACCAGGTTGACCTTGAACTCACATAGATCCACTTGCCTTTGCCTCCCAAGCACTGGGATTAAAGTTGGCACCACCACCACCACCCAGTGAGAATGTGCTTCTATTGCTCCCAGGTTACCTGCTCACATCCACCCGTAGGGCCCCAGAGTCATTCCTGTATGTGGCAAAGTCTCTGGTCCCCAGGTGTGTATGGTACCTGGGCCTTGGTGGATGGAGGAGTTGGTGGGTAATGGCACTGCCTCTGAATGGACAGAGGTGGATGGGTCCCTGCAGCTCATTTCAGCTACATGTTACCTCATGTTCCTTAGCCTCTCATGTACCTAGAGAGGGACAGTATCTGCTCTGGTCCTCTAGGAGCTGGCTCAGAATTTCAATGCACATGGAGTCAGCCTCCCTGACACCTCCGGTCACCATGCTACCTCCTCTGTAGCATTCCCAGTTCCCTTCCTGGTGTCTTTTGTCTCAGATCTAACTACCTTCCTCTTTGGGTAGGCTCCACGGTGTGAAGTTATGATTGCTACACCAGGAAATCCTAATCCCACTCCAGAGCTGAAGACCATGGCTCCAACCTTAGGGGATGAACCCCTAAAGCCCTTGTTGGCTCTCAAAGCATGTCATCACTGTTCAGTCTCTTGGGATGGGCACCTATTGTGGGCATGGCTTGGGGCAGTAGAGGAAAAGGGCAGGCTGGCCTTGAATTTGTTGTGTAACTGAGGATGGCCTTGAACTCTTGATCTTTCTGCTTCAGGGGCTGGGATTGCTGGCAGGTATCACTAAGAGCAGTTTATGCAGTGCTGGGAATCAAACACAGGATGCTACTGTGTAAATATCCTCATCCCAAGCCTCATCCCCAATATGGAATTTATTTCTTTCGTTTTTAACTTAAAAATTACATTATTTGTTTGTTTGTTTTGTTTGGGGTGTGTGTGTGTGTGTGTGTGTGTGTGTGTGTGTGTTTGCACTCATGTCTCAGCATTATTGTGGAAGTCATAGGACAATCCGAAGAGTCTGTTCTCTTCTTCAACCTTGTGGATTCCTGGGATTGAGCTCAGGCAGGCTTGGCAGCTAGTACCTTTACTTGCTGAGTCATCTTGAAGCCCCACCCACCCACAGCCTGGGGTTTCTTGATCTGTACCAAAGCTGAGGGAGCTGGTGCCTGGCTGTACCTCTGTAGGCCAGCCTCTACCTCTTGCTGGCTTTTGACCCTTCACTTTGTTGCTCAAAGTTTGAATGATGACATCAGAGCTTGCCACATTGCTGTGTGCAACCCATCAGATAGGTAGACAACAGAGGGAATCAGAACTAGTATTCAGAGAAAGCCAGAAACTAACATACACCGGCTTCGTACATAGTGGATGACTGTCACTTAACCTGCCTCCAGAAGGGGTGTCTGTGCACATGGGTGTGCATGTATGTTTGCACACATGACTATGTTAAGTGCATGTGTCTATTCACATATTACATGAATGTGTCTCTCTGTGTGTACACTGGTTCACTATACACAGTAGGCTCCTTAGTGTATCATACATGAAATATTGGGGGGAAATGCTGGTTATAAATACTCTGAGGTGTTTATTAATAAGTGTTTTGTTTGTTTGAGAGAGTCTCTGTAGCTCTGGCTGGCCCAGCACTCATTTTATAGCTAAGGTTGGCTTTGAACTCAGGGTAGATTCTCCTGTATCAACCTGCCTATAGATGCATGAGCCACCATCTGGCCCTCTGAGGTCCTTCTGGCTCTAATACTAAAAGGTTCCAGGTGCCCCTAGAAAAGGGACCCTAGGGACTGACTTCTGAGCCATGGGACGGGGATGGTGCCATCTGTACCTTTGAAGGTGAGTGTGGTTTCCTCCAATGGAGAGCAGTAGTAAGATTCAGAGGGGAGATGAGAAACAGGGTCCCAGACTGGGGACACAGTGGACAAAGGTCCCAAGTGGACCACAGTGGCTCCATGTGGGGAGCCACAGACAGGGGTGACTGGACCGGGCTCAGCATAGGATGGTGAGCTGGTGCTGGAAAGATGGCCCAGTGGGTAAGATCACGTGTTGGGTAGCATGAAGATCTGGCTTTGGATCCCAGCACTCATGAAAACAAAACCAAAAACTGGGCGTGGCCATAAGCACCTTTAATCATGTGTGCTATGGTGGACAGAGACAGGAGGATCCCTGGGGCTTGCTGGCCATCAATACAGCTTCAGACTCAAGGAGGGATCCTGTCTTAGGGGAAGAAGGCATTGAATGTCAGAACAGGACACCTGATGCTCTCTTCTGGCCCCTACCTGTGATAGGAGCATGTACCTGTATGCACAGGCACATATGCCACACACAGACATATCCATCCATCTTCACACACACACACACACACACACAAGAAAAGGAAGGTTGGCATTGGCTGAGGGCACAGCTCACAGAGACCCTTGGTCTCCACTTAAGAGCTTACCCCAGGGTTTGTGGGAAGGCAGGGAAGGCTTTAAATATCTAACAGACCTAGGAGGCACCTGGACTCTATGCCCCTACTCCTTCCAGAAAGGATTTTTTAGACTGGCTTTTACTGATAAAATTTGCAAATGACTGTTGTACTAGGTGGTGGTTGTGATGGCATGTGGTTCTTAAAGCGGGAAAGAATTTGGGCACTTGAAGGGCACGGAAGACTTCAAAGGCAGTATTCAAGTGGCTGTCAGCGTTGTGAGACCATTGGGGGCAGAATACAGGCAATGACTGGAGTCCAATATTTGGGAATCCAAGCCCCAAACAGATCACTCTCTCCTTCCTTCCTCCCAAAGGAACTGGGCTGTGTGACACTGTGAGTCTTGGAGAAGGTGACCATTTGCATTAGAGTCACTGAGCTCAAGGCAGGTCACATCAGGTCCTCTCTTGAAGCTCTGTTCCCCGGGGTAGATGCAGGAAAGCCTGAACTCTGGGTCATTGCCATTCCCCTCTCCTCCGCACTGCCAGAGATCACAGACCAGGGAGGGAGAGGTGATGTCACAGGGCAACTATTTTCAGTTCCCAAGCATTAAGCTAGTTCGCCACTGTACGCTGTATATTGGGAGACTGAGCGACAGGCGGGTTGAATGCAGGGTCTAATTGTGGAGTTCTTGTAAAATGCAACTTGTCAACCCAGCCCGCCCTGGGCGCCATCTCTTGTCAAAGGAATCAGAGCTGTTTCAGCTCTCTTGGGCTCCTCCGGTGCAGGGAAAGGGAGTGGGGGTGTGGGGAAGGGCTAGGCTGAGGTCTAGGACCCTGGACAGCTCCCAGCTGACTTTGCACCAGGAGCTCAAAGGAAGGCTGGTGGTGAATGGCCTAGGGATGTTGTGGGAGAGGCTTGGGCTATCTGAGTCTAGCTTGACCTCCTTCCTGTCAACAGCTCTGGAGAATACTCTTTTGTGCTGACAGCTCATCCTCCAGCCCTTGAACGATAGCATAAGAGGCTATGGCTCGGGTTATAACATGAGGGTTTTCATCCAGATAGGAGGAGGATTTTATTGAGAAGGGGATTCTGGAAAAGGAGGGAGGCTGGAGGCGGTGGCGTTGGTGGTGGGGTGGGGTGGGCATTGGGGGGTGGGCAATGTCTCATTTCAGAGGTGCTTATTTTTTCTACCAAAGAGGAGGTGGGCCCAAGACAGTTATGGCAACTCGGGGCTCACTCTACACTCTGGAGGCAGAACCTCTTACCTCACTGAATGCATGAAGAAACTGAGGCTCAGGTCAAAACCCTGGCTGTGGGAAGGGCAGAGCTTAAATTAAACGACCTACCCACTTACCGTGTCTAACTCCAGAGCTCTGCTCACCACCCTGATAGGTTAAGATCTCAGCGGCTGAGAAGGAGGGCTCTGTCCCCTGTATTTTGTGCCAGGAACAAAAAGACCTCCAGACAGCCAGGCATTGTGAAAACCTTTCAGGGCCTATGTCAGACACAGAGAAACAGAGAATAGGTCAGGTGTGGGTAAGCACCTGCAAATCCTAGACCTGAAGAAGTAGAAGTAGGAGGATCAGGAGTTCAAGGTCATCCTCAGCTATAAGAGAAATTTAAGGCCAGCCCGTCTCCTCTGTACTAGTTAGTTTTATTATCAACTCGACACAAACCAGAGACACTTGAGAAGACGGGTACCTCAGTGAAGGTTTGCCTCCATCAGATAGGCCCATGGGCATGTCTGTGGGGGCATTTTCTTTCTGTCTTTTTTAAAAAAGATTTATTTTATGCATATGCACGAGTGCCTGCATATTACGTATGAGCACCACATATGGGCATCTGGTGCCTGCAAGGCAAGAAGAAAAGGCTGGATTCCCTGGAACTGGAATTGCAGATGGTTGTGAGCCTCTGAATGCATGTTGGCAACCACACTCAGGCCTTCTGCAAGAGCAGCAAAGGATCTTAAGCACCAAACCATTTCTCCAGCCTGGGGGGAGCATTGTTTTTTATTGGTCACTGATGTGTGAAGGTCCACCCTACTGTGAGCAGTGCTATCTCTGGGCTGTGGACTGCTTAAGAGAGGGAGTGGAGTAATCCAGGGGAGCAAGCCAGTAAATAGCCTTACTCCATGGTTCTGTTTCAGGGTCTGGCCTCAAGCTCCTGCCTTGGCTTCCCTTGCTCATGGAATATATAACCTGTAAGCTGAAGCAAGCCCTTTTCTTCTCAAGTTTCTTTTGATCACAGCCACAGAAAAACTGGATACCCACCCACAGAATGCTCACACAGAGAGAGGCCACTTGGCTATTTGTCCAGCCTCTGCAGCACCTTGTTCTTGCCAAAGATTGCACGTGGCATTTCATGCAGCAGAAAGAAGGAGTTGAGCCCTGCTAGGTCTGGGAACTTGGGAAGCTCCTGGCGTCTTGGGTACAGGGTGTAGACAGACAGTATACACTTCAGGTCTCTGGCCAGCCTGAACCAGCAACTGTTCCTATTTATAGACCTGTGTGCTTATCCAAACATGCTTGTGTGAATGAGAAATCAGAACTGATGTTGCTGGTACTGGCTGTTGAACTGGCTTTCTGGAGACAAGCACTCGATGGACTGACCATCCTGCAGACTCCAGGCACATGGCTGCTCTGTGTTGTCTTTAACTCATGCATATTTTATGATGCATATCTGTAATGGCTATTCCTGGTTGTCGACTTGACTATATCTGGAATGAACTACAATCCAGAATTGGAGGGCACACCTGTGATTCAGATCTTGAGGCTGGAAGACACAAGTTTCTGACCTGGATCTTGGCATGGAGATCTTGAGGTATAGTGGCCATGAAAAGCTTAGGCCCAGACAAGGGAATATATCCCTTTAACCCTAGGAGATTGAGGCAAGAAGATCTCTGAGTTCAAGGTCAGCCTGGGACAAAGCAAGTTTTAGATCCAGGCATGGTGGTACATTCCTTTAATCTGGGCCATACCTTCTGCTGGAGGCCTACATAAGGACTTCAACTGCTTGCACTTACTTGCCTGCACATCTATTGAAACCTACTTCTACAGAAGATCAGCTTAAACAACTAACCTCATGGGACTGAGCAACTACTAGATTCTTGGACTTCCCATTCACAGCTGCCCATGCTTGGGTTAGTTGGACTGCAGACTGTAAGTCATCACAATAAATTCCCTCAACATAGATATTCCATAAGTTCTGTGACTCTAGAGAACCCCAACTAATACAATATCACAAGCTTGTACCTCATATAAATGATAAAAGGTGCCCAGGAGAAATCCTGGCACCCACAGCTGTCCCTGTCCCCAGCAGTTGCTCAGCCAGGGTTTCTTGGTGAGTTCCTGGAGTCTGCTCCTGACCTCAGCACTGTGGCTGGCCAGCCTTTGGTTTTAAACCACCAAACTCTCTGTACCAGAGCTTTCCCCACTATGTTGTAGAGATTTCTGCTACTCAGCCTGTAGCGAGCCTCTCTGTCCACTCCTTCCCCCATGGCTGTATAACAGTCCACCAGTGAGATGAACCATAATCCATTTATCTCATCCTCAGTGATGGATACTTAGTTATTTCTAATTTTTCATGCTTTAAATTTTTAAAAAATTATTTACTTATTTATTTAGTGACAGAGTTTCATGAAGCCCAGGCTGGCTGTGAACTTGCTGCAGTTATTTAGGTTGACCTTGGACTCCTAATTCTCCCACCCAGTTGGCACCAATCATCATTGCTTGAAAGCAGAGTTGCAGTGAATACACTTGTTCACAGACCATTGCATGCATGAATGAACACACGATCAATTCCTGGAGCAAAAGCGCTGATTTGAGGCCACATTCATGCAGGATGTTAGTGCATGGTGCCAGATCTTCCTCTGGGTGAATCAGGCCAGTTTGCAATCTTAGGCAGGTTTCTCCAGCACCTCCCTTCCTGGAAAGATTTAATGAGAGGCAGTTTATTGGGGAAAAGTGTTCCTACAAGTCCTGTGGAGGACCGGGAGGTGAAAAGTGAACCAAGCCAGTGTCTCTGTGCATGACTACAGCCTAATTCTCTAGGAATACAGAGAGAACTGGGCTAAGAGCTAGACAATTAGGGGCACCTATTGCCCACACCTAGCTGCTGGTAGCTATTTTGTCTTCCTTCCTGGTCCTCTGTCTCATGCTAGAACCCGAACAGCCGCCTGTTGCCCACCCAGACTAACATGACCCTTGTGGGGTCCCTCCTGGCTTTTCACAGAGGCTTGTGTGGGAAATGAGAGCCTATGCTTTCCCATGGTGCCACCCTGTGCCCACTCCACCTTCCAGGCAGCAGTGCTAAATGTACCATCCCACAGTGGTTTGTGTGGCTAATGTAAATTCCTTCCCATGTGTCTAAGGACGACACAGAGCTCCTACTTTTCCCTCCTGTTTTTCTCTTTTCATTTGCCTACCTCTCTGGGCCCCACCTCCCCAGCATGCTTACCAGTGCAGTATTCCAGCCCTGCCTCCAGAAGCAGGCCCCCAAATGCAGACTCAACATTACACTGGGTCCGGAAAGCATCAGAGTTGGGCGGGCTACTATGCCTGAAGCTTGGAGGAAAGGATCAGCACAGAGGACCAAGGAGTCAAGCATTTCTGAGCTCTGTCTCTGTCTCTATTTCTGCTTCTCTCTCTGTCTCCGTCTCTCTCTGCCAAGCATGAATGAGGCTGTGACCGTTATTGGGCAGTTTCTTTAGCTAAAACCACACAGAAAGCAGTCTTTTTAAAGAGACATATATGTTTTGTCTGCGTGTATGTATGTGTACTATGTGCCCACAGCTGTCAGAAGAAGGTGCTGGCTCCCCTGGAGTTGGAGCCGCCGTGTGGGTACAGGGAGTTAAACTAAGGTCTCTGCAGGAACAACCAGTGCGCTTTACCTACTGAGACAATGTGTATAGCCCCAAGAAAGCGGTCTTATCAGCAAGTTTTACTCATGAGAAACCTAGGGCTCAGAGAAGTCTCTGGAGAGCCCAGGACACACAGCAGCAAGCAGAGACCAGAGAATGGTGATTCTAAGTGTCTCTCGACAGCTTGGCACTGAGAGAATGATAGCAAATGTGGGAATCAAGAGTGTCTTGGGAGAAGGTGTTCTGTCTGGGGGTGGGGTGGGGAGCTGCTGAGCAAAACTAATGGCCAGCCAGGTGATGTTGGGGCACGCCGTTAATTCCAACGCTCAAGAGAAAGAGACAGGCTTATTTCTGAGTTTGAGGCTAGCCTAGTCTACAGAGCAAGTTCCAGGACAGCCAAGGCTACACAGAGAAACTCTGTCTCAGAAAAAAAAAATGCTGTTGGCCAGAGGAAAGGGTGGGCTGGCTTCCCAGAAGGGACACGTGGAAGATTCCACCCACAACAAGGTTCATAGCTGAGGAGTTGGGGAGCCAGAAGCCACTTGCAGCTTCTCTGATTGATCTGCCGTAGGCTCTGCAATGGGTATTGATTTTCCTTTAATGCAAGAGTTTTGAAAAAGAAAAACAAGACGCTTTGCCTGCAGAGACAGAAGTTGGCAGACAAATGCTTGGTTTGGGGATGCAATGTCTTAGAGAAGAGAGTTCAAGAAGGTGCTGTGGGTGGATCTAAGGGTGACCATCAAGTTCAAAGCACCTGCCTCTGTGTTCTCTCTTACCAGGGTTATAGGCATGTGCTATCATCCTTGGCTTTTACTTGGGTGCCGTGGATTTGAACTTAGATCCTCATGCTTGCATGCCAAACTCCATCTCATTTTTGTTTTAAATGAGTTTGTGATTTTTGTATTAGGCTGCTTTCATAAATAGTTATAATAGATCATGGGTTGGATGCTGTGACTTAAAATCTCTGATCTGTAAGTGGACCTGGAGGCTGCTATGGTTTGAATGTTGTTAAGTGTTCTTGCAAAGGTTCCTGTGTTAAGAACTTGGTCCCCAGTGTGGAGATGGGAGCTGAAGGTATCTCTGAGGTAAGGCCTAGTGAAAGGTTTTCAGGTTCTTAAGGGGAGGGACTACCTCAAGCTGGCATCTAAGGGTGGGTCTCCTTAGAATCATCCTGACTGGCTTCCTGCTTGGCGATTTAGTCACTGGTTCCCACAAATGCCGCAGCTGCTGTCATCGACTGTGATGAGTCCTCACAGAAACAAGGTATACGCAGGAACCTCGCCCTGACCTCCGGGATGGTGAGCTCAGTAAACCCCTTCCTAAGCAGCCTGCCTCAGGTATTGCACTGCAATAGTGCAAAACTAACAGTGATGCTCTCTTCCCCTGGAGTCTGTTATGAAGCTTGGCTTAACGTCTCTCCAGAAATCCTCCTGTTATTAAAATCCAGTTCTGGGTCTATCCGCTGTCTATGCTTTTGCAGTTTTTCTTTCTTCTGTCTCTTTCCAAAGGGCTTTCCACAGTACTGTATTAAACTGAGCTGCTGGGTAGTAATGATCCTTGAAGGCTTGCACACGTGTGTCTACACATCCTCCTGTCTGAGCTGTGCTGTTCCGTTGCCTAAAGCCCTTCTGTCTCTGTTTCCCGCCTCTGCATCTTTCCAGCTCTTTCTGTCTAGGAAAACTTCGGACTTCGGGTGGAAAGCAGGGTCAGGGTCTCATGAACTAGCCTCATGCTCTCTCTGCAGCCAGGAATGGCCTTGAATTTCTGATCTTCCTTGGCTTTGTCTCCCAATCGCTATGATTACAGGTGTAGACCATGTTGGCTGGTCTGATGGACTTTAACAATCAGAAACTATCTGGAAAAGTCATCATCCCGGATCTGGTAATTCTGGCAGGACTGGTAAAGTCATCATCCCGGATCTGGTAATTCTGGCAGGACTGGTAGAGTCATCATCCCAGATCTGGTAATTCTGGCAGGACTGGTAGAGTCATCATCCCGGATCTG
>JADRCH010000249.1:2385985-2410690 GCA_019843965.1 Rhynchomys soricoides | reverse complement strand
GGGAACACAGAAGGGTGGAGAAGAGGGGGGAAGGAGAGAGAGAGAAAGAAGAGAAAGAAGGAAGAGAAGGAAGAGGAAGAAGAATGAAGAGAGGCATGTTGTGATGAAGAGTCAGGGATGGAGGACCTCAGAGGAGCACTGAAGTTCCCCAGGAAACCTCCTCATCCCAACAGTTCCTCTCTTTATCTATCTTCTAATAGAAAACATTCCCAGACATCACTGCAAACCTGCAGAGTCAGACTTTCTTTTGTAAAAATTAAGTTACATGTGTAGTTATATATGTAAGCATGTGTGCATGTGTGTGATGGTTTGTCGATGCTCGGCCCAGAGAGTGGCACGATTAGAAGGTATGGCCATGTTGGAGTAGGCGTGTCACTGTGGGCATGGGCTTTAAGACTGTCATCCTAGCTGCCTGGGAGTCAGTCTTCTGCCTGCAGCCTTCAGATGAAGATGTACAACTCTCAGCTCCGCCTACACCGTGCCTGCCTGGATGCTGCCCTGTTCCTACCTTGATGATAACGGACCTCTGAGCCTGTAAGCCAGCCCTAATTAAATGCTGTCCTTTATAAGAGTTGCCTTGGTCATGGTGTTTGTTAATAGCAGTAAAACCCTAACTAAGACAATGTGCATGCACACACAGGTGCATGTCACAGCCTGTGTCTGAAGGTCAGAGGACAACATAGGGCTGTGTTTCTTGTTTTTCACTGTGTGGGTCTTGGGGATGGAACTTGGGCTGTCAGGTTTGGTGGTAAGTGCCTTTGTGCACTGAGCCATATTGCAGGCCCAGGACCAGAAGTGATAAGGAAGAAGAACCAGAAATCTCTCGAAGGATCCAATATGACCATCCAGGTCTTGGGGCCCACTCATTCACACACAGTGGAAAGAGCCTGGGTCAGCCCTAAGCTCACATTTCTGTGCAGCCTTTGCTAAGTGAGTTAACCTCTCTGACCTGCATACTGGCATCTGTCTTGTGATGTGAGTTTTACTTTGGTGCACAGCCAGCATTTAGCATAGTGCCAGGCATGTCCAGACCCCAATGAACAGTGAGCTGACCTGCAGTTATTGCTACACCATTAATTATTACCATTATCACATGCGCTTTGGCACAGCCCACTCTGAGGACTGCAGCTCTATATGGTTCTGCAACTGGGCACTGGAAGAGGGTGTCTCAAGTTGAAAGTCAGCTAGATAAAAGGCAGCAATGGGGCTTTTTGCTGGATGCTGAGCTCGGTGAGAGTCAAGGCTCTGGGGAAACCAGTGAGATGAAAGCGTATCCACGCACCATAATAACATTACCTAGACATAGCAGCATCTGCTAAACTCTCTCATTCACTCACCCCAGGAGACTCCAGCCACAGACACTCCAAAGAGGCTGCAAAAAAGCCTTGAGACAAGGAAATCACCATAGGGAGGGGCAAACATGGCATGCAGCTGGTGCCCCTCCAGAGTCACTTCTGAGCAGGCCCTGGGAAGAAGCTACACCTGTAGCTTCAGTGTCAGGACTTGGTGCCAATGCGGTCTCTTCCTGGGTGGGCTCAGGGCTTCCCTGAGTATCCCTGCCTCCCAGGCAGCTTCCACCCCTGCTGTTCATGTGCAGAGAACACTGACATGTGCACCCCATCCTGCCCTCAGTCCGGCATGAGGCACATTACGGTCTTTTCTGTCCCTCAAAGCCACCAGAAGATTCTGACCCCAGGGCCTTTGCACAACCCCTCAGTCTTCAGAGCTTCGAATTCCCCTGTCCGAAGGAAACCACTCAACTGGCCTCTCTTCTCTGAACCCACCTATTCCTTTCACAGCATAAATCCAGTGTGAAACCATCTTGCTGATTCATAATTAACTCTCTTATTCCTGCCTCCTGGGGCAGGAGTGGAGGTCCCATGTAGGCATGAATATCTGTGTCATTTACCCTCCTATCTCTTGAACCCAGCATCGCTTCTGGTGTCAACGAGAGCTCCATGCAGACTGTTGAATTTTAATTTTCTCCTCATCTTGAGCCTTAGCACCTGGCACAGTGCCAGGAACCCGAGAGCTGCTTAGAAAGTGCTGCTCGGTGAATAAATTATACCCTCCAGCCCCTTCTGAACTGGCTCCTTCAGCAGGAAATCCTCGCTGCAGTCTTAGAGCTAGATCCTGGCTTATTTCACAACATTTATTGAACAGCTATTAAGTTCCAGTTTCTAAGCTGGGCTCAGGGGCTGCTGTGGGGTTTGTTTCTGGCCTAAGTTAGAGGAGAGGATTTCTCAGCAAGGTTAGGGGAGGGGTTCTCATGCTCCCAGAACCTCTATTCTTCATCTCAAGCCTTCCCTTAGATCCTGGAGTGTTGTAACATGCCCAGCAATGTGGGTCGAAGTGTGGGTTTTATAGGTTTGTTGCCTGGCTTTGGTTGTGGAAGGAGGAGATGGAGAAAATTGCTCCACTCAAGCAGGATCAAAGCAGGGGCTCAGCGACAACAGACAACACCTCGCTTCGCTCTGTCCCTCTGCTTCCGCCCACCTGCCATCCAGACAGCCCATAATCAGACTCCTTCATTATGAAGACTGATGGGGCACAGACAGGGATCGGAGAGCGCTGGCTACAGCTGACTTTTATGGGGAGGGGAGAGGTAATGCTCACAGAAACCAGAGTGACAGGGCTCTGCCACTGTGCCAATCAGCTAGGCTGAGGCCAAAGGTACCTAGGAGGACCTGGTGGGTGGGACAACCAGCCAAACTAGATGTCTAGAATCCCAAGGGTGGGCTTTGAAGTATGAGAAGCAATCTGAGAAACAGGAGGCAGGAGGGGAGAGGGTCTGGGAGGCTGAGAGGCAAGGAGACTAGGAGGAAGGAAAATACCAGGAATGATGAGAGCTTACTCTGTCCAAAAGGGAGTCCTAGAAACACCCAGTGCAAGACTCCAGCTGGGGCATGCTGAGGAGCCAGAAGGAATCCCCAGTGCAAGTTACGGCCTCTAAAATACTGATCTCCAACTATGGGGATCTACCCTGCTCCCACATATCCAGGACACAGCCAACCCTGCTTGTGCTCACTTGAGCTGACTTTTCCTATGCCAGGGCAACCCATTCGTGACAACTGGACTGTCAGCTTGTGGGAAGGGCTAATGTTTCTAAACTCGGAGTCCTCTTCTATTTCTCTTCTCCCAGTGCTCTGGCCAGCAGTCTCTGAGGACAGGGAGAAAGAAGGCTACTGCCTGCAAATGAGAAATCTCTTTTCAGAAAGTGAGGTAGGATCCCTAACAGTTTCATGGTCAGCAGTCCTGTTCCTTCCATTCAAGGAACTCAGCCCAGAGAACATGTCACCTGCCTAAGGGTAGTATCAGAATCTGGTTTTTCTAGAAGCATCCACAAAAGGCTCAACAGGGCCTGTCTCTCAGCAGGGCTTCAGGTACACCAGCTGCATAACTGAATGGCTCAGTGGGTAAATGGCTGTCTGAATGGGTGGATAGAAGGCTTAATACAGTGTTGACTTTTCTTTACTTCTTGTGGTTCTGGAGTTGGACCCCAGGACTTCATGTATATTGGGCAGTACTCTACCACAGAGCTGTATCCCAGACTGTGTTGTCTTTAGAAAAGAAACTAGCATGCCTCCTCAGTGTTCCATGGTGTGGTTAGCTCTGCAAACGGCACCTCGGCTATTTATGAATAAACCAGATGATCAAATCAGTCACCATCTCGAAATACACAACACTACCTAAGAGCGACCAAATTGGCTGTGGGAACAGCAAACAACGTTGCAGGACAATTTAATTTCTCTTCAGTGATGGAGTGATGGGCATTCTCAGCCAGGGGCGTGGAGGAAGCTGTCATCGATCTTGATTTCAGGGCGGCTGTGGTTTCAGTCTTACATGACAGTCTCATCAGCTTGTTGTCGAAGTGTTGTCTGCTCCAGCCTTCCTGGGGGATGAAGGTGGAGGGGACAACCCGAGGCTCCATGGCCAAGGTCCTGTCCTCATGTCAACTCTTCTTGGGATTACTGAACCTACTCAGATATCCATCAGCATGTCTTCATGCAGTCTCTGCCTGCATGTCTGTGTTCACCTCCAGGAATCCGCTGGGGCTGAGATTCACTGGACACATACACACACACACATGCAAAAACACACGCACACACAAACACATGAATAGAAAGGCCCTGCAAACATGCCCATGTGTGGGGTGGGTCACAGCAAAGGTAGCACGCCAATAGCTGCCATCTGTAAAGGGTCCAGGGTGTGACCCTGAGGGCCAGGGTATGAACCTGAGGGCTTGCCTGAAGTAAGGTTCACACTTGATCAGAGATAGAAGTAAATGAGTCTGTGAGAAACGGACCTGGAGTCAGGCATACATGTCATATTAAGTCTTCTAGCAACTTCCTTAAAAACAGGAAGAACCTGGACATGGTGGTGGCTCATGCCCATAATCTCAGCACTTAAGAGGCTGAGGCAGGAGGATTGCTGAGTTCCAGGCCAGTGTGGGCTATGTGTAGCATTTGGTGGCCAGTGATGGCATGGCCACTGGTGCTGAGCTGCTGAAGGCAGGCTTGGGGAGCACATAGTTCTTGAATGTGGACAGTTCCTAACATGAAATCTTTAAAAAAACTAATGACTAACATACCCTTGATCCTAGCACTAGGGCAGTCGAGGCAGGAGGATTTCTGTGAGTTCTAGGTCAGCCTGGTCTACATAGTGAGTTAGTTCCAGGGTAGCCAGAGCTACATATTGAGATAAAAAACAAACACTGACCACCACCACCACTACCACCCCTCTCCCCGCCAAACCAACATAAAACAAAAACCATTATTCCTTCATGTGAATGCCACATTCGGATACCAGGTTTCTATCCAGGCCTGCTCTTAGATTTCATAAACGTTATTCTTTCAAAAGTAGGTCCCTTTACACAAACTGTTGCGAAAAGTTTGAAAGTTTTCTAAGAAGGGAAAGGAGACAGCAGTTTTAGGATTTCCATTTACATAAGTTAAGTTCAGAATTCACTCCCTGATTGGCAGCGCTCATAAGAAATCCTCCGGGGGCTTCGAGGCAGCTGGCTCCTGCAGTGGGTACCAAACAAGCAGAGGGATGGGAGGGTACGGGAGGCTCTGGTCAGGTAGCAGGCAGGCTGCCTTTGGTGCTCAGGTAGGGTCCAAGCTTAGAGCCACTGGGATAAGAGGGGCTTCAGCTTCTGAAGTCTGTGTGCTGGTGGATGCTGGAATATGGGAGATTCCAGAATACTGAAGGCTAGCAAGGAGAGGTGAGGGCAGGGGTGAGCCAATGACAAGCCAGCTGAGCCAGGGAGATGAAGGGGATGCAGGGGTCAGAATGATGCCAAGGAGCAAAGAGGTTTTGATAGCAGCTGCAGTGGATGGAACGACAGAAGAGGCTGTGAACCCCAGTGGCTGGACGGATTTCTTCTCTTCTAAGGGATACTTGCCGCCTCTCCTCAGCAGCCTGCCGCTTTGCTTCATGTTGTTCTGGCCTTACAATGCCAGCTGTGTTAGAGAGCACGTCATTGTTCCCAGGGGAAAGTGAACAAAGAAAAGATAAGGAAAGTTAGAGGGGGAGGGGACCTGTGAATGAGAAGGGACTTGTCACATCTTAGTGTGATGGTCTGAACAGATTTGCAGTAGGAGGCCCTGGCTGCTGAAAGAGGGAAGGGTCTGAGCACGTTCCAGAACACATGGAGCAAATGGTGATGGAGGGGCTGATTGCAGCAGCTCCCAGGGCAGGGGCTCTCCAGGGCTCAGTCTCTTTCATGGCTCCACAAAGAACCTTTTCTTCCCCGTCAGCTGTGCTAAATAATCACAACCCTGGACTTTCTCGCCCCAATTTCTTGAGCCGCTTCAAGTGTCACCTGGTTACCAATAAAATTCATACCTGGAATAGCGTCTCTGACCTCAGGACAGTCTGCGGCACACTGCGTGGCCCCTGGCTTATTTTGGAATATGATGAGGCCTGCAGGCTCTGGAAACCCCAGTTTCTCATACACAATGGTTGGAGTTTTGTGAAATAAACAGGTTTTTTTTCCTGACCACCACTGTTCATTGGAAGAAAAATACACTGTCCAGATGAATTGTGAGGAGCTCTGATCTCTTCACAGGCCTTTGGCCACCATCTCAAGGGATTCTGGGTCCTAGAGAGTCAGGCAATATTGTGGAGCCTGGACTGGATTTGAATCCCAGCTAGACCACTCTGTACTGGGATGCCCAGACAGGGTATATGAGGAGATTGAACTACTGTTCCCATACCAGAAATGGATAGTGGACCTTCCTGGTGTGGCTGAGCATCCTGCTCTTATATGCGGACGGGCTGGCCCTCCCAAGGCATTTGAAACACAAATACTCAAGGCTGTCAGAAACAAGCACATCCGACTGCACAACCCTGCTCCAAAAAGCTAGAAGGTACCCTTTAAGGCCTGAGAGTGCCAGAAGTCTCATCAGGTCCTCAAAGATGCTTGGGAGGGGACCACTGTCAATGCCCTCATTTTACAAATCAGGGAATCTAAGATTGGGGTGGAAAGTCTGTGCAGACCCTGTGGGCAGTAGAGCTGGGATCTGCGTGCAGGCCTGCAGCTGGGGCCAAGGAGAAGACTGGACTGTAAAGAACGAAGAAGAGGCAGGTCACAGCGCAATGACCCCCATAAATACCTTCTGGCTGGGGATGGGGGAGGAAGCTGGACTGGGGCCAGTAGAGAGAAGCTACATATATCCCCTGACTCTCAGAACTGTGGAAGTGGGACATGAGAAAGGCCAGCCCTGGAAACCTCTAGAGTCTGTCTCCTCTTCTACATGTTTAGGCCTGCTAGACAGCCTGTCAGCTCAACATGCCCCTGAGCTAGGGGCAAGAAGCTTCTAGGAAGGAGGCAGAGACTGTAATAAAGGCCAGACAGCAGCATCTGGCTGGCTGGACTCAGAGAGCTCTGGCCTGTGCTTGGGCTATCTACCTCCAGCACCCTGCCCTGGCTTCCTCCAACCTGCAGCCCCCTCCCCAAGCCCTTATTTATCTCAGCATTGTCTTACTGCTAAAATCATGCCCCCCTCCTCTCCCTGGAGGCCTAGAGAAATGACTTCCTAGTCTGGTGACATGCAGGCTTACTGTGTGTCTTAAGGCAGTCCTGATGGACCCCTGTCTCATGCTCCCCAGAGGTGAAGTGGCATATTCTCTTAAAATGGCAATGTCTGTCCTCCCATTTCCAGGCAAGGGCCCCTCTGACGGGCTAGAACAGACCTTTGCAGTCTCCAGGGAACAAGAGCTGTCTCTTATCTTCCCAAGCTGTGAAACCGAAATACAGAAATAAAAGCCTTTTCTCAGGGGCCCTTAATCTCTGAGCAAATCATGGTGAGAGAGGCCTCTTTCCCTGGCCACACCTGCCTGGCTCAGGTTTACAGCTAAGGTCACCACACACAGAGCAGCCATCAGGGCAGGTGCTTACAGGGCCTGTAGATCTGTGGGGACTTAAGGTCCATGGTCCCCAAGATTCTGTGTGTTGAGCCTGTTCACCAGACTTCCAGCTCAGCACAGTTCCCAGAAGAAGTAGTACAGATAGTAAGACACAACAGGGGTGAACCCTGGGTTCCAGCATCCAATGACACCATCTGCCCAAATCCTGGTATCTTAGCAGGTGGAAATTATAGTCTCAGCCCCCTTAGAGAACTGACCACAAGCTTGAAAAGCTGTTACTAGGGTCCCCAATTAATTCCAGAGGAGACATAAGGGACCTGGTTTGGTTTCTTCTGTTTGTATTTTTAAAAACAGATGTCTCATGTAGCCAGGCTGGCCTCAAACTCACTGTGTACCCAAGGATGACCTTGAACTTCTGATCCTTCTGTCTCCACCTCCTATGTGCTGGGACTCTGGGTATGTACCACCATGCTCCATTTACACAGTGCTCAGGATAGAGCCCATGGCCCTGTTTGTGTTAGGCAACCACATTACTAACTAAGCTACAGCCTCAGCCTCCTCCTGGTTTAGGATTAAACATTCTGTTCTTTGAAATTGTTGATCACAAGGATGCCACCCGAGGACACCCACCCTTGCTGCTGAATAACTTCTAGGCTCAATGACACTCATTTGTCAACTGCTTTAACAAGGGCTGCCTGAGGTGTGACAAGCAAAGCTGGGTACAGCCACCCCACAATGTGGGTAAGGAGCTTCCCTGACAGAAGAGAGCTAGAGGAGACAGTCAAGCTGAGGCAGGAGCCACCTGTCCTCATGTCCCTTGTGATGACTGGAGACTTAACCCTGAACTCTGGAATCATGTGATTGCATTCATATCCTGGCTCTGCCACTCCCTGTAAGTAACCTGAGTACTTGGAACAGCTAGGTTTGTACCTGTGCATGTAGCTTGCTTCATACAACTCCAAAGCTGTCTGGACCAGGTGAGTATATTTACTACAGAGCTATTGCCCAAGACAGGGCAATAAGTTTGTCTGGGCTGGACAGTTTAGGGCTAACGATGCTGACCAGACAGTAGCCTCTCTCTCCATCACTGGCCTGGCTATTCCTAGGTAGCCCACCTGCCAGTGGACAGAACTGCTGCCTGCTAGGAAGAGTCTTTTGGAACCCCAACTCCTGGAATTCCCTTCCCACCAATATGGGGACATCCCCTCTTATGCCTGGGGCAGGGCTCAGAGACACGGGCAGCTGTTCCCTTGGAGCAGCTAAAAGTGACAGTTTCCTCCCTCATGACTCCCAAGGACTGCAGCAGATGGTAGGGTGGGTGTTCCCAGCTGGGCTGACAGCCTTGCTCGCCTGGAAATGCCCTCCAGTTCCAGGGAATTCCATCCAGATGTTCTCGCCCACAGGCTGGTGGAGCAGTGGGGGAGCTAAGGAGCCAGGGCTGGAAAGCTGAGCCAGCTTTACGCCTAGGGAAGGAAATCAGCCTCATACGCCAGTCCAAAGTCTCTAGGGTTTTCAAGTCTCCCACCCTGCCATCTATCAAGACCAACTCCAGAACACCGCTGCTAGTCAGTTGTTCCTTTGGAGACATCCTTGCTGCCTCAGGGAGATCTCTTAGACCTTCTTCACTCCCAGGAGGGACAATACATAAAATTCTTGCCATTTCAGCTGCAGCCCAGCAACACTGGGCATCACTCCTTGGAACCTCAAGTTTGACCCTGTAGCTATGGAATGAGGATCTATATTGTGATGAGTTGCTTTCGCATCTCTGTCTGAACATCTGCATTGTAGTAGCTAGTGCAAGGCAAACCCTTTTATCTTCTGTCTCCCGAGGCTGAAAGCTCCACGGTGGGCAGTTCGTTTGTCCTGTTCTCTTCATAGATCTCAGAGCTCCCAAGATAGAACTTATTAAAGGCTTTGAGGCTTGCTGAGGATGTAGCTCACCTGATAGAGAGATTGCATGAAGCCCTAGGTTCAACCCTCCCCCCCTCCCCCACATTGCAACACAACACCTTGCAGAGAGACAGACAGACAGACTCTTATGCCGCTGGAGCTAGGGACTCTCACATGCTCTTGTTCCTTGTAAGACATTTAGCTGCTTGTAGTGTTTTCTTTATTTAAAAATTACATTTTAAAATGCCTATATGCATACACCCATATGTGTGTACATGTGCACATGTATGTGTGCACATGTGGATGTGTGTATCTGTGTGCGTGTTCACCCACATGTGTGTACACATGTTCTGATTAGTGCATGTGAGGGTCCGAGGACAACTTGCAAGAGTTGTTTTTTTTTTTTCTTCCACTATGTGGGTGCCAGGAATTGAACTCAAGTCATCAGGCTTAGCAGCAAGCACCTTTACCTACTAAGCCATCTTGCTGGCCCCAAATTCTTTCTTTGAAAGCCGGGCTGTTGCCTGGACGGCTCTGATTTGGGCTTGAAGCCCAATGAGTTTTTAATTTACTTTGATGGCTAGCAGAGCGTGTCCTCGCGGGATCATTGAAAGTCAGGAGTGTGTCCTCATGGGGTCACTGAGAGCCTGAGGCTTCAAGGAATCTTTTCTGAATCTTGCTCCTCACACATGTGTTCTAAGCCTTTATTCACCCTGGTAGGAACTTAAATTCAGATCCTCGCTCCTCGAAGGGGTTCAGATCTTCAATAGAACGACAGAAACACCCTTTCCAGCCTTGTCCTCACCCCATCCCTGCACACAGCATTATCTACCAACATCCTTTAGCCATGTTTGCATTGCACAGGAGACTGTGATTGCCCCCTCCCCCCCTTACTGCCATCCCACCCTACCCCTGCCCCATCTTCAGGATTTGTTCAGGGCTCTGTCCCCAGGCCCAGTGTGTAGTAAGCACTTTGTACACAGGGACCAAATGAACTTCTCTTGTTCACCATACCTGTTTCAGCCCCCTTCCCTGCCAGTACCTGCAGAGAGACACCGTGGGAGGCAGGAGGCGGACCTCCATGAACTTGTTAATAAAAGCCGAGAGCCCACGCTTGCAGCGTATTACTTTAAATAACATCTGAGTGGGTCTGTTTGCTTAGTCTTCCGACCCCTACAAAATACCACACATGTCAGGCAGCAAAGTGGGCTCAGGATGTGGAGACAGCATTATAGGCTCCTCAGAACCCTGGCAGGATGCTGACGGCTGCAGGACTGCCCCCTGACAAAGGCACCCAAACTTACTGACAGTAGCAGCAAAGGAGTTGTATACCCCAAGAAGGCTGAACACTACCCAGGTGACCTTCTTTTGGCAGAGAGGTTCTGGCAAGGGCTAGGGGAAGTCCCATATCATCTAGGCTGAGCCTGAAGGTCAAAGACTCTCTATGTTATAGCAGGAGGGGTCTGGAAAGCATCTGGAGGACTTGATTTGTTTTAAGACAAGTCCTCACATAGCTCAGACTAGTCCAAGCTTACTATTATGTGAGCAAGAACAGCCGTGACCATCTGATTATCCTTCCTCTACCTCTCAACTATCGGGATTATAAGTATGTACTATCACACTTAATTTTATGTGGTACCAGAGAGAGAACCCCAGGACTCCATGCATGGCAGGTAAGTATTTTGTCAACTGAGCTACATTCAACCAAAAACTTTTAAACAGTTGGAGGTGATCTTGAACTTTGGATCCTCTTGCCTTTGTCTCCTCAAATGCTGGGATTACAGGCATGTACTGCCACCCCTTCTGCCGTGTTGAGCTTTGAACCTGGGGCTTCCTACATGTTATGCAAATACAGAGTATGATGGTACATCCCCACAATCCCAGCACTCAGGAGGCTGAGACAAGAGGATCAGGAATTCAAGGCCAGCCTGGGCTACATATTGAGACCCTGTCTCCAAAAAGCCAGACCAGGCATGGGGTTGTAGCTCAGTTGGTGGTTACCAAGCACTACATAGCTATGGTTTTGAGCCCAAACATAACAAAACCCAGCTAGTGCACATCTATAATCCCAGCACTAAGGAGCAAGAGGCAGAAGATCAGGAGTTGAAGCCAGCCTCAGCTTCATAGCTGATTCAGGCTAGCCTGGGCTACTTGAGAGTTTCTCTTAAAAAACAAAAACAAAAGTATTTGGGCATGACATCAGACTCCTTTAACTCTAGGACCCAGGAGACAGAGGCAGGCCAATCTCTGAATTGAAGGCTAGCCTGGTCTATGTAGCAAGTTTTAGGAAAACCAGCACTACTTAATATGATTGTCTCAAACAAAACTAAGAAAAAAGAAAAAAGGAAAGAAAAATCAGCCAAATCAAAACAACAACAAAAAAACATAGAATAAAACCAAACAAAATTAGAACAACAACAAAAACACGAAAAAGCAAAACAAGACACACACTCCTTTTCCCACAAAAAATAAAAAGTGTTATGTCAGCTTAGCAAGGGCAGTTTCTCCCATCTTTTCTTCCTCTCCATTTCCTTCCGGCAGGCTGTGATGAACCAGAGAGGGCCAGGCAGCAGGGAAGCTCCCTCTGGGCCCAGTGGTGCTGACTCACCCGTAAGGCTTCTTCTTCGCAGCCTCATTTCTGACTGACTCTCTGGGCCCGTCTATCCAGCATAGGGAGAAAAGGGGCACAAATTAGCTGTGGAACCATCGAAGCAGCAGGCTAAATGGACGGCACATGGGGAAGGCTGACCAGGCTGACCAGGTAGAAAGCTACATGGTAGATAAAAGGAATGACCTCGTTAGATCTCAAATATGCAACCCGGAGTTTAAAGGAAGCACGTTGGACTAGAAAGAGGTCAGCTAGTACAAATGCTTGCCACACCAGTTTGAGGACCTGAGTTCAGCTCTCGAACTGATGTTTCGTTTCTTGTTTTGAAATGGGCATAATGGCATATGCTTGCAAGCGCAGCAGAGGCTCTCCAGGCAGCCAGTTCCTGAGGAATGACACTCAGGTTGTCCTCTGACCTCTACACACAGTCATACACATTTGCACCTACACACAGATGTGTGTATATCCACAAATAAAATATATAAATACATATTTTTCGGTAGGATAACACACACACACACACACCACACACACACCACACACACACTCACACATACACCACACACACACAACACACACACACACACACACACCATTTATACTATATATTTTCCATGATACTTTTTCTTTTTGCATGTCAAAGACACTTTAACTGTGGATGCATCACACAAACTTACATAATTCTTACTTTGGAAATTCAGGCGGAGCGTAGGAGGAGGTCATCCGTGACCATCTTACAATTTAAGATGCAGAACACTTGGGTGGTTTTATTTTAAGCCCCAATGTTCCTACTCGAGGGCAGCGTGGTCCCTTCCTTTCTAGGGTCCCAATGGCACTAGTACCCTACTAACTGGATGGCACACTGCAGGTGCCAGAGTACAGCCATCTCTCTGATCTGACAGTGATGGCCACAGTAAAACTGGGAAGATGGGGCAGGGGTGCCTTGTTCTTATTTTGCAGAGGAGGTGACAGAGTCAGAAAGGATCAGAGATGAGCCCAAACCAAAGACAAAGGAAGTGGCAGACTGGGACCATCATCCTCCGACCCTAGTCTAATACAACGACTGGCCGAATGCCCAGATTTATTTAAGGTATGCAGGGCTTATGATGTTTATGGCAGGTGCTCCTAGACCCTTTTGGAGCCTCTGGGTAGCAATGGGGTGTGCTAACCCTTCTGAACTGACAGTGCTGGTGCCTCTACCTGCCTTACATCCTAAACCCAGCAGCCCAAACAGACTTGCCTTCCCAGGCATTCAGTCCCAGGTCTATCTGGATGGAAAGCTTCAGGTTCCCTCTCTAGGTGAGCTTTAATTGGTAGGTATCCCTCCACCTCTCCTCCCCCTCCCACCATCTTAGCCAAAGGCAGTTCCCATCTCCAGCTCCTCCCAGTTTCTGGACTGGCCTCTATGTCCTTTGGAAGCTGCCCAGGCTTGAACTTAGTCAGCTTTTAAGTCAGTGCTTCTAGAGGTGCCAACAGCACCTTGGCCACACCAGAACTGGCCTAAGTCTGTTGTACACTCAGCTGTTGGTATCCTGGGCCCACAGATGTTAGATTCCCAGGCCTTAGGCATCTGCTAGAGCCCAGATATCTAGTGTCCTCCCACCTCTCTCTCATGGATGTGGAGCCCAGAGGTCAGCATTGGGTACTTTTCCCAATCTCTCTTCACTCACTTCTGAGAGTTATTTATTTTATGTGTATGAATGGTTTTACCTGGTTGTGTCTGCTCACTGCATGTGTGAGCCCTTAGTGTCCAGGAGAGGGTGTTGGATCCCCTGGAATTGTAATTGCTGACTGTTGTGAACCATCATGTGAATGCTGGAATCAAATACAGGACCTCTGGAAGAATAGCCAGTGTTCTTAACCATTGAGCCATCTCTCCAGCCCCTCTATCTTACATTTTAGGGCAGGGTCTCTCCCTGAATCTGGAGTGCAATGATTTGGCTACACTAGCTGGCCAACAAGGCTTAGGGATCCTCATGTCTGTGTCTCCCAGTGCTGGGATTTCAGATGTACACCGCCATGTCCAGCTTCCTATTTGTGTACCAGAGAAGGGGCTGGGGTCCTCATGCGTTTGTAGTAAGCACTTTATTGATTGAACATCCCAGAACCCCAGGAATCTTGTTTCTGAAACAAATCCCACTTAATATTGCCACTGAGCGTAATTTGAAGAAATGCCATCTACTCTGGGCCTTTGAGTCAGAACCCTGGTAAACCAAAGCCCCAAAAGCTACCTCCTGCCCAAGGCCACACAGCTAGTAGACTGAAAGCAATATCAGGGGGTTACCGGTCCTCCCATGACACCCCCTGCCCTTCATGCCTGCACATACTTATACCAGATGTGCATACCACACATGTGCACTCATGTACCCCTCATATTTGGGGAGACTTTCTTTTTGTTTATGTGTTTTTGAACACTTAGGGATCAAAACCCAGGGCTTTGAGCATGCTGTGCAAGTGCTTTGCCATTGAACTATAGCCCCAGCCTGTGACACAGGGTTTCATATGTGACACATATGCCTCAGAGGCTAGCCTTGAACTCCTGGATCTCCCCTTCTGGTCCTCTTACCTCTGCCTCCCAAGTACTGGGATTGTAGGTGTGGCCCACCATGCCCTCCTCATACATGCCAGCTTCTATCCTGGGGTCTAGCCAAAATATGGTCCCTTTCCATCTAGGCTATAGAGTCTAATGCCCAGAGTGGTCCCTGTGGAATGGTTGTCACCTGGTGGGGACAAGTGCTGGTGTGATTCTGATATCTATCAAAGCTCAGGTCACACAAGTAGGCAGTGGTGAAATATGAGCTGCCCCTCCCTGTCTCTGGCTGTCCCAGGAGGCCCCATGGGCCTAGCCATTCAGCTACCTTCCCCAGGCTTCAAGTGTCACACATCTGGGCCCCATGCCAGGCTTCTGGTTCTCAGGTCAATCTCCCTGCTCTGGGGTCTGATCCCAGGAGACTGCAGAAGTCTCAGGGGGCAGAGAGAGGGCACTGACGTTGCAGGGTGATACTATTCCATGCCTGACAAGCCCTGAACAAGTGGGCCAGGTCTCTTAGGTCCTATCACTCTGGCAGCCACCACCCAATCCCTTCCCAACAGCCCTGTTTCCCACCCTTGTCCCTGGGGCTCATTGCTCTTTATATTCTTACTTTAGCCTTCCTTAAAAACCCACGGACCTGGAGGCTGGGTGTGATGGTTTGTATATGCTCAGCCCAGTGTGTGGCACTATTAGTAGGTGTGGCCTTGTTGGAGTAGGTGTGTCACTGTGGGTGTGGGCTTTAAGACCCTCACCCTAGCTGCCTGGAAGCCAGTATTCTGCTAGCAGAATTATTCAAGGCTGAAGTATTCTTCAGCCTTCAGATGAAGATGTAGAACTCTCAGCTCCTCCTGCACCATGCCTACCTGGATGCTGCCATGTTCCTGCCTTGAAGACAATGAACTGAACCTCTGGACCTGTAAGCCAGCCCCAATTTAATGTTGGCCTTATAAGACTTGCCTTGGTCATGGTGTCTGTTCACAGCAGTAAAACCCTAAGACACTGGGGGTGTAGTTCAGTTGACAGAGTGCTTGCTTTCCATGCATGAAGCCCTGGGTTCAATCCCTAGTATCACATAAACCAGGCATGGTGGTGCCAGCCTGTAATCCTAGCACTTGGAGGTGGAGGCAAGAGAATCAGAAGTTCAAGGTCATTCTCAGTTACTTAGTGAGCTTGACAGCAAGTGAGTAAAACTAACAAAACCCTCAAACTAAACAACCAACCACCAACAACGAAGAAAACAACCGTAAACTTTGCCATTGAAAAGCAAAAACTGTCTAGGCATGGTGAAACATGACTTTAGTCCCAGTATTCAGTAGGCAGGGGCAGGCAGATCTCTGTGAGTTCAAGACCAGCCAGGCTACATAGTGAGTCCCTGTCCAAACAAAAAAGACAACTCAGACAAGAACATGAGTTATGAAAAATGATATAAAGTTAATTGTTTTCCTAGTTCTAACTCTGTAAACAGATTTTGTTGTTTGTTTGTTTGGTTGGTTGGTTTTTTTTTGGTTTTAAGGGTAGATAGTGCATAAAATGTATAGATAGTCAAGGTGTAAAATCCAATGTGACACTGCACAGCCTCCGTTGTAAATGACTATTTCAACTGTAGAGAAGTTCATTGAGATCTATGGACTTTGGGTTAGATTAACTTTAGTGTATGAAGTTTCTTTACTTATAAATTTTAGATAACAAAGCTTATATATAATAAAATATGCATAGAAATATATATATATTTCTGATAGATCTCAGATAAGGTCTTACTATGTAGACCAGACTGGCTTTGAGCTCACAGAGCTCCACCTGCCTCTGCCTCTCAAGTCCGGGGATTAAAGACACGGGCCCCCCCCGCAGAAGTTAAAACAAATAACAAAACCCAGGAGTGCAGTGCAGCTAGGAAAGAGAAGGCACGAAGAGGGAGTTAGCTGAAGAAGGTGTGGCTGGCAGCCTGGCCCTTGCAAGATGCTCACTTTTAAGGGAGCGGAGGTTTCAGTTCCAGCGAGGCAGCTTCCAATCTAACCTAGTAGCTGAAATAAAAACCCGTGACGTGCCCAGTGCAGGCAAAGGGCCAGAGCCTCTGGGTCACTCCCCTGTCGCCGGTGGAATGTGGTCAGTGCTGCCCCTGTGGGAGGCGAGTCTCTTACAAACTAAACAATAACTGTACAACAGAGTGGATCCCTTCTGGGTATTGATCCCACAGAACTGAAGACTGTGCTCAGCTAAATGATGTATGCTGGGCTGGGGGGACAGCTCCAGGGGTAAAATGATGAGCTGCGTTCCATCTCTATTATTGAGAGAGAGAGAGGCGGACTCCCTCTGAGTGTCCTCTGACCTCCACATGAGTGTATTGGCATGTACATGCACACATGCACACATATATCGCAGCACAATAAACAGTGAACAGAACAAAAATTAAACTGTATTTAAGGACTAGAGAGATGGCTCCGTGGCTAAGAGCACTTACTACTCTTGCTGAGGACTCTGGCGTGATTCCCAGCAGCCACCCCAGCAGTGCACAACTATCTATATCTCTAGTTTCAGGGACTCTACCACCTTCTTCTGGCCTCCACGGGCCCCACGCACCCGTGGTATACATACAGGCAAAGCATGTGAACATAAAATAAAAAATAAATAAATCTCAAAAAAAAAAAAAAAAAAACCATACGCAAACGTGTGTAGCAGCTGTGTTGGTGTTTTCTCAAACTGGAAAACACCCAGGTATCCTCTAGCAGGGAAATGACTGAGCAGTAAACAGACTTGATTCCATTGTTAGGTGTTACTTGGTAACAAGAAGAAAGGAGCCACCAGTTGGTTCACACAGCAGCCTGGGTGAGTCTGGGTTCTGCTGAGAGGGAAGAGGAGATTCCATAAAGTGATGCTGAGCTTTGTACACAGCACAGCTACGTACCTGGAAAACAGCTCAGTGCTTACACCACTAGAGTCAGGGTCCGGTGGGAGAAGGAAGTGGGTATGACTCTAACAGGGCCACACAGAGGTCCCTGCAGTGACAAATGTCTCGCCTGTATTGGTGTCTACATTCTGGATAAGAGATGAGAGTTTTGCAAGATGATCTCATGGGAAATCGAGTCGAAGGGACCTGGGTTCCCTCTGAATGCTTCTAAAGCTGCATTTAAACCTACAATGGCCCCAACATGAATACGTTCAAATAATGCATGGGAGCTCATTCTGCCGCATTGGCATGAGGGCTTGAGTTCAGGTACCCAGCCCAGGCATGGTAGCGGAGATCAGCAGCATGTCCCTGAAACTCATTGGCCAGCCAGGATAGCTGGATCAATGAGCCAGGTTCCGTGAGAGATTCTGTTTCAAAAAAAAAAGATGGAGAAGATACTTAATGTTGACCTCTGGTCTCCACAAGTATGCATACACACACTTGTGCAAGTGCACCAGCACACACACACACATACACACAATTTTGGAGGGAAGGCAACGGATGCTTTGACAGGCTAAAATGAAATTGGCCCAGGAGTAGCCTATACCCACCATGGCCTCAGGAGGTGCGCAGACTCTTCTCTTTTCTCATGCTGGAGAAAGTCACCTCCGGCCCCTCCCATCTTTCACCTCCCCAAGTGGGAAAAAGCTAAGCCAGTTGCAATCCAAGTACTAAATGACAGATGCCTGTTCACACAGGGTGCTTGCAAGGGATGCTTCAGCTACTGGAAACAGGACCTGTGAACAAAAGTTTCTCCTCTAACCTCCCCTCCCCCCCCAAAACAAAACAAAACAAAACAAAAAACCAACCAAACAAAAAGCTGCTGGCACAGCAGAGGTGGAATGGGGGGAGGGTGTAGGTGTGGGAGGGTATTTAAGGTGGAAAGGGCAGAGCACCTCCTTGAACTCTGAACAGCCAGCTGGTCTGCAGGTTCACTGTACTGTAGAGGGTAAGGAAGAAAGACCTGAGCAATAGGTTTCGGGGACCATCACAGAATGCAAATGGCAGTAGTGCTTCAAGTTAGCTGGGAACAGTTAGACCAGAGAGAAGGGATCGATAGATAAAGGACGTGTATTAATTTGCTTGGAACTGTTCACTCCTTGGTTTCTCTGTAAAGAACTGCTTATTCCCATCCGGACTCTGTGATCAGAGTGAGACAGTGATTGGCAGAGGTGTGACCCCATCCCCAACCCCCCAGATCCAAGCCAATTGGACCAGTTGGAGGACTGCCTTGTCTGTTGTACCGAGTCTTTGTGTGTGTCTGTGTGTCTGTGTGTCTGTGAAACTGAGAGTAGTAAGCTTTTTGACAGACAGCACTGTGGATAAGCTATCTAAGAAGGGAGGTGACACCCTGAATCTAAAGAACCAGAAATAAGACAGTGGCCGGATGGGCTGGTACCCACGACATTCATCCCCCAAGCATTTCACCCTAAGGATGGCTGTATTTGTGTCCATGGAGGAGCTGTGCAGGAGTTACAAATGACCCCTTCATCCTGCCCCAGAAGTTGGAGCAAAGTCAGATCTAACACAGTAAGGGAAGGCTTGGTAAGGAGTCTGGTCCACTTATGAATTCCTGGGCAGAAAGCTCTGCTCCACTGATGGGCCTTAGAAATAAAAGGCAGTAGGGTCTCAGGATGTGTTGCAGTAGATAAAGTGCTTGCTTAAAATGTACAAAGTCCTGGGTTCCGTCTCTAATACTGCATAAACTAGGTACACTGGCACACACTTGTAATTCCAGTATTCAGGTAATGGAAGCAGAAGGATCACGAGTTCAAGACCATCCTTGGCTAAGTAACAGGAATGAGGCCAGCCTGAGCTACATGAGGCACTGTCTCAACTGAATAAAGGAGAAAGTGATATGGGGGTGGTCCTGGAGTTCTGAGACTGGAGAAGACACCAAAGAATCAACAACCAGAGGCTGTCCTTGTACATGTGAGTGTCTGTGCTGCACAGAATGACCCACTCATAGTCAGTATTGTGGCTCATTTTGAAGTAAGAGGAAGTCAAAGCTTGCTGTAGAAACCAAGCCAATATAACATAAAAGGAACAACCAGGCTGGGTCTCCATCACTCATGAGCTCCAAGTCAGTTTCTTTATAGTTACCCAGCGCTTTCTGCACTGGTGCTGGGCTTCTGCCTTAGTGAGCTTGGTCTGCTTAATGATTACCCAGGGCTCTTTGCCAGCTCACATAGGTTGGCTGCCCAGACCTTAAAGATACCTTGGAGGTAGAGGTCAGTCTGCAAACCTTGGTGATCATGGTGCAGAGTCAGATGGATGTGGGGCCATGTCCAGGCTCAATGTGGAGCTCTGGAAAAGCTAGAACACCTTGAGCCTTCCAGGCAAGCTCCATAACCACACCTCCCTCCTGTGGCCATTGTGTGAGTGAGGCCAGGGACAGAGAGCTGCTCAGCACAGACAGCTAGCACTCCAGCAGGCCAGAGGAGCCCAGGCAGGATTCTCCCATGGCGTTGCCAGCCTTCTGACTGTTCCTAGTCCCCTGGGCTCTAGCTTTCTCTTGCCTCACAAGTTCAGCCCTGCCAGGTCATTTTTTTTCTATAAACTTTTCCAAATGTCACTCCTTGTTTTCTTCTCTTTTAATGCTTTGTGTCTTTATCTAGGTGACATTTTTCCTTTCCTTCCACAGGGACTGTTGCAAGAATAGGAGCAAAAATAACAACAGGGCCTCTGGTTAGGCCTTCAAAAAGTGGGGAGATATTTTGGTCTGGAGACAGCCAGAGAGAGTCCCTAGGGGACTTGGGGGTGGGGATAAGTTTGGGAACCAAAAGCAAGGGATTGACCTGAGTGGGCTTCTCAAATAGGTCCAGAGCAAGGTTAAAGGGCAGGTCTCCCTCTGTGTGATGAGCACAGAGAAGCCATCCATGGGTTGCAGAATGGCTCAGCAGGGTGAAGATGCCTACTGCTGAGCCTGCCAACCTGTTTGATCTCTCAGACTTACATGGTGGAAGGAGAGAACTGACTCCCACTGGTTACCATCTGACTTCCATGTATATGCTGTGGGCCATGACTTTGTATAAACACACAGTAAAATAAAAGTGAGAAAAATGAAAAAAGAAGCCATCCATTTGTGGGACAGGTTAACATCTATGCCAGTCAGCTCAAGCATCCCCTGGCCAGGTGAAGAGAGGGATGGGCTGAACTCACAGTGATGGGCTTTACCTCAGTTGGGCCCTCCTGAGTCCAGGCCCTTCAGCCTTGCATTATTGTGCTTGCTCTCTCAGAAAGCTTGTTGAGGACGGCTTTCATCCCAGAATCCTCCACAACCTGGTACCCATGAAGCATCAATGAGCGCTCCCATGAGTGCTGAATGAAGTGACTGAATTCTACATTCTCTGGGGAAATGGGGAGTAGGCCCTCCTTAGTAAGTCAACAGCAGATGACTTTGTGTACAAATGTTCCTCACTGTCTCTGTCACCCACAGCGTCTCTCTGTGGTCCAGACCCTCTGCTGGGTGCCAGACATTTAAGTAAGCACAAAAGAGCTGCTGGTGGGAGCTAGCCAGTCAGGGTTTTTTTTCCCTCCCAAGAATCTGAACTTGTACCCTGAGGTAAGAGGCAGCCCTTCCTCATTTGACCATCCTTGGGAAGAATGTTAGAACCAAGAACCAAGAATCATGGCTCCTGGAGCCTTCGCCACCATTGTCCTTCCTCCCAAGGCCCATGCTATTAATTAGAAGTCTTTGGATCTGCCCGGCTCATGTGCTCCGTGAGCTGAGAGAGATGGGGTTCATTTGTGTTGCTTGCCAGCAAAGGAGGCTTACTCACCCCCCCCACATGCCCTTGGGGGGAGGGGGGTGACTAGAGCCACGCACCATTGTCATCTAGGTGTAGGGGATGAGTAGGAACTGGGGCTGCTTGGAGCCCTGAAGGGATCCCACTGTGTGCATTTCTGGGAAGCCCAACGGAATAGAGCTCCAGCCCTGGAGCTCCTTGGTGAGGCTCTAGAGTAAGGAGGACTGGATGGTCCTTGCCTTGATGCTAATGGGAG
Source organism: Rhynchomys soricoides (assembly GCA_019843965.1). Lineage (NCBI taxonomy): Eukaryota > Metazoa > Chordata > Mammalia > Rodentia > Muridae > Rhynchomys > Rhynchomys soricoides. Next base: position 2,389,339 of record JADRCH010000249.1, on the reverse strand, counting down.
GTGGAGCCTTTCAGAGGAAATAAGTTTGGTCACAGGGAGTGTGACCTTGACTGTGACTCTGGCCTCTCCCCCTCCCCCATCTCCCTCAGCTGTCATGAAGTAAGCAGCTTCCTCTCATCCTCACCACAGGCCCAAAGCAACAGGGGAGACATGAGCAGAAACTCTGAAACTGTGAGGCCAACCAAACCATTTCCCCATTTGGTCTTTTTCAGTCGGTTACCTCTGATATTTTGTCACCGAGACAGAGAAGTGACAAGCACACAAGGACTGTGCCAGGCAGAGTGGGTTGAGTTAAGCTGTGTGTCTTAGTCAGTGTGCTATTGCTGTGAAGAGACTCTGTGACCATAACTCTTAAAAGGGAAAGCAGTTAATTGGGGCTGGTGTATTGGTTCAGAGTTTAGTTCACTGTTATCATTAGCACACAGGCGGACACAGTACTAGAGAGGAGCTGAGAGTTTTACATCTGGATCTGCGGGCAGCAGGAAGAGAGAGGCACTTGGTCTGGTTGGAGCATTTGAAACCCCAAAGCCCACCCCCAGTGACACACTACCTCCAACAAGGTCACACCTAATAGTGCCACTCTCTAAAGACCAGGTATTCAAATATATGAGCCTGTAGGGACTGTTCCTTTTAAAAACACCTCACGGGCTAGAGAGATGGCTCAGCAGTTAAGAGCACTGACTGCTCTTCCAGAGGTCCTGAGTTCAATTCCCAGCAACCACATGGTGGCTCACAACCATGAAATGGGATCTGATGCCCTCTTCTGGTGTGTCTGAAAACAGCTACAGTGTTTTGTTTTGGCTTTTGTTGTTGTTGTTGTTGTTTTTAATTTTTAAAACAAAACAAAACACACACCTCATGGTAGTAACAAGGAGCCCCACTCTAAGATTCTGACCCATGGCCATGATGAGTTTTCCAGAAGCTCACTTTCTAGTCATCTCATGCTAAGGCAATAGAGTGACCACTTTGGGAAATTGCCATGTGGTTGCTTAGTGGGTTTTGTTGACAATAAGAAAGAGGGACGTGGCCCTTAGCCCCCCATCACAACCCCCAGGGTAGGGTCTTGGTGATTCCTAGTCAGCTTTTGGCCCAAAGAGCTGAAAATTCCTGAGATATGTAAAAATTGCTTAGATACCCACTTCCCCCCACCCCACATGAAGGGGGCTCCCCTCAGTTTGATACGAGAGAAAACTGGTACCAAATGGAAGGACATTGTCTCTGATAGAGGTAACACTCACAAAATCCCCAGGAGGATTCCCTCAGGAGAGACCTATTCAGTGAACTCTTCCCTGAAGAAGTCAGTCCAATGAAGTTCTTGCCAGGTTCTGGGTGAGCCAGGAACATTGGCAAAAGTGAAATGACCCTCCAATTAACACCAGAACCTTCCTCCCTCTCCAGTGATTTTGCTGGCTAACTCCTGCCAAGATTCTCACACATTTCTCAAATCCATCTAGGGAACAGGAAGCTGGCCAAATTCTGGACCTCCCAGGCTAGCTTGTGGCCAGTTTGTGCAGGGGCTGGGCACCAGGTTCAGTGATGACACTCGATCTCTAAGAATTAAACTTGATTTTTTTTTTTAAACCATGATGTTCATAGTGATTCAAAGGAGGCAGACTCCGTAGAGATGATAAAAAGCTCTGACCTAAACTGGCTCCAGGCTGAGCACATTTTGACACGTCGAAAGTGATGGTTGAGCACTCATAGGGGTGCCTGGCAAAACAGCACAGGCAATAAGGCCGGGGTTCAGAGTCCGGGCACTGGGGTGTCTAAATGGATCCACTGGCCACGCTGGAGAGCCAGAGCCACAGGGAGAGAAGCTAAGGAGGGCCAACTAAGAACACTGAGGAAAATCTTCCAGAATAGTCCGTAAGAAGACACTCAGGGGACAGGAGCAAAGCTGAGGAGAAGCTGTGGAGTGAAGAAGGGGGAAGAAAACCCAGAGCAGTGGGGCATCCAGGTTCACCAGCCACCATGCCCGAACAGCTCCCAAGACGTGAAACCTAGGAACCAGATAGGATGGGACAGACACCTGTTCCACAGAGTGTTGAAGCCATAGGCCAGAGCAGTCTCCAAGGGTCCTCCATGAAGGGGGAACAGAAGTTAAGAACGTTAAAGCTCAAAGGTAGCTCCTAGTCCGCTTCTTTCTTGTAAGGTCTTGAGATTTACTTTACTATCAGTGCGCAGGTGCTCATGCACATGCGTGTGCATATTATGGGGGGGGGGAGGAAGAGAGGGGAAGAGGCGGGAAGAGGGGGGAGAGAGAGAGAGAGAGAGAGGTGACTATGGGTACACCTGTACAAGCTGGATCATAAGTAACTTTCGAGAGTCAGTTCTTTTTCAACTACAAAGTTCAGAGATCAAACTCAGGTCTTCAGGCTCAGCAAGCACTTTCAGATGCAGATTTCTTGTCCTGAGTTATAAAGCTCATGTGACATCCCCAAGAGATGTGGGAAACTAGACCCGAGACTCCAGCAAGAAAATGGATGGCAGAGGAGCTAATGTCACAGTGTCAAAGTGGACCTGTCAGCAAAGAAAGACTGAAGGAAACATGTCTGCCTTGGTCTGGGCTCTGAGTGGAAAAAACATCGGCCTTGCTGGAGATCCCAGCACACCAGACCTTTCCCCTGCTGCCTGGAGTTTAAATGAAGACTGCCGATAAGATTTGGAAAACCCCACGCAAGAGATTTCCTGAAGTAGGGCTAGCTAGTAGCACCCTGGGGTGAGAATGTTAGTCCTTTCTGGAGTAAGGTCATAGCCCAAGCCTCAGAGGGCTGCCGGGGGAGGAAAGCCTGGGGTGAGCATGAGTCACAACCCACAATTACAGGAGACAGGAGAAAGTGAGCCACCTGCTAGAAAGCAGCAGAAACCCCAGCAGGACTGGGGGGTGTCAGACAGTGGTCAGGTGTTCCCAGACGAGAAGGCAAGCAGAGTTAAAGCCCCCCATAACTGTAAATGGTATTCAAGCTTGAACTTGTGTCAGACTCACTGAAAGTTTTTAGAGGTCACAGGTGAAGTTCTGCCCTCCCTCCCTCCCTCCTTCCCCACCTCCTTGTCCTTCTCTGACAGACAAGTGCAGAGGCCAGGGGAACACACAACTAGTAACATAGAATCAGCCATGAGACTTATGTCTCTTCCCTACAAAATCAGTGCTTGCTTTATACTCCACTTACTTCTCAAATGCATTTGGTAGTGGTGCTGCTGGTGCTGGTGGTGCTGTTGGTGCTGGTGGTAGTGCTGGTGGTGGTGATGGTGGTGGTGATGGTGGTGGTGATGGTGGTGATGGTGATGGTGGTGGTGGTGGTGATGGTGGTGGTGATGGTGGTGGTGATGGTGGTGATGGTGGTGGTGGTGGTG
>JADRCH010000249.1:2355683-2380985 GCA_019843965.1 Rhynchomys soricoides | reverse complement strand
GTGGTGATGGTGCTGGTCGTGGTGGTGGTGGTGGTGGTGGTGGTGGTTTTGGTGTTGGTGGTGGTAGTGGTGGTGGTGATGGTGGTGGTGGTGGTGGTGGTGGTGATGGTGGTGGTGGTGGTGGTGGAGGTGATGGTGTTAGTGATGGTGAGTGTGGATTTGGGTACTCACACATGCAGAAGACAAAGGGCAACTCCAGGAGTTGTTGCTCAGAAACAATGAACTCTACTTTGGGGAGTGAACCAATCGTCTGGATTGGCTGGGCAGTGAGCCCCAGGGCTCCTCCTGCCTCTGCTTCCCCAGATCTGGGATTGTAAGTGGAGGTCACCACGCCCAGCTTCTTAAGAAACTGGTCTTAGGGAATAAACTCTGGATTTCATGTTTGCACAGCCAGCTCTTTGCCTGACTTGCCGTCTTCTCAGTGCTTTGGAGTTATTCCTGAGGTTGTTTAGACTGAGGGAGGGAAATGGTCATGGGCTAGTTTAGAGAAGGAAGACTGAGATGCCCACAGACCCTATCCTGACTAACTGTGCTGTGTCCCCACTCATGGAACCTGGAACTGCCATGGTATTTATCCTGTGAGTTTGACATCAGAGGGAAAAACCAGAGAGAAGTGGAGGGGTGGGGTGTGGGAGAGGAAGGGGGGTGGAACTGATTATTCAGAGGCAGACTCTGATAGGAAATAATCACACGAAGCGATTCTCAGGAAGACAGAAGCTTGAGGGCTGATGTAGTTTTCAAAGCTGTAGAGATTGCTAGCTCACCAGATGTATGTCTCACTGCTCCTCTGTTATGAGGCTGTCTGATGCTGCCTAGGATGCATACTGTCCAGCTGACGAGGCAGTGCAACCTTCAGTGTAGTTCTCTTCAGTAGAAGGTGAGCCAAGAGAGGGACCCATTTCCAGGCTGGGATGAATGCTGCAAGCCTGTTTGTGCCTCACAAAACCTGTGTGTTGCTTTCTAATGTCCACTGCAGTACAGATATGCCTCATCTTGCAGTCAGGTTACATCCCAGTGAACCCATAGAAAAATGAAAACATTGTAAGAAGCCTGGTGATGCATAATACTATAATCCCAAAAGTCTGGAAGCTGGGGATTGTGAGTTCAAGACCAACTTGGGCTACAAAGAGAATTTGAAACCAGCTATGGTTATATAGATAAATCCCATCTCAAAAAAAAAAAAAAAAAAAAAAAAAAATAAAAAAAAAAAACCCCACCAAAAAAAAAAAAAAAAAAAAAAACAAAAACAAAAACCAAAACCTATCCCATAATAATCCATACATACATGGGTATATATGCACATGTAAATGTAAAGTCAAAATGTGATTGACAACTAATCTTCCCAATGCTATATCTTAGTCTAACCTAACTGAAAATTCTCAGAACACCTTCATGAGCCTGCAGTTGGGCAAATCCATATAGCAAAGAACATATTTAATTTAATTTTATGCTTATTGATTCTTTGTGACGTTTACACTATGCACCCCAATCCTACTCATCTCCCCATCCCTTCATACCCGCCCTCCACCGTTGCAACTCCCCCTCTCCCCCAAAAACATCTCATTGTGGAAGCTGTAGTGTGTGAGAGTGTGTCCCTCAGCACACCCTTTGTCCACACTTCTTGCAAATGTTCGTTGCAATGAGTCGTTGGTCTGGTTGGAGGTCTGTGGCGTCTGCTACTTTATCAGTACTGGATCCTCACCAGAACTCTCCTCAGATATCCTGTTGTTGCCCAGTGTGATGGAGATCCTGCAGCTTTGGATCTACAGGACAGACCCTTTCGTGTGCTCCAGAATTCACAGATGGGTAGATGTTGGGGTGGCCAACTCAAAGCCTTGGATTTGGGCTTGGGTGGTAGCTGAGCTGGTCAGCCCACTAGCCCTGTCGCACCCACACCATCAGGGCATGCTCTCAGGCACTGTCCTGGCTAGCTCACCCACTGCACCAGCTGGCAAGGAGCAGGACCAGTTTTCCTGCCCTCACACCCTGGGAACTGGATCACTCACACCCATGCCAGCAGGGCCAGTTCTATTGTGCTGCCTGGGTGAAGTGCAGGACCCACTCTCTTGAGTATTGCAGCTGGTGAGGGGCAGGGCCAACTCTCCCGCACTCACACCCGCAACCCCCATAACCAGGACCAGCTCTACTGCCCAGGAGGGATGCATGGCCTGCTCACAGATCATATTTTATAACACAATATGGACTGTCTTGCACACTTTGTTAAGCACTTGCATTGAAAGATGGCTGACAATTCAGATTACTGCACAATTCTGTTGTTTTCCCTTGTGATCATGTAGCTGCCAGGAGCCACAATGTGGCATGCTGCTGCAGTCTGGCATGGCCAGAATACTGCACTGTGTATCGTTACAGGGGAAAAGATAAAAATTCAAAGTCAATTAAAAATGTTATCAGACCACCATAAATCAGGGGTGTCTGTAATGCAAAGAGGTGAGATCTTGGGAAGTACGATGGGCTCTCTAGCTGCACTCACATTTTTTTTTTCTTTTTCTTTTTTTCATTTTTCTTTTCGAGACAGGGTTTCTTTGTGTAGCCCTGGCTGTCCTGGAACTCACTCTGTAGACCAGGCTGGCCTCGAACTCAGAAATCCGCCTGCCTCTGCCTCCCAAGTGCTGGGATTAAAGGTGTGAGCCACCACTGCCCGGCACATTTTATTTTTCCTTGAGACAAGGTTTCACTGTGTAGCTCTGGCTAGCCTGGAATTTGCTATGTAGACCAAGCTGGCTTTAAACCTGCAAGAGATCTGCCTGCCTCTGTCTTCTGAGTGCTATGGTTAAAGGCTAGGGAATCATGCTCTGTAACAGGCTCAAGTGAGCTGGCTTATCCCCACCACCAGGAGAAGACAGCTAGAAAATGGTAACTATGGAACAGAACAGGATTCCCAGGCACAGGGTCTAGCTAAAACAGTAAAATGATAAATTTCTATTTTTTTTTCAAATTTCTCAGTTTAAGGTATTTTGTTATAGATTTTGAACAGACTAAGAGAAACGCTAGATCTGAGACCATGTCGCCATAGCAACCTTGGATGTGGGTCAACAGAGCTACACAGCAGAAGGTACTTGGGTCCTTATATCTGTGTGACCAAGCCACCCCCACCAAGATTGTTCCATCAGAGGACAGAGAGTTTCACAATTTGGGGATCCACAGTCTGGCCTTAACTTGGTTAATATGCTCAGGAGAAAGGCCAGTAGGTCAGTCTGCTAGGAACAACTAAAAGAGAGTAATGTAATGTAAAAGTCTGGAAAACTCTGACCTGGTCAGAACTTGATGCAAGGCTCTGAATTCATGCAAGGAATTATCTCCAAAATTATGCTCTAGGTTTGATTTTTCTCTGATTCTTCTCTCTCTCTCTCTCTCTCTCTCTCTCTCCTCTCTCTCACTCTCTCACTCTCTTGTGTGTGTGTGTGTGTGTGTGTGTGTGTGGCCTGGGACTCGTTGATCATGTTAGGCTGTCTGGCCAGCAAACCGCAGGAACCCTATCTGTGTTTCCTCAGTGCTAGGATCATAAGCACATGACTGTACTCCACTTTTTAACTTGGATTCTGGGGATCAAACTCAGGTCCTCATGCTTTTGAGGCAAGAGTATTACTGACTGAACTACCCCCTCAGCTCTGATATTTTTCTCATTACAATTCTTTCAGCACAAATGGGAACTGGACCCCTTTCTGATTCGCCTCACAGATTTTGCCCCCTTCAGATGATAACTCATGCCCCCAACAATCCCAAAGCCTAGTTCTCTCTGAGGAGTTGAGATGGCAAACTGTTCTTCCTGAGACCATGACATAGGGAAGTTGGCCTGGCCATGTAGAGTGCTCTCTCCTGGGCAGGCCTTTCCATCTCTGGCCTCTTTCTCTTTCACTGTGAGACTGGAATCCTGCTCAGCAGCTGCTTCCGTCTACAAATGGGATGTGTGGTAGCACTTAGTGGACAGACACCCTGACCTCTCTCATCCATCTGCCTAACAGAAGGCATGGGAATGACCCATAGACTAGTGCTGCTGTAAGATGCTCTGTTTGCACTAGGCATCGGTTAATGCAGAGACTCATAGCTGGTCAAAGTGTTGAGAATAAATGACCATTCAAAGCCGGCCCTACTCACAGAGGATCACAGAGACTGAGTCAACAATCATGGAGCCTGTATGGGTCTGAGCTGGGTCCTCTGCATATGTTACGGTTGTGTAGCTTGGTGTTCTTGTGGGACTCCTCACAGTGAGAGTGAGGGGTGTCTCCGACTCTCTTGCCTGCCCTTAGGATCCTTTTCCTCCTACTGAGTTGCCTCGTCTAGCCTTGATATGAGGATCTGTGCCTAGTCTTATTATAACTTATGCCATGTTTGGTTGATATTCCTGGGAGGCCTGCAAAACCCAGCCCTAATGGTACATCCGTATGACCAAGGCTCGGAGAGAGCATCATGGAGGAGGGGAGCAGAGGCTGGAAAGGAGGCTGTGAAACATTGTCTTCTATTCATGAGCTCACAGTGGCAGTGTCTGCACAAGACTGGGCTCATTAACATGCCGTCATGCTTGGGGAAGCAGCTCATGAGGTTCCACTGTTCCCTGGGAAGCTACACGCAGTGAATATTGCAGGGGCTGGGGGGACAGAAGAGTTCTATTCCTCAGTGGTGTGCACTGGCAGATTGTCCTTGTTTGTGTAAATAACACACTCACTGGTTGTGAGCAGTGTAAATACACGAGACACCAAAGTCTGGAGGGTGTGCTGGCCAGTTTGATATCAACTTGATATAAGCTAGAGTCATCTGAAAGGAGGGAACATCAATTGAGAAAACGCCTCCGTAAGATCCAGCTGTAAGGTATCTCTTAATTAGTAATCAATGGGGATGGCCCAACCTACTGTGAGTGGTGCCCGGGTTCTATAAGAAAGCAGGCTGGGCAAGCTATGGAGAGCAAACCAGTAAGCAGCACCCCTCCATGGCCTCTGCATCAGCTCCTACCTCCAGGTTCTTGCTCTTTGTGGGTTCCTGTCCTGGCTTCCTTCAATGATGGACTACCATGTGGAAGTGTAAACTGAATACACCCAGTCCTCCCCAACTTGTTTTTAGCCATGGTGTTCATCACAGCAATAAAAACCCAAACTAAGACAGAGGGGGATATTGGAGAAGAGGAAAAGTGGGAGGAGGAAGAGGATAATGGGCGTGCATGATCAAAGTACATTATATGTACACACACATACACACATATGCACACACACACACCCAGATACACACACATACACATACATACACATACACATATACACACACATACACATAAACACACACATACATACACACAGATATACACACATGCACACATACACACACATATGTGCACACATACACCCAGATACACACATACATACACACATACATACACATACACACACATACACATTAACACACACATACACACATACATACACACAGATATACACACATGCACACATACACACACATACACACATATACATACATACACCCACATACACACATACAACTGTGAAAGAATAAATAAATAACACAAATAGAAGAAAAAATTAAAAGAAAATCAGAGCAGGGCGGTGCTAGAGGGGCCCTGGGAGAGTATTTAATTTAACCTCTTCTATTGAGAGACTGAGAGACTGAGGTTTAGAAAGAGAGAGATTTCCAGAGAAAGAGATTAATCTTCAGCAAGAACATTTTCTACTAAAGCCCACTTGCTCCCTATAGATTTTATATCAGTGGCTTCCTTCCCAAAATCACATGTTGTATATAACACTCACACACATAGAGACACACAGACACACACACACACAGACACACACACACACACACACACACACCATCCACTATAACTGAAATAAACAGCCCTTAAAAATCAAGGTGTACTGAATATCAGGGTGGAAAATGACCCCACCCACCCAGGCATCCAGCAGGCAGAACTCACAGGGAGAAGGACTGAAGCATGATGTTAATGTGCCCTACAACACAACAGGGAGCCCAGACATAGAAAAAGCCCAGCTGCTGGGAGAGGAGAGCTGCATTCTATTGTCAGTAAGATTTATGGAAGGCCATTGACTTAGCCTGAACTCCCAGACAAGACTTCAACATCAACAGACAACTCAAGATGACAAGTCAAGCTTTCTCATCTCTGAATGGAAGTTCAACTACTTCTTACTCCTGACCCATGAGAAACGAGGGCAAGCAAGCCAGGTCTCCAGGCCAGCCACATCGCAGTAACTTCTAGACAGAAAGAAGCCTGCTATCATTTGTTGATTTTAGCAGCTGTGGGGATTGAACCCAGGACCTGTACATACAGGGCACTCATGTTACCATGGAACTAGCTCCCCACCCCTACTTGTTTGTTTGTTTGTTAATTATCAAGATGGTCTGGCTATGTAGTCCAGGCTAGCTTAAGCACTTTACCACTGAGCTAGCTCCCACCCCCACTTATTAGTTTGTTTGTCTGTTTGTCTGTTGTCCAGATGGTCTGGCTATGTAGTCTAAGCTGACTTCAGGCTTGCAGTACCCCCAGCCTCAGCCTCTGGAGCAGCTGGAATAGCTACGCTGTACCATCACACCTGGTAAGCAAACCTATGGGGTTTTGTTTTGTTTTGTTTTTCTTCCATGTTGTTTCCCTGCTCCTGCCAAGTGACCAGCCTCGGCAGGACATCTTCCTGTTCCACAGATGGAATGCTGCCTGGTTCATGAATTGCTAATATAAGTCAGTTAGGCCCTTAGGCTCAATTTGTTGATACGCTGTTGTGTTAGTTGTTGTGTTGCTGGACACATTGGTGGGTAACCGGGATTACCATCAGGTAGCTTTGGAATCCTCAATGTACTCTCTGAGCCTTGGTAGTTCACGTAGAAAGTTAAGACAGAGGGTGAGGCCTTGGACCTGGTCATTCTAGCTGCAGAGGGAAGAAACATCTTCAGCCATGGGGTGGGCAAGCAGGATCTTGTTTTCCAAGCGGTGTGAAATCTCAGAACACAGAACACAGGAAGAGCCATTTTGAAAATAAGGAGTAACAGAGGTTCCTGCTGGGAAGGTTGACATTGTGACTGGGTAAAAGCCCCCTCCCACCTGTACTATGGAGTGCTCACACAGAAATGTCTCCCAGTGAGGATTCCTTTGTACGGCTCTGGCTGGGCCACTGAGGCTTGTGGTGAAAGCGCTCTTGGAGGACCCTCTCACCCACATACTCCTTTGGACCCTTGTGCTTGAGCCGCCATGTCCGGCTCCTCCAGTCTTCCTCCCTTCTCCAGTGTTTACTGAGTCCCATGCTGGCACGTCTCTGACCCTGCACTGGCCTTCCAGAGCACAGCTCTACACCACCTTCTTCTGTGTGGAGAAGCAGAACATCTAACAAAGCAGAGCTGAGACGCCTCCTCAATGCAATGCTCGCTGCAGCCCCAGAGGAGAGACATCCCTGCAAGCAGCTCTGTGAACCCAGCTCTGTGTTCCCTCAATGAGGATGTGTTCTGCATGATCCCGGAAGCCAGTCTGAAAGCCCACTCAGCCTTGAGGTTCCCTGAAGGCAGGCCTCCTGTATTGTAGCATAGGCGTGAGACGTCACCTCCTTGGCGCAGGCCTTGAGAGGCTGATAGGAGCTCCTAACTTTGTTCCCCTTTCTTGTATATGCCCAGCCTCCTCTTACCAGAGCCTTAAGGGCACAGCTCCAGGCCACCCCAATCCCACACAGGCCTCTCAGCAGCCCCACTTCTCACTCACCCACTCTTCCTGTTGTCACAAGGATCCCTCCCTCCTTGGTTTTTGCTGCTTCACTTGGAAGTCTCCTCCAGAGAGTGATGCCCTTAGCCCCATGCCCTCTCTTCCTGACTGCCTCTTCTCTTCCTTGCTTTCGAGATCTCCAGAAATCTCTCCATGGTTATTGAGACAGAAGGAAGAATGCCCCGAGCTAGCTGGAGCTATCCATCAAGTTCTCATTCTTTCTGACAGACTCTGCATCAGGACCAGAGCAGGCAGTGGCAGCCCCTGCTCAACCACACCATCTCTGAAACCAGTTCTTCCTTTCTGGAATGAGCCAGCCTCCTTATAAAGCCCATGAATATAAATATAGCCAGCAAGAATAAAGAGAAGCATTCTTTTTAAAAAAATGTAGAACGGGCTCACACCTACCAATACTAAAATGGAACAAAGCTATAGTGATTAAGACTACACAAGTTAAAAGAATCATCAATGGAAGAGAGAAAGAAGAGACAGAAAGTAGAAAGAAACAACAGTTGGGGATGTGTAGTTTCTAATGACTGGCTTAAGTGGATTATTTGTTAAACTCATTGAATAACTGCTCCCAGAATGCAAAGCTGCTCTGTAGCTCACTTCCAACAAATCAAATGTGGAGCCAAGGCAACCTGCTGTATGCACCTATTGTTACCAAGGCTGCTTAGGGAAGAAAGGGATTATCTGGGTTGTGGTTTCAGGGATAAGTCTGTGATTGCAGAGAAGAGGTAGCAGGTGGATGGAGCAAACTGCAAACAGGAAGGAGAGAGAGAGAGAGAGAGAGAAGAGAGAGAGAGAGAGAGAGAGAGAGAGAGAGAGAAAGGCAGAGAGGGACAGACAGAGACACATAGACAGACACAGAGAGGAGAGACAGAGAGAAGAGAAAAAGAGACGGAGACGAAGGAAAGACAGGCAGAGACACAGAAAGAGGGAGAGACAGAGGAGAGAGAGAAGACAGAGAGAGAGAAGACACACACACACACAGAGAGAAAGAGAGAGAGAGAGAGAGAGAGAGAGAGAGCGCATTGGGAGCATCACATGGCTTTTGAAAGCTCAAACCCTGCCCCTTGGTGACAAATTTCTTCCAGCAAAGCCATACTTCCTAAACCTATCAGGTGTCACCGACTGAGAACCAAGTATTCAGAGGCCCAAGAATATGGGGGACATCCCATTCAAATTGCTACCTTTCCCCCCTGGTCTCCATAGTCTCATGGCCATATCATAAGAAAAAGTGCATTTAGTCCAACTTCAAAAATCATATAGTCTTTCATAATCTCAACAAACTCCACAGTCCAAATTCCTGCTGAGACTCAAGGTAATATCTGTACTGTAATCCCGTATAAAAAGAAAAAAGAAAAGTCTGCACTTCCAACATACAATAGCACTGAATATATATTACCATTCAAAAGGTAGGAATTGGGAACAGCAAGGAAATGCTGAACCAGAGTAAGACCAACACCCAACAGGGCAAACTCTGAATCCTGCAACTCAGTGTCTGATGTCAAAGGCCTTAGATGGCTCTGTCTTTCACCTTTGCTGCCTCCAAGACACACCTCTTTCTCTTGGGCTGGTCCCACCTCCTGTGCAGCTGTCCTTGGACGTATCCCAGCTCAGGCACTACATATGTTGGGGTCTCCAACGTACGTAACCCAGGCTTCACTTCCACAGCTTCATACAATGGCTTGTTGGGTGTTCCATGCAGAGCCTCCCCTGCTACACACCTGTAGCTCTCTGTAACAACAGAAGAGAATTCCATGACCCCCTTTACTTTTATGTTCTGAGGTCAGCACAAAGGCAGGTTCATCTTCCAGGATGGGATGGACCTTGGCTACCCTGAAACACATTTGCCGAAGCCTTTGTTTGTTATGCCTTTCCCGGAGCAAAATATAGGTCTTTCTCTTTGACAGGTTAGAGGCCCACCTGAGTGGGGTCTTGCATGGGGGACATCCCTCCCTCTATTTCAATGCAGGTCTGATCTCACCTTAATGGCACTCATAGAATACTTACAACCTCTTTTCCAGAGTAAGCCTTAGCTATATAAGAGTAAACTTGCCCATGTCTTCTTCTTTCTGCCCTTTTGTTCATTTTCATTGAAAATCTGTATAAGGATGATAACTAATAACCATTTGACACAGTTAATATTAGCCTCTCTTGAAATATCTTCTACCAAAGTAATTAGTCTGTCATGAGTTAAATTTGGCCCCACGTAAGTTCTTAAGGCATGGACAAAAGGTAGCCATATTCTTTTGTGCTGAAGATCATAGTAGCGGTCTCTAGCTCAGTTACTAATATGGTTCCTCTTTGCAACCTCTTGAGCTGGGCCTCCATAATCTCCATTACTCTCTCAACTGTCACTCAAGCTTCTGCTAGAGTTTCCTACTAAGTCCTGCTTACGTCACACAGCTGCTTTTCTCATCCTAAGACCCAAAGTCTCTTCCATGTTTCTCTGAAAAAACCCATGTCAGGTTCTTCATAGCAACAGCCTGATAATCCCATTGTGTGGAAACAAGATCACTTCCACAATTTTGAGCCAAACTGGAAGCAAGATTCAATTAACTACTTTAATTAAATTACTCTGGTCAGGTCTATTCCAGAGTTCCCAGAAAATGATGATGAGTCACATTTTGCAGAAACTTATAAAGGCAAACCCACAAAGTTACCAATGGTATTTCCCATCAGGTCCAATCAGGGGCCATCTTACGTCCTAACGTACTTCCTCCTGCCTGTGCTTCTCCCGCCTACAAGTGATCAAGAACATGCAGTGCAGTTGGGTCAACCGAACTTGTTTAGGGGAGTGAAAACATGTGGTTTTTTCCTGTGTGGTTTGCATAGGAATGGCTCCCATAGGCTCATGTACTTGGCCCTATTTGGAGGTGTGGCCTTGTTAGAGGCAGTGTGTCTTTGAGGTCTCATAGGCTCAGGCTATGTCCAGTGTGGAACACAGTTTCCTTCTGTTGCCTGCAGATCCAGATGTAGAACTCTCAGCTCCCTCTCCAGCCCATATCTACCTGCATACCACCATGCTTCTTGCTGTGATGATAATGGACTGAACCTCTGAAACTTAAGTCAGCCCCAATTAAATGTTGTCCTTTATAAGAGTTGCAGTGGTCATGGTGTCTGTTCACAGCAATTAAACCTCAAGTAAGACAATTGTCTTCCATAAACAACGGCATCCAGCATCACAGAAAATATCTGTCCTGGGGTGAGGGACTTACAGGTGAGAGGTGTTCTTGTTTTAAGGATCTCTTAGGCATGGTAATTAAAACTTAACACATAACCTTCTGCTCTCACAAACCCACTCCCTGGTACTAACATTTGTCTTTGTTATTTTTCTATTGTTGTGTTAAAATACCGTGACCGAGGCAACTTATAAAAGAGTTTCTTCGCCTTACAGTTCTGGGCAGATAATTGTCCGTGATGGAAGAGGAGCAGCAGCACATGGCAGGTACTACAATTTAAATTATAGCAGAAGGCAGAGAGAACACACTAAAAATGGCATGTCTTGAAGCTCTCAAAACCCACTTCCCCCATCAAGGACACTTCCTCCCACGTCTCCCCAACAGGGCCACTAACTGTGGACACAGTATTCACATGCAAGAGTCTACCGGGGTCAAGGAGTAGGATGCGGTGGTTTGAGTGATAGCTGTCTGGAGCTCAGAAGATGGAGTGTTTTGAGCCACCCACGCTGCAGTGAGCGTCTGGTGGTAAGGTTGCCTTTGAATCATCCATGATCCTGTAAGTCACCCCAGTAAATGCAGTGGTTTGCTAAATCGGGCTTTGGTGAACTTGTTAGTTTGGTCTGTCGTTGGTTCCCTATCTGGGGTGAGCTGACCTTTGTTGACATCTCTGGAGAAAAAGTCACTGCAACAGCCACACATCAAGTGCCAGGCAGACGATGAGCCCACAGGGGAAATTTTATAGCCAAAGAGTAACAGCTACATGGAAATGAAGATTTCTTTGGTGCGGAAAAACACCATTAGGAAGCCGCAAACTGTCAACTCCTAGTTTGAGCAAGGGGTTTGATTTTGCCACATGTAAAGGTCTCTTGGAGTTTACAAGAAAAAGAAACAAGCATCCAGACACAAATTAAGAGGAGCATCATAGCTGGCAAGGAGGAGGAACCATGTGGGGGTTCTTTCCTTCCTTTCTCTTTCTTTCTTTCTTTCTTTCTTTCTTTCTTTCTTTCTTTCTTTCTTTCTTTCTTTCTTTCTCTCCCCACCCCCAAGACAGAGTTTCTCTGTGTAGCCCTGGCTGTCCTGGAACTCACTCTGTAGACCAGGCTGGCCTCGAACTCAGAGCTACCTTCCTCTGCCTCCAGAGTGATGGGATTAAAGGTGTACACCTTTGCCACCATACCCAGGTGGAACTAAGTGTTTTGCTTTTTTTTTTTTTTTTCAACTTTACTCATAAAAGAAACACAAATTAACTCATGAAGAGACATGTCTTTATTCCCACTTATCAACTCAGAAAAATCACATTTCATAGCTTGCTGGTGAATGTGTCAATTGGCACAATCCCTGAAAAAAAAAGCCAGTGTCTCAAGGGGCTAATGGGGTACAGGCACTTGCCACCAAGTCTGATGACCTGAGTCTTCTCACCAGGAACCACATGGTGAGCGGGGGTGGGTGGGTGGGGGGAAGAAACCACCTCCCACAAGCTGTTCTCTGATCTCCACATGTGTATGCCTACGCAGGCAAACTAAATAAACCTAAGAGAAATTTCAAGTCAATTGAGCCCTCAAAAGAGAAAGAAAAAGTAACTCACACATCGTCTGTGATGGGTAATTGTGATCTTCAACTTGAGATCTAGACAAGCTCACCAAGAGCACAGACTTCTGGAAATGCCTTTGAGGGAGATTCTAGGTTGGGCTAAGGAGAGAAGGCCCACTCTAACTGTGGGCGGCACCATTCCATGGGATGGCATTCTCAAATGAATACAAAGGTGGAAGCAAGCTGAGCACCGCCAGCCTTCACTCTCTCTCTCTGCTTCCTGATTGCAGACACAGCATGATCAACTGCTTGGTGCTCCTGACATCTGGACTCCCCTGCCATGATGGACTGTACTCTCAAAACTGTGAGCCAAAATAAAGCCTCCCTTAAGTGGCATTTGTCAGACATCTTATCAACATAATGAGAAAGGAAAACTAGTGTACCCTCCCAACCCAGATAACAACCCAAGTGGCCGAGGAGCTGACTACGTGAATTATCCACACAACAGAGTAGATGCAACTTTGTAGAAAGCATGGCAGTTCTCCATGGGCTGCTTTGGAATGATCTTCAGGATAAATAAAAAGGGGAAATGACTGGGCAAAAGATGTGTGTGTGTGTGTGTGTGTGTGTGTGTGTGATAAATCGATGTGTTCTTTTCTTTAAAGAATATTTACTAGGTACCCACCGCTGGACTCCTATTATAACAAAGGCCTTCAGTGAATGCCAGCATGTGGGGCAAGCTCCATGCGTAGGCAGCTGGGTTGTGAAAAGCCAGTCAGGCATGCCTTTGACCTTTAAGGGTCCCTTGGTACTGTCAGCATCAGCATCCTGGTACATCCTGCATGGGGGCAATGCCTCCCTGTGCCAAGGTGTTCTAGATTCATTTCTGTTGCTGTGGCAAATACTCCAACCAAAGGCAACTGTGGGCAGGAAAGCCTCACTGGCTTATGTCTTACTATGTCTGTTGCTATGATATAGGCAGTGTGACCAAAACCAACTTGGGTTTATGCATGGTGATTGTGATTAACACAATCTCATGTCATATGTTTCACTATTAATTTATGTATTTGTTTGTGTGAGCGCGTGCATATGTGCACACCAGGATGCACACGTGGAGATCAGAGAACATGAAAAGTCTGCTTTCTATTTCCACTATGCGGGTCCTGGGGGTTTTGGACAGCTAGGTGTGATGACAAGCACCTTTACTCACTCTCTTAGTAGCTAGCACAGTCACTGAGCCATCTAGCCAGTCCTGGGGCTCTGAGCTTTGTGTGGGACCGATCACCCTAGCTTCTGAGGCCCCTAACAGAGGATTGGCTACTTGTCCAAGCAGGGACTACAACCACATCTATTTCTTCACCTGACACAGGAGGTTTCCTATCATTATTGTCACATCAAGTAAGATTCAGCTCTTACTTGCTATGTGATAATGGGCAAGTTACATAATCTCTCGGAACCTCTGTTTTGTCCTCTGTGATTAGGTCAGCTACTCCACAAAATCGCTGGAACAAAGCATTGTCACAATAAAAAAGGAAGCATAGCTAACATGAATTGGGTTCTTCTGATGTGCCAGTCACTGTGCTGAGCTCTAATAAATGTCTACTACCTCCTTCCACCCCACCGTAGCCCTGCTGGCAAGGGCTGCTAGAGGTTCATTTCACTGAGGAAGAAATTAAGACTCAGAGAGGGTCAATGATGTGTACAATGTCACACAGCCAAGGCAGTGACCCAAAGAGAACATTTAAGAAAAAAGTAATATTTTAATTGAGAAATACAGAACACTTTTAAAAATTGATATTCTAATTAACCAACAATCAGAGTGCCTTTTAAAATTAACGTTCTAATTAACTGACAAATAAAATTGCATGTATTTGCTTTGTACAGCGTGTTTGAAAGCATGTGTATACTGTGCTGTGGCTAAACAAAGCTAATTGGCATATGCCTCACCTCACATATTTTTTTTTTTGGCATTTATTTTTGTGTGTGGCGAGGATAATTTAAATTTATTAATTTTGCTAATTTTTTTTTTCCGAGACAGGGTGTCTCTGTGTAGCCCTGGCTGTCCTGGAACTCACTCTGTAGACCAGGCTGGCCTCGAACTCAGAAATCCGCCGGCCTCTGCCTCCCAAGTGATGGCATTAAAGGCGTGTGACACCACTGCCCGGCTTAGTTTTGCTATTTTTAAGTCCAAGTTTCAGTTAAATTTTTAGAATACAAAAACTGCGATTTCATTTATGACTTTTTCATGTATACTGAACCTTGTTCACATTCACCTCCCCGCCCCCTCCCCGCTCCACCCCGCCCCCTCCTAGCCCTCCTCCCTGTCCCCTCCCAGCTCCCGCTCCCTTCCTTCCTCTCTGGTCTTCTCCCCAACAGTTTCCCTCTGCTCCCAAGTCACACACACACAGCATGTGTTTAGATCTAGACTTCAGATGTGAGGAAAGACATGCAACTCTTTCTCCCTCCCTCTTCCCCATTATCCTCTCTCATCCCCCCTCTCTAGGCCTTCCCACACATACACATAGACCCTCTTCTGCTTCCATATTCCATATGCACATACTCACATATAATATATATCATAATATAACATATATAGAACACTCTATGAGTACTCATTTAAATAGATTCCATTTAAATGAGAATCCCATTAAAATAAAAAACCACACACAACATTTATGTTCCTTCAGCACTCTTCAAGAATGCAGTATTTTAGGGCCAGTGAGCTGGCTCAGCAGGTAAAGAGGTGCTTGCTACCAAACCTGATAACCTGAGTTCGATTCCCAGAACCCACATGGTAGAAGGAGAGAACTGATTTCCACAGGTTGTCCTCTGACCTCTACATATGTGCCATGGCACACACACAAACACACACACACACACACAAAATGTAAAATAGATTATGCAATATCTTATCACCGGGTCATGTGATAGTCCTCTCAGGTCTATTCCTTCTACTTAATAGAAATTTGCTAATCTTTTTGGCCAACATTTCCTATTTTTGTAAAATTGTCTTTTCAAAATGTGTATGTGTGTATGTGTGTGCATGTGCGTGTGCACCTGTGCAAGTGTGTGTATGTGTGTGTGTGCGCACATGCATGCGCGTGTGCAAGCGCACGTGAGTATGTGAGTGTAGAACCTGATTTGCCTCAAACTCTTGATCCTCCTGCCTTAGGTCCCTGAACACTGTGATTATGTGCCTGTACCACCATGCCTGGCTTGGAATGAATACTCAGATTTTGCACCGAGTGAGGTCTTCCAGCACTCTTCTCTCTGTGCCCAGCTTATCCACTATCGTGCTGTCCTCCAGCCTCATCCACGGACGTCTTTCTTTCCTTTGTAAGGCAGGATAGTATCCCTCTTTCTCCTTTCTCCCTTACTCCTCAGTTGATAAACACTTAGTCTGATTTCCTGTCTCAGCTTTTGTGAGCGGCACCACAGTGAAAATGAGTGTAGATGTCTCTTTGGTGTACTAACCTCCTTTTCTTTATATTCAGTCAAAAAATTGCTGGGCCACGTGGTGGCTGTAGCTTTAACTAGCTGAGGAACCTGCATGCTTTCTCTGTGATTGAATAAGTCGATTTCCGACCCACCAAATGCAAGGGTTCTCTTGTCTCAGCACCCGATGCCTGTGATGCTCCACATCATTCCTCCTCTGAGAGGGTCTCAGGAAGCCAGGTTGGCCTTGAACCTGAGCTTAACCTTGAACTTCTGATCCTCCTGCCTCTACCTCCCAAGTGCTGGGATTTTGAGCATGCATCATACCTGCCTGCTGCCTTCTGAGGACAGCCATTTTGATAGGTATGCGGGTGTGCCTCTGTGTGATTTAATTTGTGCTGTTTGCTGACTGGTGAAGCTGACTGTTTTTCTCCTGTGTTTCTTGGCCATTTGTGTCTTCTTTTCAGAACACATCAGAATATCCTCCAAGTGCTGTGCAGAGTCTCTAGTTTATCCTAGGTATTAATGATGTCACTATTCTGCGATGTCCTCAGAATGGAGCAAAGACCAAGGCAGGGGGATGCAGGCAGGGAGCACATGACTTGGTCCTAGGAGGCTAAGGCTGAGAGAGAAGGTCACTGTGGCCCAGTTACTGGTGTGAAAAATAGAATATCTTGCCTTGCTTTGCCTGCCTGCAGGATTCAGTTTCTATCTCCAAGAGTGACTAGTCACCTAGGTGAGAACCTGGCCTTGCTATGAGCATCAGGCATAGACGTGGCCCTGTCCTCCAGTGCAGGCAAGTGTGAAACTGGCAGAAGCCTGAGAACTCTGGCTTATCATTGGCTGTCTATACTAATAGCTTTAATTAAGGCACAGGCTTGTAGGTCAAAAGCACATAGGACTGTGGTTGAGAAGCTGTAAACAGGATCTCAATTAATTTTTGATTAAGTCACTGACATCAGCTATCAGGACTTTATCGAGGGAGATGGGCTTTGTGAGGAGTGAGGACTGGAGAGGTTGTGTGAGCATGCGCATCTCCTATGTAAACATGATGAAAGACAGGAGGGCTAGCTGAGAAGGAAGAGGGAAGAAACTGAGGCAGAGTCTACTGTTGCTAGCTGTTCACACTCAAGGTTCCTGCTTGCCCCTCAATCCCACACTCAAAGGATTCTGCTCCCCATTCTACAGATGTGGAAACTGAGGCTGAGAGTCAGCTCTAAGTCTGGACCTCAGTCATAGGGCTGAAAAAGCAACAGAGAACTAGAAAGAAAGATAAACACAGGCCTGTAATCCCAGCATTCAAGGGATGGAGACAGGAGAATTAGGAATTCAAGGTCATCCTCAACTAGTTAGTGAATTCAGGGCCAGTCTGGTGAACACCCTTGAAGCACAATAAGATCCTGACTTTAAAAAAAAAAAAAAAAGATAAAAATTAGGGGATGGGGTGTGTGGCTCAGTCAGCAAGGGTGCTCACTGTGCAGACACGAGGACTTGAACTCAGATCCCACCACACATATAAAAACTGGGCATGGCGGTGTACAGAGACAGGAGAATCCCTGGAGCTCACTAGCTACAAACCAAGACAAATCAATGGACTGGGGGTTTAGTGAGAGACCCTGTCTCAGAAGATAAGGTAGAGAGTAATAGAAGAAACTTGTCATAGTTACCTTCCGCGTTGACATGACACACCCTGGAAAAGGGAATGTCAAATCATTCTTTGGAGCCTCTCATGAGCTCTGTAAGCCATGTCCACACCTTACCATCACGTGCTTTACAGACCAGTGGCTCTCTGGCATGTTGCTTTTCAGTCTTGGGTTGCCTGGATGAAATCCATACATAGGGATGGACAAGCATCCCATCTCTCATGTGTGCTCTCCTTTACAGATGTTCCCAAACTGCTGGATTGTTGAATCAAATGTAATCAGCCTTAAAGGGTAACTAATTCATACTTTTGCTTTTTCTAGATGAAGCTCTCCCTCGACACACCTCCAACCGATGGTTACAGAAATACAAGCCCTGGATCCAGAAGGAGCCGGGGACTAGATTTGAAAGGGCTTTGGTGACACGGAGGAGTATTTTCCACAGGGCCTTGGAGCAGAGGTGTGGGGGCGGAATTAGGAAGGAGTGAGAGGATTCTTACTTTTCTGAGAATTCTGGGTAAATAGACCACCCCTACCTGTCAATTTATGACCTCTGCGAGGTCTTTAGTCCTGGTGTGTTTCAGGTTTTGGTTTTGGTTTTGTCAACTTGATACAAGCTAGATATAACAGACAAGGAACCTCAATGGAGAAAATACCTCCATTAGACTGCCTGGAGGACATTTTCTTAATTAGTGATTGATTGATGGGGGAGGGGCCAGCCCATTGTGGGTGGAGCCACTCCTGGACAGGTGGTCCTGGGTTCTGTAAGAAGTCAGGCTGAGCAAGCCAGTAGGAGAAAACCAGTAAGCAGCGTTTCTCCATGGCATCTGCTTTAGTTTCTGCCTTCAGGTTAACTCCTTGAGTTCCTGGCTTTCATCTATGATGCACTGTGGTGCAGAAGCACAAGTGAAATAAACACTTTCCTCCCCAAGTTGTTTTCTGTCATGGTCATGGTGTTATCATAGCAACAAAAACTCTGAGACACCCCGGGGGCACACAGCTACAAGGTAGGGTCTGAAAGGACCTAGTCAGCACAGAGACCATGTTCTCAATACAGAGGAGATTTATTTGTCCCAGAGGGACAAAGGGCATGGAATAGGAGACAGGGGATAAGGGGAGGGGGGGAAGGGGGATGAGATATTTGTCTTAGAGACAATGGTCTGCCTCTGGATAGAGAGGAGACAGATGAGACACGGCAATTGGAAAATGGCAGTTTATAAAGGGAAAGGGGGAAACCCTGGGTTAGGATGGGTTAGTTTGTTTTGATTGGTCATATTAACTAGGTGAGCCAGAGGGGGCTTTTGATTGCTGGACTTCAGTACTTGGATAGCTGGACCTTGGCAGTCAGCCTCAGGAGGAAGTGGGTAATAAGGGAATAGACCTTGGGGGCTAGCTTTAGGATGTAATCTGACAGTTTCAGCAGGGAGAGGGGATGGGAGAGAAGAAGGCCTGCCAGAGCCATGCTTGACACCCTGGGGCCTGCTAGAGCCCTTGGGGTCTATTTCTCTCCCAAGTTTACTCCATTTCTTCGGGGGGGGGGGGGAGTAGTACCCAAAGGCATGTGAGGAGGGTGACTGGTGGTAAATCTTCACTGCATCTAGAGTAGTCATAGAAACACATCCCCGAGTGTGTCTGTGAGAGTGTTTCCAGAAAAGTTTACCTGAAGGAAAACCCATCCTGAGCATGAGTGGTACCCCCATGGGCTGGGGTCCAGGACTGAATAAAAAGGGAAGAACAAGCTGAGCATCAGAGTTCATCTCTCTCTCTACTACATGTTGATGGATTCAGTGTGATCAGCTGCCTTGCACTCTGGCCGCCATGCCTTCCCCCACAGTGATGGACTATGCCCTCAAGTTGTGAACCAAAACAAGCCCTTCCTCCCTTAAAGTGTTTTGCTCAGCAGAAAGAAGAGTAACAAGAACATGGGTCGTAGTTAGGGTCCCACTGTGTTAGATGCCATGATCAAAAGCAACCTGAGAATGGGAGCGTTTATTTCAGCTTATAGTTTGTAGTCTATCATCCAGGGAAGTAGGGGCGGGAGCCTGGAGACAGGAACTGATACTGAGGCCATGGAGGAACACTGCTTATGGTCTTCTCCCACGGCTTGCTCAGCCTGCCCTGTTAAAGCACGCAGAGCCACCAGCCCAGAGGTGATACCACTCACAACAGGCTGGACCCTCCACATCGAACACTGAGAAAACATACTAGACTTACCTGCAGACTGGCTGGGGCATTTTCTCAACTGAAGTTCCCTCTTCTCAAATGACATGATCTTGTGTCAAATAGACATAAACTAGCCAGCACACAGGGGGACAGTAAATTCTTGTGGAACAAGAATAACACAGTCAGCTGCAAAAGGAGGCTGCTTACAGCCGTGCGGACAAGAAGGGCTGGAGCCTGACTACTGTGGAGAAGCAGGTTCCAAGAGCTCAGAACTGAGAATCCACAATAGTCAGTACACACAAGTCCACGGCCTCCCAGGCATAGGTGGAGGTCATTTGGAGACCTTGGTTGAGATGACCTCTAACTGAACACAGTCCCTGTGAATCTCAGTGGAGTAAGACTCAGAGAATCTGGAACCCCTAGTCCTCCCACTCCAAGGCTATCCTGAACCTCTTGACCAGCTGTGGGAATTATGTTTCCCTTCTGGCTCAAAGACATTCATTTGCCCTAATTCAAATATTTTCACCTTTTAGAAGACTTGTTAATACTGAATTTTAAAAAGCATTTAAAAATATGCTCCAATCTGACAGGAGCAGTAGTTCATGTATTATTGATTTTTACTGGAGGATTCTTTCTTGAACAGAAGGTTTCGCTGGGTCTGAGACCTCCGGAGGGGGAGAGCTGAAGAGCTGGTACACAGGTGGGTCATCACGCAGCCTGGACATGACAGGATGACACGGCCGCATGTTCATTCACCAGAAAATGGGGCTTCCGCTCCTGTCTTTCCTTTCCCTGGTTGAGGTCCCAGATGCAGGAAAGTGAGAAGAGTGATAGGCCCTTCCCCGCAGCTGTGTGACTCTGGGCCAGCTACTTGGCATCTCTGGGCTGCATCCTAGGAACCTATAAATAGCATCTTGCTGCTGGCACTGATGGAGGAATGAGTGAGAGGTTGCCTTGAGAAGTCACCATCCCATAAGTCCTACCAGATGCCATTTCTCATTTCTTCCTCTGTTTCCAAGTACCACTGGATGTGTGTGCTTCACTTAGACCCTGTGCTCTGAAGTCAGAACTGGCTGGCTGGAGCCTGGGTCAGGACCTGGAAGCACTCCCAGCCTATCTCATCAGGATAGCCTCTGTAATTCCCAAGAACCTACAGGGCAATCCGGCCAGCAGTATCCTGCAGCCAAGCTCATTCAGCCAGCAATATCCTGCCACCAGTCTCATGCAGCCTGCTCTTGGCTCTGGTAAGAACTGCCAGCTCAGGATGCCTTTCCTTGTCAGCTTCTGCACCAGCCACCAGCCCCATGGGACCTATTAGCATCTCAAGACTCACACAAGGCTTGGGAAATTGGACTCCCCCCTGTGGCAGTATTCACTGGAGAGTCCAAGGAAGGCTGGTCGGCTATGGAGAACATAGCTCAGCTCCATGGAATAGGGCTGGAGGGGCTTGGAGCTGTCTCAGTAAACCCTAGTATAGGAATCTGGACACATGGCTTACTTGGAGAGCTACAAGACAAACAGTGAGAGGGCACAGTATCCTGGGTCAGGGAGGAGTATGAAGGGTAGACACCATTGGACACTCCTAGGAAGCAGAATCATAAGCCCTTAAACAGAGAGGCCAGTGAGGGCTGAGACTCCTTGTCCCGCGCTACGGTCTCGCCAGCAAGAACGACGCGGCACACATAGGATCCTTCTGCAGTAAAGCTTTAATGCATCTTGAGAGGGAGAGCATAAGCTTGCCACGAATGGAGACCCAGAACAATAGAACACTCGCCCTTTATATGGGTCACAGCGCTTGCCTGGGACATGGAGCTTCCCCATTGGCTCCCGCACACCAGGCCAGATGCCGCCACGAGAGAGGCTGAGATTCTGAAGTGGAAAATTACCAGGTGCATGCGCACTAGCCTGTTTACAACTTGTCCTCGGCCGAATGTAGGCGCCATCTTGTAATGGCGGATGTGGGTGCTCAGGCGGCTCCCAACACTCCTATAGACTCACCCAAAGGTTTTGCAGAGCACCTTGTTTATCAGCACCCAGTGAAGACACGTTTTAGCATGTGTTGCTTAAATTAGAGAACATGCAGGGTTCTTCCTACCATGCTGTGACATTACTGGAGGGGATGTGGTTCTATTGGAGCCCTGGAATGGTCCTTTGCAATGGGCAGACCAAGGAAGAGGCAAGCATGGGCCTGCTGTGATATGGAGAAGCACTAGTATGCCAGTCAGTGATTGAGCCCAGCATCCAAATTTGGGCAATGAAACCCAGTAAACTAGAAAGTCTTGGCCAAATACCTGGTTGGGGTGAAGACTGTCAGGGCTAAATCCCAAGCTAACTCTTTCTGATTTGTTTTGAGATTCTCCATGTAGCCCTGGTTGGGCTGGAACTTGCTGTGTAGAGCAGACTGGCCTCGAGCTCACAGAGATTCGCCTGCTTCTGCCTCCTGAGTGCCAGGATTAAAGGCTTGCCAATTCTCTGTTTCATCTTCTCTGCATCCACTCAGCCACTGTGGGCCTGTCTTCTCATTGCAATATGGGGATAGTGATATGTTCCTTTCTCCCCTCCGGGCCTTCCAAGATCAACAGGGTTACAGCTGTGCCTTGCTCCAGGGCTGAGATCCCTGAGCTCTGGAAGTCCGGTTTTCTGAAGAGGTTGGGATAAATCCAGTCCAGTCCCCTTTCAACCTGATTAATCCAACTTGGCCCTCCCATCCCGCACAGATGGATTGATTTTCTTCTAGGCTGCTTTTATTCAGGCCACCTGTCAAGCAGGAAACCCACCTCACGCTTGGTTAGAGCCAGGCTGGGTGGCAGTACAGATGCAAACTCTTTCCTCAGGCAATCTACGTGGCCCCAACTAGAGCTCTTTGCCAGCTTGCAACCTAGAGTCCATCTCTCAGAGATTTCTAAAAGAGGAAACAGATGTGTGCCTGGCTCCAAAGGAACCAGTGGCTCCATGTTGGCAATTCTGGACATGGGGCAAGTTTCACAAGAAAGCCTCTTTTCATCCTTGGACAAATACCTGGGAGACTTGACCTCCTGTCCCAGCGGCGTCCTTAATGCCACTTGGGTTAAAACACTTCTCTGGACCTCTGTTTCTGCAAGTCTAGACTAGAAATGTTTGTTAGACCTGACGATGGTAGACACCGCTTCCAGAACCTGAGTAACTGTCTTTTTATACAACCTCTCAAAGGCCAGCAAAGCACTCAGGGGTGGGCGGTGCTTATCCTGCCGACCAATTACAAAGACACACAGAGAAAGTTCCCAGATGGCATTACCAAGACCACCTGTTCATAGGCTGAAACCCTGCAGGGCTGTGAACAAAGTAAAAAGATACAAAAGGAAGAAAGGAGACCGAGGGAGAAGGTGAATTGTGGTGGTGATGGGCGTGTTCCAACCTGGCAGAGGGCAAGCTGAACTTAGGAAGCTGGGTGGGACTTGAATCAATGGTCAGGCAGGGAGATGGTGAGGCAGAAGTGGACACTAGGGGTCAGAGAGAGGAAAAGTCAGACACAATGAAGTAGTGACAAGGTCAAGATTAAAATTCAGATTGAGATATCTATGAGAGCATCCCTCTTTCTTTCTCCCATAAACACTGTGGAAGCCCAGGTCTAAAAGATAATGAGGGCGTATACTCAGCCCTCAGCTATTTGCTAATCCCTGCCTTCTTACTATTGTGGTCCTATGCCGGACAAAGCAAGGGAAGGGAAGAAGGATTTATTTGAACTCACAAGTTGAGAAAGTACAGACCATCATGGCACCGAAGTGCTGTCCACCTCTAGGATATGGCCTCTCAGTTACCTCAATTGAGACATTTTCTCACAGACATGCCAAAGGTCCATCTCCTAGGTGACTCTAGAGGCTCCTTCAGTTGAAAATCAGTATGAATATCCTGTCCAAATGTCTTTCTAGAACAGCTCTTTCGGCCCCTCAGAACCAAAAAGGGGAGCTCTCCCATGGGACTCAGTCTCCCTGCAGCCATAGGGGCCCGGAGGAAGGTGAGCATATGACTCCTCCATACACAGGCTAATCTAAGATCAACAGAAACTCTTCCTCCTCGTGGGACAGCAAGGTGATGGTTAGTTTTAGTTATCAAATCGGCAGAATCTGGAATCCCCTGAGAGTACCAGTGAGAGATTGTCTAGATCAGGTTGGCCTGTGAGCATGGTTGTGGGCTATGTTTTGTTGATGTGAGAAGACCCAGCCTAAAAGTGGGAAGCACTATTCTCTGATTTCAGGCCCTGAATCCTACATTGTATGAGAGTTGAGAAAGTGAGCTGACACCTGCCGGGGGTGACATGTGCTTTAATCCCAGGGCTCGGAGGTAGAGACCAGTGGATCTCTGGGCTTGAGGCCAGCCTGGTCTGGAGAGTGAGTGCCAGGTCAGCCAGGCTACACAGAGAAATCCTATCTCAAAGAAACTGGGGATGTGGGGGAAGGAGTGCTCTTGAGGAAGTGCTCGCACTCATCTCTCTTGACTAAGGATACAATGTTGCCAGCTGTTTTAACATCCATGCTGCATTGACTTCTGCTCTATGATGGACTGGAACCTGGAATTGTAAGCTAAAATAACCTAAGTTATTTTTGTTGGGATATATATATATTATAATGGAGACAGAAATAACACTTACATATGGTCTGGGAATATAGAAACTGTAGGCAAAGCCAGGTGGGGCCTTGTAGCTATACCTGTAACCCTAGCAGTCTGATGGGAGTGGCAGGAGGGTTGCCTTTGAGGCCAGTCTGTGGGAGACCTTGCCTCAGGGGACCTAGAGATGAGAATGGAAGCTGAAACCAAAGAGTTTTGTCATGTAAAGAGGCCAAGAAGGCAGCTGAGTGTGACCACAGGCAAACAGAGCAGTTCAAGAGGGTGTCAGGTTACCTGCTGGCCCAGCTCCAGCCTTTGAGCACACCACAAAGAACACAGTTTGAGCCAAGGTGGGCGGGTGGGTGAGAAGGGGAGGTGTGAGGGGATTGAAGCTGCCCTAGTCTCTTGTGCCACGAACTGGAATCAGAACTACTGCCAAGAGACCAGAGTCTCCCACCCCAGGTCCCTTGTTCCTCTGAGCCTTGGCCAGCACTGTTCATTCCCTGATTTCTGAGAACCCAGCTCAAGACTCACTTCTTATAAGAAACTTCCTCCACTCTCCCTACCTCATATGATCGCTGTGACTCAGGGGTGGGTCTAGACAATGGTTGAGTCAGGGTAGAGATCACAAAGATTCTCTGCTGTGACACTATTTTTTTTTTTTTAAGACTGTAGCCCTGAATGTTCTGGAACTTACTATTTAGACCAGGCTGGCCTTGAACTCATGGAGATCCATCTGCCTCTCTCTCCCGAGTGCTGGGATTGTGTGTGCCACCATATCCAGTATCATGCTTAAACTCTACCACTAAGGAGCTGAGCTAGGTCTTGAACTTGGCTCTGAGCTTTTCTCAAAGTTGCCTGTGACAGAGGATCCAACACTGGGCATGGAACTTGTCCTAAACTGCACTCAGAGTTGTCTTTGATGGTCATGAACTCATCTAAGTGTATGGAGCAGAGGGATGAACTGAGTCTAGGGGAGTCCACATTCCAATGGTGTTAGGAGCCAGGCCCTAACACTCTCCTTGGAATCTGCCTGGGC
>JADRCH010000249.1:2327338-2345683 GCA_019843965.1 Rhynchomys soricoides | reverse complement strand
AGTCCTCCTCGATTCTCACGAATAATGAAGTCCCGCAGGTCGGGGCACAATGGAGAGAGCTGCAAGACAACACAAGCAAGCGAAGGGTGGTAGTAGGCAATCTGGGGAAGGCATATCATGGAGAAGAAACCATGGAGGATGGGGTAGCATTGTGAACAGTGCAGTCAAGAAAGCTCTTTTGAGAGTGAGATGACAAGAAAGAGCAGCAAGCTTAGACACCCAGAAAGATGAGGTAGTGCCTTCCATGTGACTAGAATAGCATGTGCAAAGGCCCTGTAACAGGCAGTTGCCAGAGCTGAATGGGCTTAGGGCAATGTGCCCCACTCTCTTTTCTGTATAGCTCAACCTCCTCAGATCTCTGTGCCTCCTTGCTCCTGCCAAGGGGCAGCGTGTAGAAGGAAGGCAGCAGCCAGAGCATGCAGGAGTATATACCTCCCCTCAGACTCCACAAGAGGCCGCATGGGATATCACGCCACAGTCTGTGACTGAATAGTCACTTTAGAGTCTTTTTCTGTGTCAGACTTAGATCTGGATGCTGTTTGCCAGCTCAAGCCCTCCCATGATCTTGTAGGTGGGAGGCCATTGGCTGATAATTCCCTAGGCATTTCTTCAACCTTGATGGCCAAGAAGAGCCCAAGAAACCAGGACAGAATACCCAGGGGACCACCAAAGGCCACGTACTACACACTCCCACTTAGAGAGAGAGGCCTGAGCTGGGAAGGGTCACTAAGGCCACCTGACATCAGTGGGCAGTGCCTCGAGCTGGCAACTGTCCTCAGGCAGGTAAGGCTCTATGAGTCCCTTGCATCACCCACATTCCTTTGCTGAGTCATTTTCTCTGTCATATGCTCCCACTCACAGTGAGTCACTTGTGCCAATTGGCCCAATGTGCCTCCTCATCCTTCTGCAGGTTCCAGTCCCTGATGCAAAGGGCGCTCATGGGGACAGAAATGCTGAGCCCAAGCCAGTGGTGCTGCTTCTGAGTAAGAATGAGTGATAGGATCTAAAGGAGGTAACTCTTGAGACCTTGAAGGCAAAGGCTCATGGGAGTTCACAAAGGGCAGCTCTAACACCTAGACAGTAGTATAGCAATGTTTTGGGGCCACAGGTGAGAGGCAGCTGGTGCCACTCACTCGCTGTTCATGCTGATGTCGTTGGGCTCCCTCTGAGCATCTCAGGGCTCTGGGTAGTGTCTTTTCTCCTCTCCACAGTCACATTGATGTGGTAGAACTCTCGGGATGTGTTGGGTATGTGGAGTCTGCTGGGACAGCAATCAAGAATAACAAGTTGATGGACTGAAAAGGAAAAAAACAAACCACTTTTATTCTCTAATCTAGTGTTCACCAAATATTTAAGCTCTGTTCTCCTTCTTCCTGGTAGGGAGGTGATTACACAGCCTGACAGCCCGTCCCAGGAGCCTTGGCCTGAGTTGGAACTAATTACCTATTACTAGTAAACATCAAATTAATACTCTTGACCAAATTAAAATTAATTCAGAATAAACCAGAATAAGTGAAACAAAACCCCTTCTCCACTGCACCTCTCATGCGTATGCAGTCAGTCACGTGAACTTGCGGGCACCCCTGAAATCTGTCAAATTTTGGGAGTCCCAAGACAAACACCCAACCCACAGAGACCTGTTTCATGACTGAGGTCTCGATTGCTCCCGTTGCAGCACATCAACCCTGTCATCAACTACCTCACAGTCCATCACCAATCATCTCACATCTGCTCCCCCTGGATCCCCAGAGCCCACTTGGCTCCAAGCATAACTTCCCAATCACTTTTGCAGTGTATCGCCCTTTATAACCCTACCAGTCATCACCCAGTACTTCTTGGGCCATCTTTCCACCTGCTATGTTGGAGTTGATCTCTTTTTTTTCTTTCTCTCTTTTAAGACAGAGACTGATGTACCCAGGCTGGCCTGGAGCTCACTATGTATCGGAGGAAGACTTTGAACTTCTGATCCTCCCAAATGCTGGGATTATAGGTGTGTGCTCTACACCTTGTTTATGTGGGACTGGGGATGGAACCCATGGCTTCCTGCATGCTAGGTAAGTACTCTACCGATTGAGCTACATCCCCAGCCCCAGAGGTGAAGTCTTGTTTTGCTACCTTCTCCTCCACACCAAGTTCCTTTTGGAATCACCTAGCCTTTCGTGAAGCCTGGTGGTGATAATTTATCTGGAAGAGTGAAAATCTATCCCATCTTCCCTCAGGGTGGTAAGACAATTATGCCGTCATGTCTCCTGCTTTCTCCCTTGGGGAATTGAAGGAGAAGCTCCCCAAGGGTCCAACTGTAACTAAGGTCTTTGAGAGAGAGGGCAGGAGGTATGTTTAGAGTCTGTGTTGCCTAACACAGCTTTATAAGTAAGAAGGCAAATAGAATTGAGAACAAATCCCCACATGGGAACAACAGCGTGGATAGATGGAGAATTTCCTGAGTATTCATTCTCTGCCGGGCAGGGCTGCAGCCACTGGATGGAGATACAGTGTCAGTACAATTAAGAGATGAAGTGAATCGGCAGCAATCAGCTTGATCATCCATCCAGTTCTTTCTGTTTTAAAGAGAAACTGAGAGCCACAGATGTGTGACTCGCCTGTCAATCACAGAGCAAAATGGTCAGCGATCAGTGTCCTGGGCTGACGAATAGTAATCGTCCCAATTCTAAAGCTGGAGCTAAAGCAGTTCCTTTCCTCTTGAATGAATGGGTCACCACAAAAACACTGTGCCTGGATGAAGATGCCTGCGTACCAACTTCTTCTGTGGCTACCCACAATCCTTAGTTGGAGGGGGGAGCTCAAAGTTGCAGACAGCCTCATTCAAGGAGGAAAAAAAGCAGGTGCAGAGAGCAAAGAAGTTGGGAGAACAGCATTGTCCCAACATATTCTAGTCCCAGGATGCTGAGGGCAGAAGAGGCTATTAGGACGGCTCACACTCCCATCAGCCATGAGTGTGACAGGGGTATTGCTGTGTGCTTGTCCTGGAGCTTTAGGCTCCTGCTCACAGGGACAGCTGGATGTTATTATGATAAGCAGGGGCCAGAGACTGTGGCCATATGATCTGGGGCTGTGATGCTCAAGCAAAAATTACTCACCAGTCCTTTTTTAAAAAGACTTAGCTAAAAATCTAGTTTCATGCTTGCGTTTCAAACATAGCATTAACACCTATATTTAAACTACTGCATTTAAACCAGCTAGATTTGTACCAAGACTTTTAGGCTTCCTACTCCTGAAAACAAGAGGGACAAAAATGGGACTAGAGAAATGGCTCAGAGGTTAAGAGCAGAGAACCCAGATTCAGTTCCCAGCACCAAGATGGTAGCTCACAATCAGTTCCTGGGGTGATCTGATGCCTTCTTCTGACCTCCACCAGCCCTAGGGCATGTGGAGCACATATATATATATATATATACATGCAGGCATATACTTATGTGAATAAAATAAAATAAATCTAAATAAATTAAAATTAAAATAATGAGATAAAGAGTAAAGAAATTGAATTTAATTATAAAGTGGTGTTCTTTGGTTGTGTTGTTGTTGTTGTTTTTCCCTTCAAAGGGCCTATACCATAAAATGGGGTCTGACGTTTTCAAGACCACAGACTGTTGGCTCCTTGCCAGCAGGTCCAAGTGAGAGGAGAGAACTCGGTCCAGCTCAAGGCTGAGCAGAATGGCAAGTGTCAATGGCCCAAAAGAAACACACCAGGCCAGGAGTTGTTGAAACAGGAACTCAACTTTATTGTATCAGCTCCTTGCTTATATGAGAAGGCAAAGGGGGTGAGCACTTAGGTATGGGGAGAGATGACATATGAGGCGGGGAAGGCGTGACTGACAGGGCCAATAGCAAAGCTCCACATCAGCAATGCAGGGCAGAGGCAGGGCCAAACAGGTCTTGCTGAGTCACCTCTATACGGAAGTGACTGAGACAGCTAGGAGCTGGGAGCAAGGGGGAGAAGGCTAGGGACAGGCCCAACAATAGACCTCTCTTCTGTGAAGGTTTCTGAAGCCCATCATTATTTGGGCTATGAAGATTGTTCCTGTGTGTTCTCCTGTAGTTTCTTACTGTACTCACATTCCCAGAAAGGCCTCTGAGGGCAGAAGTCAGGTTTCCTTGTTCTTAGGGCTCCTCATTGCCCACAGCTAAGTGCTAAGCCTGCTGCAGAATTTGAGAGTCTTATTCTTCCGAGCACTGCCCGTTCAGAACCTTGGACAGCGCTCCCCATTTCTTCCTGTAGTTCCCAGGCCATTTCTGTTTCCTGTCTCAACTCTTTTTTGAAACAGTCTTTCTAAGCAGCTCAGACAATTTGGATCCTCCTGTCTCACCCTCCCAAGGTGCTGTGATGACAGGCATGTCCCACCACACTCAGCTTCTTTCCTGACTTTCTTAGGGATGTCTCCCTGAGGACTCTCTTTCCTCAAGCCTGCCTTTCTCTTGGGGGGATGGCCTAGGAGGCAAAAGCTGAGTTATGTTGTGAGGAGTAACTGAAATTGAAGCAGCAATACAGCACCTTCCGATGTGCTCAGGATGATAGGCCATCCAGCTCATATATCTGACAGAGTCACACTCCCTGGAGAGCTGTTGTACACTTCTCGATAGTACTGAATCTGGCCTATAACCATGAAGTTATAGGCTAGCAGCACACTCAAGCACATGTGCCAGTGACAGACAGAGCCAGGAACTGCATGGGGCTGAGCTAGGCAGCCCCTCATGTGGCATGGTGCATGGGGAAAGGACACATGAGGAGAAGGGCAAGGCTGAGGTCTTCATCAGTTGTGGAAGTCCAGGACCTTAGCATACACAGTCCTACTTGTAGGATAAGGGCAGGGGCAGCAGCTGAGACTTCAGGGGCCTTTCAAAGAAGATGCAAGGTTGGTGTAAAGAAAACACACAGATGGGGTAAAGTGATAGGCTCTGGGCAAAGGCTGTGAATCACAGCATGGAGCTAACCGTTGGTTAATGTGGCAGCTGGGGCAGGGAGAGATGGGCATCTCTTTGAGGTTGTGGTGCCAGCGGGTAATATCATGTGGCAGGGACAATACATGATTTTCAGCCAGCAACTGTCCCTTTAAAGGTCACGCAGTGCTGGTCCAGAGCTGGAGTTAGCACATTGGCACTGCCCAGTAATTTCAGAAACCTAGTTAGTTGGCGACTGTGTCTTTGCCATGGCTATTACTCAACAACAGAGGCAACAGTTATCTCTCATAAGGCACACAATGATGCTATTACATTCTAGCCTCCTCTTCTCCTTCTGCATAAGTCCTAGCTTCAAGGCTAACCTAGAAATTCTAGACCAATATCCTCATGTACCACTGCTGCATGAATGGGCATATGACTTCTAGTGGTTATCAGAGCTAGGGTCTCCCTCTCTCTCTTTCCCTTCCTTCCTCCCTCCCTCTTCTCTCAACCTCCTTGGATTGGGTTGCCTGGGAAACAGACTAAAGTGAAAATCTACATGCAGCACATTTATGGAGGATGCTTTTGGCATCAACTCCATAGGGTGGGGCCCAGGAGAAAAATGAAGGAAGTGGCTAAGGCAGACAAAGGGGTGGACCACACGAAGCTTCCAGTGGCTCAGCTACTCTGAAGGCCTGAGATGACTCTCCAGTCATCCTGTCCTAAGGCAAAGGGATGGATGGCAAATACAGACTTTCTGGAGGAGATGGAATGATCTTGAGGTGGGGAATGACTCTGACTGGCTAAGCCAATCCATGGGGACACACCCAGCTGAGACTCTTTATCTGTTACCACTCTCAAGAGCAGCTGAAGCGAGAACCTTGTAAGGTGACGTATGGGTCCTAATGACACTCTACCACACCTGTGAGGGACCAATAGACTTGAGTGATATCAGTGAAAGGCACATGTCAGAATGCCTGATGGGCACATAGTCTTAAAAGTTGTCTAAGGGGCTGGAGACTCTCAGTGGTTAAAAACACACACAGCTCTTGCAGAGGATTTGGTTCCTGGCACCAATGTCAATTGGCTCATGACTGCTTGTGACTCCAGCTTCATGGTGTCCAATATCTCTTCTGGACTCCAAAAGCACCTACAGTTGTGTGTGTGTGTGTGTGTGTGTGTGTGTGTGCGCGCGCGCGCGCACACACACACACACACCTCTAAAAATAAATATATTTTTAAGGTTGTCTAAGATGGTTCTACCATTTTCTCAATTCCTGAACAATGATGAGGGGAAATCACTGACCTACCCAAGCCAGAGGAGGTGACTGTCCCAGGGACAGAGCAGGCAAGTAGCTAGTAAGACTGGAGCACACTTAGAGTGGTTGACTTATTTCCTGGGGAATCACCAAAGAGCCACACATTCCTTCACTGCTCTCTTGTTCCTGCACCTGGTCTAGAGATGCCATGCACTTGCTGGGGAGAGGGGCTCCTGTGTCAGTAATCTGTGTTATGCTGAACTGGCTTTTGAAAGCATCCACTATTTATAGACTTGGCCTTTGCGCTATGTAGACACGGCTTAGCCCATTGAACAAATCTCTGAGTCTTAATTAACCCTTCATTAACCTTCCACTGGAACCTCTTGGCCAAGCAGAGAATGGAAGCCAATGTGTTGGAAATGACAGCCTGGGCTCCCCTGGGTTCTGTCCGACCTGGCAGGCCACCTGAGCTGGTAATTACCTAGGCCAAGGCTGGGAACTCTTACAGGCTGATGAACAAATAATCTTTTACTAATAGCTGCCTTGTACATAGAACCTAGCTCTCTCTATCTCTCTCCTCATTACCTTCTGGGAACCCAGAGGCAGGATGTAATAATATTGCTAAAATTTCTCTCTCTGTTTCCCTCTCTTTGCTTTAATAAAAAGGAGGCCATGTGGACTCTGGCTCAGGAGAAACAGCAGGCAGATTGTTGGGGGTGGTCACTAGAGAAGCTTCTATCCCTGTCCAGGAAAAACAAAAAAACCAGATGCTCAGATCACATCCTGCAGAGGACCTAAGGAAACAGTGAATATTTCTAGAATGTGGTCCTTAATGAATGTCAAAGCGATTTGGAGGGCTGCCTATTGGCCCACATCACCAGGAAGAGGCGGGGAGGTGTTGGCTATCTCTGGCCCCCAGGACTCTCAACAGAACTTAGGAGAGAGTGGGGGAGGAAGGAAATAAAATAGAGAAAGGCGTGAGAGAGTGGATAGAAAGATACAGGGAAGGAGGTGGGATTAGAAACAGGAATGCAGGGTGAGGGTCACAGAAAGGAAGTCCCAAGGATGGCTAGGGGCCCTGTCAATCAACTCTCAAAGCGACTCAGGGCTTCTCCCTGGGGCATCCTGGTCCCTCCCACCTGGAAATAGGACAGACTGGAATTTACCTATAAAGTGTCTCTTCTGCTTCCTGCAACCCCAGGAGGCAGGCACTGCTCTTCGAGTTATTTAGAGAAGAGGGTGAAGCATTGAGAGGTTGAGAGACTCACCCCAGATCACATGCTAGGGCCTCTGTCCTCTCGGCTATGAAAGGTGCATAAGACTATCCTGTTCATTTCACAGTGCAGATGCAGGCGTTGAGGTGATTGTGTTTGTGAGGGCCCTGAGCAAGCTGCAGGCTGCTCTTCATACCTTCTGTCTAGTCTCTCCCTCTTCTCTATTCTTCTCTGTCCCTCTTACCAGGGAACATACCCTCTACTCACCAACTTCCCCTCTTACTCCAATCCAGCACATTCTTATATAGAATCATAGTTCAAAAGCACACGGGAGACCAGTACCCCCTTCCGTGGCCCCTGAGCTCGATCCCATATTCATGCTTCCCTGACCTTTCCTGCCTTCTCTTGGCCTCATGTCTTGTCCCTGGAACTGCCTCCTGGCAGAGGCCTGATGTCACACAGCTAGCTGTCAACAACAGATGTGATAGAGTGAGCCACTGTCTCTGTGGGAACTTGTCCTTCTGTGTTGGAATGTCACCTGAGGGCTCAAGGTGAAGAAGCCCAGTTGTGAAAAGCCCACGGATCCTAAAGAAAATTATTAGACTATCTAGGAAGCAGACAGACTCGTCCCCTTCAGGGCTATGACCCGCCATCCCCAACTTTACATCTGGTCTGTCACCCATGGAAGGCTGGATGTGGATTGAAGCAAGAGAGGGCAGGTTTTGTGACTTAGTAAGGGCTGGGCTAACCTCTTTATCTCTCCCTTCTCAAGCAAGGTCAAGGTGTCCTGCTGGCTTGATGCCACCATGGAATTGGAATACGAGAATGACTGGGATCCTAGAGCTAAGAGTATAGAGCCCAGAATCCAATTCTTGCTGGAAAAAAGTCAAAAGTCAAGGCCACTGCAGAGGTTTGTGTCTGCAGCTTCAAGGACAGTAAGAGCTGTGCAGGGACAAGTGTCTTAAGTAGCATGTAGAGAGCTGCAATGCCATGCTTCAGACACTAGGCACCTACAAGGAAAGGTTGGAAGGTGTGAGCTGTGTTGAGGGTCCACTCAAGGTCTGGGGACTTCCTCTGCCAGAGTGGCCTTGGCAGACAGCTATGGGGTGACAGTGAAGGGAGTAGAAGCAGGAAGCAAGCTTCTTGGAACTAAGATGGCTGGGCAGTGTGCCACCCAAGGTCCCCAGCTGGTCATCATATATCATCCCAGAGGGAGTTTAATTCTCAGTCTTCCCTGGGGGAGTGCTCTAGGCTAGACCACTTCACCCACTCTCTCTCCATGCTCCCTCTGTCCTCTCTGCTCACTCACAGTCCTACTGTCCAGAACACCCACTCCCCGTGTCTGCACTTCCCCCAATACCCACTGCTTCAAGGCCAGCCTACTCTCACTCACTCAATAACAAGGACACCCACCTGCCCCAGCAGCCAGACATCAGTCCTCCAGTCCCAGTCCTCTGGGAATTTGGTCTTTCGGTGGCCCTAGCTAGTTTCTCTCTTCTAAAAAAAAAAAAAAAAAAAAACCAAACTTCTTTGTCCTAGCAGAGCAAGAGGACACCAAGAATAAAGAATGATTCCCATGGTGTCTTGTTGCTAGGGATGGCAAACAAGACATAAACAACTGTATTTGGAGCCAGCTTCCAATCAACTTCCCTGAAAGACTCCTCAAATGTGTCCTTTAACCTACCTGTTTTGTTCCTTTTTCCTTTTGCATCAACCGGGATCAGATGGAGGTCTAGTAGCCATTTTGGACTGTGAGCTGACCATGGCTGTGTGTGTGTGTAATGATGCTAGGGCAGGGGGAGCAATAGTTGACTTTGATTGTCAACTTGATGGGGAGACAAATCTTGGTTGTGTGGGCATTTTCAGGGGGGGTTAATGAGAAGGAAAGACCTCCATAGGTGTGGGCGGCGCCATCCCATAGGCTGGAAGCAGAACCTACCACAGGTGTGGGCGGTGCCATCCCACAGGCTGGAGGCAGAACCTACCACAGGTGTGGGCAGTGCCATCCCATAGGCCTCTACTACAGGTGTGGGTGGCGCCATCCCATAGACTGGAGGCTGGGCCAGACGTGAATAAAAAGGAGAGTGTGAGCTTATCATCAGCATTCATCTTTTTCTGCTTCCTGACTGCGGACATGTTGTGGCCTCCTGTATCTGTCACCATGTCTCCCCCTCATGATGAATTTTATCATCAAACTCGAAATGACCCCTTCTCTCCTTAATTGTCCAAGGTGGTTTGAATAAGAATGGCCCCCACAGGCTCATAGATTTGAATGCTTGGTCACCAGGAAGTAGAGCTATTAAAAGGTGTGGCCTTGTTGGAGGAAGTGTGTCACTAGGGGTAGGCTTTGAGGTTTCAAATGCTGAAGCCAGCCCCAGTGTCTCCTTCTCTCTTCTTGCTGCCTGGTAATCCAGATGTAGAACGCTAGGCGCCTTCTGTAGTGCCATGCCTGCCTGGATGCCGCCATGACAATAATGGACTGAACCTCTGAAATTGTAAGCCACCCCAAATTAAATGTTTTCCTTCATAAGAGCTGTGGTGCTCACAGAGTCTCTTCACGGGAATAGCAAGCCTAACTAAGACAGTAGCTTTTATCAGATATTTTATTATGGTGAAAAAAGGAACTGATAGAAAATATCTTGAGATTGTGATACTGTGGGGTCCTTATGGGTTCTAGGCTAGCACCTTCCACTTTAAATGAGATAGACATATATATGCATCTTGTTTGGGTCTCTATCCCTCTGGGCTCCTAAGGGACACATTCCCTGCTGACTCACAAGCTGCTGGCGTACTGTATGCCTGTGTCAACATAATTTCTCTCCTCACAGCTTTATATTACCATTAGCTCTTCAGAAGGGAGCAAAACCTAAACTCTCCACCCAGAGCTCAATTATAGAGTGCCTTCCCAAGTCCTTTTCCTCCCAAGTTACTTAATCCTGCAAAGAACATGGTATTATCCCCACTTGACAGTGGTGGCTCTGTAAGTTCCCCAGGGACTGAAGTGAGCTTGCTACTCAGGCCTTCTTGTTCCTGTTGCTGCACTGTACCCCATGCACATAGTAGGTATTTAATAAATGAACTGCATGATAAATAAATTTAAATAAAATAAATTACCAGGGACAATTCCCTCAAGCCCTTTTCCAAGATACATCTAGAAATATGGTGAGCAAACTACAGCGTAAGCACAGATCTGACCCACAGTCTACTTTCCTGTAGGCTAGGGATAGTTTAGTATTTGGTTTTATTTTGGTTTGTTTGTTCCTTTATTTGAGATAAGGTCTTATGTAGCCTGAGTTGGTCTGGAACTCATTATGTTGCCAAGGATGACCTTGAATTTATAGCCCTCCTGCCCCTACCTCCCCGGTTTTGAATTACCATGTCCATGAACTTGAAGGTTCTAGATGGTTCTGGAAGGAAAGACAAGGGAAATATATTGGTGATTTTTGTGTGACTGTGATAAAACACTGTGGTGACCCACTTTGGACTTGACCCGAACTGGGCAATGGGTAGAGGAGTGAAAAACAGACACAAGTAACATTGTTGTGTGCTCAAAGGGAGACACACCAGCAGCAACCTTGAAACTCAGTGCAAAGGAGGAGGAAGGTTAGCTCAGCTCAATAAGGGGGTCTCTGTAAGGGAGCAGGCACAGGCTGCAGCCCTTCAGGATAGGAAGATCTTGCCATTCCCATGTGTCTGAGACACTGGTGTCCTTGATATGACCCTGCTCCTGCAATATGCAGAAAAAAAAGTACTATGAAGTTCTGTTTTTAGCTAATAGTCAGCTGCTCATTAATATTCACATTCAGACCAGGGTAAGGCTTTGTAATTCCAGAGTCTGACCCAGGAAGGTCTTGCCATTCCCGTGTATCTGAGACACTGGTGTCCTTGACATGACCCTGCTCCTGTCAGCAATACGCAGTCATCTGCTCCCCACAAAACACCACGACTCAAAGCAACTTAACTGAAGGAAGTTCTTATTTGGCTTACCATTTCAGAGGATTAAGAGTCTGTCATGGCAAGAAGGCATGACAACCGAAAGGCATGGTGGGATAGAAATCTGATAGCTCACACCCTCAACTACAAGCAGGA
This sequence comes from Rhynchomys soricoides, assembly GCA_019843965.1. NCBI lineage: Eukaryota > Metazoa > Chordata > Mammalia > Rodentia > Muridae > Rhynchomys > Rhynchomys soricoides. The sequence goes on along the minus strand of JADRCH010000249.1, from coordinate 2,334,225 downwards.
AGCAGAGAGAGCAAACTGGAAGCAAAGTATGACTATGGACATTCAAAGCCCACCCCCACTGATGGACCTCTTCCAGCAAGGCTCTGCCTTGGCAGGTTTCACAGCCTTCTCCAAATAGTACCACCATCTGGGAAGCGAGTTCCAAATTCAGGAGCCAATGGGGGATATGTCTCACTTACACCACCAAAGGTAGAATCGGGGGTCAAAGGAGGGAAGAGGGAGGCAATCTGTGTGTGTAACAGGAACTATCCCTGTCCTGCCAACTGAACAAGCTTTACCACTCCGGACTCTGTCTTTCTGACTCACTGATAAAATGCTCAAGCCCAACTGCATTAAAAATTCATTGGCTTTTTTTTTTTTTTTTTATGCTTAGAATGAAGAAGAGGAAGTAAATAAACATACAGCACTGGCTGAAGAGAATGGGGAAGTGGCCCATGCTGTAACACAGTACCTGGGGCGGAGGCAGGAAGATGAGACATCCTGGGCTATGTAGACAGACTCTGTTTCAAACAGCAGCAACAAAATGAAGTCAGCTCAACCGCCTCTCCAGCTCTGCTGTCTCTTCCATTCCCCTTGATTCGGCACCAAATCCTCTTGCTCTGGCTAGCTCCATCAGCTTGGGGTCCCTTTCCGTCCTCCATCCCCACCTTCTCAGGGGCAGGTACTCTCTAGCACACTGTAAATCCAACCAATGGGTGCAGGTTCATCTTCCTTTTGGGGCATCCTGGCTCTGGACCAGGCACACAGTAGGCTTACCACTGAACCTCAAGTCCAGACTGACAGGGAATGAGAATGATGAGTGGGTGGACAGGCTACAGCTGGTCCATCACCACTGTGCAACTTCAGGACTGTGACAGGCTCTGACTATCAGTTGGCTGCCTGGAAAGAGGGGGGATAAACCAACCAACCAACCATGACTCTGCAGGTACTGCTGGGAAGTTTGGCTTTACCTCTGGCTATGAGCTAATGCCAGCAGGTAACTTCTCCTTCATTAGCCATAAGCTCCTCTTCTATAGAAACTGGGCATGTCTGTGAGATACCAGTCCCCGTACAATAGGAAGAAATAATTGCAAAGCACAGACAAGGGAGTAACCAACTGTGTTCCTCATTTCCTTCTGGTGAGATACCAGTGAGGCAGGCACCCTGAAAACGTTCACCACAGCATTAAGGATGACCAAACAAATCCATTCCAAGGTCTATAGCTATGAGAAGCAGCCATCTATGTCCAGTGTAAAGCTGACATGTTAATGAATACATGTTAGTAGAATTATTTAAAATTGACAGTCCGAACACCCACCTTCTCATGAACATACAAAGAAAATATTGTATGATCATGAAATGAAATATTGCTTGACAATGAAAAGTACTAAAATACCCCCAAAAGAATGGAGATCGGGGCCAAAGTCCTGATATTACAAGGGTGAGATTTGAAAATATTATATTTAGAGAAAGATCCGAACACAAAACCACATATAATTTAGAAATCCGTTGTACTCAGCATCCAAAATAAGCAAAGCCATAGAGAGAGGGAGTAGATTAGTGGTTGTCTGGGGATAGGGGGAAGAAGTGATTGAAGTGTGTGTGTGTGTGTGTGTTTGTGTGTGTCTGTGTGTGTTATGCATGTGTGCTCATGTATGTGTGTGTATTTGTGTGTGTCTGTGTGTGTATTTGTGTGTGTCTATGTGTGTGTGTGTTATGCATGTGTGCACATGTGTGTGAAGGTGTATTTGCCTGTAAGGGCCCGAATGTGGTAATTTCCTTCCATGTTCCTGATGCTTGCCCTCCATTGCCATTCTGTACAGCTTCGGATCCAGCTCCCGAGCTGAGGTCAGCAGCCTTAGAAACAGCAGAACCTTGACCATCTGAAGAGGTCTCCTGGGAGACTGAGGCATGAGGTGGATGGCTCCGGCTCAGGTTGGAAGCCCAGCATCTTCAAGGTGGCTGAAGAAGATGATGGATGTTTAGGAGGCCCAGTCTTCTCAAAGCTGCAGGGATGTAGAACCACACTTAATAACAATCCTAGGGCCGAAGAAACAGCTCAGACAGTAAAGCGTTTGGCTTGCAAGCCTGAAGAAATAAGCACCACCTCAGAATACACGTTTAAAAAACCAGGTACAGGGCTAGGCATGATGGCACATGCTTTTAGTCCTGGCACTCTGGAGGAGAGGCAGGTGATCTCTGTGAGGCCAGCCTGGTCTATATAGTGAGTTTCAGGACAGCCAGAGTACACAGTGAGAGCCTGTCTCAGAAAAAAAATAAAAAATAAAAAAATCCAGGTATCACCAGCTCCTACTGTAACTCCCATGATGGGGAGACCCCACGTTGCAAGGAGCACAAAGCATCAGCTTGGCAAGCTCCAGACCAGTGAAAGACCATGTCTCTGAAACAAACAAACAAACAAACAAACAAAAACTAGGAAAGACACCTATGGCTGTCCTCTGGTCTCCACACAAATGCATGTGCACCCACCACACACATGTACACACAAAGTTTATACATGGGCTTTTGTGGCACACACCAGTGGCCTAGCATTTGGGAGGGGAGGGAGACAGAGGAGTCAGGAGTTCAGAGACTGCATCAGCTGCATAGCGAGTCTGAGGATCACCTGGGCAGCACAAGAGGCTGCCTCAAAAAAAAAAAAAAAAAAAAAAAAAAAAAGGTTAAGTTCAAATTTTAAAAAATTATTGTAGAAAAAAATAGAGATATAACTTTAATAATGTTTGTCTCTTCCAGACAGGGAAAAAACTCAGCCCTAGGTGGTTTCTCAAATCAATATGCCAGCTTTCAGTCCCTCTCTGGTGCTGGTGTCTCCATCCCGCTCCACATACATTGTCTGTCTGCGTTCTGTATGCTTTGTGTGTCTGTCTCTCTCTCTCTCGTTTTCCACTGTAATTTTGTGTTTCTTTGAATGCAAATCTATCACCCCTGTGCTCTGTCTTTCCCTAGTCCTGATTGTCCTCTGCTTGCTGCTTCCAGTTCTTCTTGCTCAGCTCCCTCCCCTTCCCTCACTCCCTGAGCCCCCTTCTCTCCTCTCCCCTGGCTTCTCTCCACTACCTGGCTGGCATAAGAACCAGGAACCAGGGACCCAGCTGCATTCCTGGCTGTATTTACAGAGAGTTACAGGCTCCCCATCTTGGTGGTTTTTGTTTTTTTTTTTTTTTTTAGCAAATGACTGAATCATTTTTTTTAAAAAAATTTCTCTTGCTCCTCAAAGCTCTCAGAATGAAGATGGTTTACTTTCATTCTCCACTGATTTATATTTTCCTTCTGTGGGTCATGCCCTTAGGAAAGAAAGAAAGAAAGAAAGAAAGAAAGAAAGAAAGAAAGCAAGCAAGCAAGCAAGCTAGCTGGCTTGCTAGCTCCCAGCTCCCATTTTGGTGTATGTGAGAGTCCAGTCTGCCAGGTGCTTTGCAGAGTGCCCAGTTCAGAAGAGGCTGCAGCAGGCTGTGTAGGACCCCAGGGTTCTTTCATCACCTCCCTTGGCTCTTGGTTTATCTGACATCTTGGAGCTGAGCCCTACTCTACTCTAGTTTAATATATACCACACTGGAGGAATCTCCACAGATTCCTCATCTGTCCCCCAAGGTCCTGTGACCTTCCAGGCAGCCCGGAGAGGCTGGAGATGGGTGGAAGGTGATTGGAGGCAGTCTCAGCCAACAAATCTTTTATATCATTAAAAGAGAGCAATGTTCAGCCTGCGGGTATGGGGAAAGTAGACCCAGAGCTCCTGAAGCTGCACCTTTCTGGTCTTTACATGCAGCCAGTATTGCAGCCAGGTGAGCAGGTCCTATTTAATGTCAGGCTCATTCACTTTGCCTGGTGCCAATAAGATTCTCTCCTAGCCTCTGCCTGGGGTCACTCTCAATAGTCACAGGTCACAGATCAGCATGCTGGAAGGACTGACCCTCGGAGGGTGGGAGTGATTCCCCAAAGCACAAAGCTACTTGACAGCAGGTGTCCCCAGACCGCTTCAGGCCTCAGGCCTTCTGAGCATCTCCAGAAGGTTGCATTCTTTGTCACAGGATCAATGGGCTACAGGATGTAGGGTACACAGCCAACCTGGCAGGATCGCTGGGTCCATGGCTGCCTGGGGAACCATCCTGAAGGACATTTGATGCCTGCCTCCCAAATGGACAGGCAATTCCCTGAGGGAAGGAACAGGAGGGGACAAAGCCAAAACACCTGTATTCACATTGATTCTGGCAATTCAATGACACATCGATGGACTGGTGGAAGCCAGGCCTCTGGAGTCACTGCAGACATTTGGAGAAGTTTAGAGAGGAGTAGTACCAGTATAGGCTGTGATAGAGGCAGAAACCACCCTTTCCACACAGCTCAGACATTCCAGGAAGGTTTCCTAGAAGAGCCAAGAGCCTGACAGACCTGACAACAGCCTCTCTGAGGAACACCCTGGAGAGAGGTATTTGGCTACATCAGAACTACAGGCTAACACAGCCTCAGTGCTCAACTGCCAGCTGTGAAGCCAGAGGTTTTGTGGCAGGCTCTCCCAATGCCCTGGGGCTTCAGAGAAATGTAATCTAGGGACATATCATATATTCGATATGGCAGGCCACTATAGTCCCCAGGAGTCTCTTGAAATTGCCATCCATGGAATATACTGAAATCTAAGCCATAGCCTATCCTTCCAGGCCACAAGAAACAAGAAGGATCTTGGAACCTCTCTGTATCTCCGTTTTCTCACCTGTGAAATAAGATCATTGATCTTGTTTTCTAGGGTCTCTTCTTGCACTAAAGCTTGGTCCTGTCCTGTCATTTCAGGAGAGAGTAAGAAGCATGAATTCTCTCTCTCTCTCTCTCTCTCTCTCTCTCTCTCTCTCTCTCTCTGTGTGTGTGTGTGTGTGTGCGCGTGTGTGTGCGTGAGTGTATGTGTGGTAAGTCCTGCCTTTGCTGAGCCTGACCTGCCTCTAGATAGGATGCTTTGTGACCTCTGACCCTATCTATCACCTGCCTCTGCCTGTCTAAGGTGAGCCCCAGAAAGACAAGGTATCCTGCTTCATCCTAAGAAGACCCAAGATGATGAAAATGAGCCCCATCCTCACAAAGAGGGAGCTCAGGGAAAACCAGTTCTCATCTTCCTCGTATGAAAACACAGGCAGATGGCGGGAAGTTTCCTAGGTTCATTAAACATGCTTTAGTTCTAAGTTAATTATGAACAGAGGCAGGGGAAGGGAAGCTGCTCTGCATGGCACAGATCCTTGTGATTGTAGGGAGTCGCCTGGGGAGGCTTAGGGACCACTCTGCATCTCCTCAAGAATAAAGAGTCTCTGCTCAGGGGCCAGAGGAGACCTCACATCCTGCCAGCATGCCCGACCTCTGCTGACTGAGCATCTGCCTGTGAGGCAAATTGAGACACCATCGTGTCTCTTCTTAGAATCTCTTCTGAGGAAATGATCAGAAACTCGGACAAAGATTTCCTGGGCACAAATACTCTCTATTCCAGCATTTATAGCAGTGAAAATAGAAAGCCACCTAGACGCCTACCAGCAGCAGGTCTGACTGCATGAATGCTGGCCCAACCAGACAAGGACACGGCAGGAAGTCACTAGTGTGGTGTTTTTGACAATGGGACGCTGGCATGAGGAAATGTCGCACTGTGAAGTGAGAAACTGAAGATGTGAAATTGTAGATAAAATACCAGGCAATTTTATAAATGGCTGTGCTCACACACACGCACAGAACTGGTGGCACATTAAATGCTAATATTTCTGAGAGGTAAGATCCTAAAAGAATTTATTTCTTTTAACTTACTCTTCTTTGTGTTCTCTTAATTCCTTGCAGTGAGCATGCATTACCCACATAACCAGAAAAATAATCACCTCTTTAAATGCCAGCCATAATGGATTTCAAGTGGGTCTGAATAATTTTTAGATACTGTCTTGTTTTGGTTTTTTTCCTCCCTACCCCCATTAAACAAGATGTCATATAGCCTAGGCTGGGATCTGATTTACTATGTAGCCAAGGATGACCTTGAATTCCTGATCCTCCTGCCTCCACCTCCTAAGTGCTGGGATTGTTAGCATGTGCCACCATGTCTATTGTCACAACTTCCTGAAAGCCCAGGCTTCTTGGGTGGGTAGAGATGGTCAGGGGTTAATTTCTAGAGCTCTCCGCTCAGGCGCTTTCAGAAGGAAGCATAGCTGGGTCAAGTGCATAGTGGAGGATATTTGACCACACTGTGAACCTCGAGATTGTGTTTTTTTGCTGGAAAAAAACCATTTCTAGTTGCACTATGGCTCAGCCCTATCACACACCTTTTAATCCAAGAGCTTTCTGTTTATTGTAATAAGATTACAATAAAGTTAACTATAGATCAACGGGCAGAACAAGCAACCAGTCGGCAGGGAGTGAACATAGGAAAAAACCATAGAGAGTAAGATGAGGTCAGGAGGATGGATAGAGAGACATACAGGAAGTAGAGAGGAGGGACATTCTGTTAAAAGATTTTTGAGACACAATAGAGAGGGAGAATGGTCCTTTCTGCCTCTTTTCCCTTTGAGATGTTGGCTGAGGGGGAAGGTCAGCTGGATGCTTTCTCTGCTTCTCTGAGATGGCAGGTTTAGACCCCAGCATCTATATCCCACGTCTTGTTTTGGTAAAAATTGAATGTTCGAGCTTTTGTTTAAAAAACAAGTTCATGTTCCCACCAAGGAATGCGGCAGCCCCTGTCAGCTCTGATAACACTATGGGAATTGAGGAGCGAGAAGATTCGGTGAGTTCCTGGAACCACCTAATGTGAGAGCTGAGGAAGACTTTAAGGCCCATGAGAGCTTCAAGGACTGAGATGAACAGGAGAAAGCCTTGTAGCTCAAGGAAGAACAAGATGTAGCCCAGTCAGTGGTGCAATCAAGGAAGGACAAGATGTAGCC
>JADRCH010000249.1:2305138-2327328 GCA_019843965.1 Rhynchomys soricoides | reverse complement strand
GATGTAGCCCAGTCAGTGGTGCAATCAAGGAAGGACAAGATGTAGCCAAGCCAGCAGTACAATTCTAGAGCTGGCTGTAACAGGTCCCCAGACCTTAGCATGACTGACTCCATGATGGAAGTACCATTGAGGCTGTAAAACAGGACAGAGACAGCACCATCTGCCAAAGACATAATCCATCAAAGTCCATAGTTCTGGGAAAGTCTCTAAATGTACTAACCTTCCTTTTTGGCTTCTGTAGTTTTGCTTCTGGCTAACCGTTCTTTTTAACTGAAGTATGTCAGTACTTCAGTAACCCAGAACATGGTTTTTGTGCTTAAGAGCTCATCTTGAGAAAGGCTCAGGGCTACACTGGGATCCTGAACATCCAGTGTGATTGCTGGCCAGCTAATAAAGACTTTCTATTAGCTTAAACCCATGTCAGAGAGTCTTGTCTGGTGAACACCCCACGACATTGGCCAGGACTATAGCACTGGATCCATTGGTCTCTTGAACTTTCTTCAAGTCTCCAGGATCACATAGGGACAGTGGCAGCCAGCATGAGTGATGGAAGGAATTGTTCACCTAACACACTCACTGGAATGGCAAGAGCTGGAGACAGAAGAGGAAGAAGCATTTAGGGAGACTCACAAGAGCCACAGACCATGTGCATAGTATGATAGTTACCAGTCCTTAAACAAAACATCTCAAAATCCAGTATCAAAAATTGGGGTCCATCACTCATAATATGGGAGGAGCTGAGGTCTCCTTGAGATTCTTAGTCTAATTAAGAAAAACACAAGGACAACTTTAATAGAGTTTAAAAGAAGAAACCCAAGGGCAGGCAAACTATTAACACCTCAAAAGCCACGCTGTCTTAATCTGGTGTGAGGTCAGACACGTGGCAGACAAGGAGACACAAGGTGAGGAGGAAAACTTCAGAGAAAAAGTAAGCTGAGATGCTGGGGAATGGGGGAGAGAACCCAAGAGGTGAGGAAAGCACACTGAGAAAAGGGATGTGAGAAGGAAAGGGGGGGTCAAAGTGAGCCGACCTGTGACCCTCAACATGGCTGTAACCTTCAGCCTAGAGGAGAGAATTCTGGGGAAAGACTGTCCAGCATCTCATTGAAGAGCTCATGATTCTGCCAATGGCTTAGGGTGAGCCCATCTTCATAGGCGGGCCCTTATTCAAAGTGACTGAAGTAACCTGTCTGGAAAGTTAGTCCCTTGCCAGGCTAGACTCTATTCTCTCATCAATGAACTTTCTACTCTAACACTCAGAGAAGATAGGAAAGTAATATCTGATCCCTAAGGAATCCTGTCTGGAGATGGCAGCCTGTCCATTGGGCCTTTGGCCATTTCTGATGATGCTGTCAGCAAGTGAACACATTGCCCGGAGTCACTCACCTCCTGCCTGCTCCCAGAAGGGAGCCATGACAATTGGGACAACCAGGAGAATACCAAGTCCTTCCGGCTTCAACTAGCTAGACCTCAATGTGGAATGATCATGAGAAGAGGTGTTACCAGAGAAGCAGAGATTGTAGAGTATCAGCTATGACGCAGGAGAAAAGCCAGGCATCTTCCAGGACAATGGAATGGGCCAGGTAAGAAGGCAATTTTGAGTGTTCGTCCCTAATGTCTTAAGCAAGGCACTCTGTAGGACTTCAGCGGAATTCCATTGATGTCTCCTTTGAAGCTCTGGCCACAGGAAGGAACAGCAATTACTAAGAGTGTTTTCAAATCTCTCTCATCACAATCCCAGAATGACTCAGCCTTGGCCCTATCCACCCAAACTTTTCAAACCCCATCTGTTTTCCTTTAGAATACCACTGTAATTTTACAATGGTATTAAAAAAAATTCTACTCACACACTGAATAGTTGCTTTATGGTATTCTCTCTCATAACGGGCTGGTTGCTGAAGGGGAGATGTCGGTTTCCTACTTCAAGGTAACAAATTGTTCTTTCAACAAGCAGATCACTGTGTGAACCTAGAAATATTCCCAGGCCTGCTGATCTTTGGCTCTGGCATCATCAGCCCAGTCATAGGTTAGACTGACATCCCTAAGCTGTTTTTTTTTTTTTTTTTTCTCCACAAAATTTGAGCATTTCCCCCTCATATTCATTGAAAGCATGTTGACATAAGATGACTCAAGTCACCAAGGAGAAAATCCACTTTGTAAAGATGCTGTTCCAAGGCTGGGAATATAGCTCAGTGGTCGAATGATTGCCTAGCATACACAATGTTCCGAGCCCAAAGTCAGTTTCAGAAGAAAGAAAGAAAGAAAGAAAGAAAGAAAGAAAGAACGAAAGAAGAAAGAATCCCTGGCCTGTACCACATGACAAGACCATGTATCTGTTTGAGTAGGTTGTGTGTTTACTGATGCAAAGCATGAGCAAGCTGGGCATGGTAGTGCACACCTTTGATCCCAGCACTTGGGAGGCAAAGGCAGGAGAATCTCTGTGAGTTCAAGGCCAGCCTGGTTTACACAGAGAGTTTCAGAATAGTCGGGGCTTCATAGAGAAAGATCCTGTCTTAAAACATCAAACAGATAAACAATAAGATAAATGAGCAAAAATAAGAAAGTAAAAAGTGCAGGTACAAGTGATAAGAAATAAAAGCTCTCTCTTTCGAAGTTAATACAGTTGGAATCCAAATAAAAAATGTTAGGGTTCTGCAGGTGGCAAACCTTTACATCCAGCTGAATGATACATGGAACTCAAGGGATGGACTGATTCTACTCATGCGGAAAAGGAGACAGGCTTTGAAAGCCATAATTTGTTCTTTCTTTATAACTCTCTGAGTTCAGAGCATATCTTAAAATATGCCTCACTATCACCATGAATAGAATTTGAACATATTCTTCTCTCCCTCTCCTTCTCCCTCCCCCCCCCACCCCTCCTCTCTCTCAGCAGCTGAGTGCTTGTGTTTGTGTAGTGTATGTGTGTATGTGTGTTCACTCATATGGAAGCTAGAATTCAGCCTCAGATATCAATCCTTCAGGGGCTATCCACTTGTTTCTTTGTTTGTTTGTTTGTTTTCTGAAGCAGGGTCTCTCACTGGTCTAGAACTCACGAAGTGGGCTGGGCTAACTGACCAATGAGCCCCAGGGATCTGCTTGTCTCTACCTCCCCAGTGCTGGCATTACAAGTGTGTGCTACCAAGCCTGGATTTTTATCTGGGAATTGAACTCAGGTCCTCCTTACTGATTGAATTCTCTCCCCTGTCTCTGAATACACCCTATCCCTTTATTTGCACAAGAACTCTCCGTGGTGTTGACAGTAATCATCCCCACTTTCAGGGAACTAAGGCATGAGAGTTCACTCAGTTCTCTCCAGGAAGTGGAGGACTAATGTCCATTCAGCCAAGGTCGTCACTGTGGTCCTGGTCTAGCCTGAGACCATCATCTGACAGCAACATGGTGTTCTTAGACACTCCTAAGAACTTGTCCCTTGTGGAAATTAGTAACTATGGTAAAATTCTACTGGAACAGGATAGTCCTTGGGGATAGTGGTCCTGTCATTGCTTCATATCCTTCAGGAGTGGGTTATGGATGGCTTCTCAACCCCATGTTAAAGGAGGATTCTAGATGAGATCAAGACCAAAATTACTGTTACCAGGATGGAGGCCATTAGGGTACCATTGACCCTGCTTTCCTTGAACTTTGAGTTGGGAAGCTGAGCTCAGTTCTGGGCAGCACACTAACCCTCCTCCATGAGACAGAGCCTGGATGTTGGAAACCAGACAAAACACCTTGGGGACAGGCTGCTCAGGTAGATACACAATTTGTGTGTGGCTGAATGACTTCCCAAGTTGGTGGGAACATGACTGTGTGTCTGTGACATGAAGCTAACCCTCATTAGGTGGAGGGAAACCAAGTTCTGCCTGCAGGAGAGACTGGAGGGGTGATGAGGGGAAAGGCTGACCTCTCATCTTCTGAGCAGGGGTCAAGATTTCAGAGTGAAGAGATGAGAGATGCATCTGGGTAGCTGCTGACAGCCCCTCAACTTGGACATCAGACTTACTGGAAGTGACCACCATGAGAGCCCAGCCTGGGTGGCGTACACTAAGTCAGCTACTTTTTTTGTATCACTAACATCACATCACAAGAAACTGCAGACACTCCAGGAAAACAGCATATGCATAAAAAGAACCATAGATTGGACACAGACAGCAGCCATCCCCAGGCTAATACATACTAAGGGTCCCTGCAGAGTATGGGGTATGAGGGAAGGAGCTGTGAAGGCTAAAAGGGCAGAACCACATGGGTCATGTGATTGTCTTCTGGCTCAAGGCCAGATCCGGAAGGGCACGAAAGGTTTCCACACCAGGCCTTGCGTCAGAGCCCCTCACAAGCTGTTCCAATTCACACTCTCAGCATCGATGCAAGAGGCATGGGGGCTGCTACCTCATCCCTCCTGTGGCCATTCAGGAAATGGTGGAGCTCCATGATATATCCATCTGTCCATACCCTCTAGAGACACCTGCCTCTCTTCTCTCCTGGCATAGGTGGTGGATAAAGGCACATGGGTATCTAAAGAAGGAGTTAAACTTGAAGAAATCTGGGGAGTCTGACTCAAGACACTTGGAGGGAGAGACCCAGGAGACAATGTAAGGGCCAAGAGTAGTAGGTAAATGTTCAGACTCTTCTTTGGGAAGAAGACAGGAAGTGTTCCTGGCTTGTGGTTCTTCGATGTACACGGTGCCTATAGAGGCTGGGCATGAGCTGGGGGTAAGGTTTTCCACGAGAGAGCCCTGTTCTGTCTGTGCAGATGCTACAGATGGGAGGGATGGGGACTTGAAAGCTGGAATGACAAAGGACCTTGAATGGGCTCTGGACCACTCAGATCACGTGGAAGAAAGGCTTCAGATGTTGAGAGTGATGTCCCTGGTCCCTGCAAAAAGACAAAAAGGCTTCAGGCAGCTGCCCAGAAGTCAGCTTTCCAAGATGGCTGTAGGCCCTAGCCACCCTAGTTTTGAACACCAGAGGCCCCACTCCTAGAAAACCAACCCTTCTGTGGGCTGCATTTTTCCTCCACAGCCTTTGATTCTTCTACCAAGACCTCCAGGCAGCAAAAGCTTGAAACTCTAGGTGATAAGACTGTCAAGGCACATCACCCCAAGTTCATGTATCTCAAATAAGTGCCAGCTATTGGTATGCTGTGGGCAGAGCCAGGGTAAAGGTGAAACAACATGCCAAAAGTGTTTCAGGCCAGGGGTGGCATGTCTTCGTGGGGACTGGGAAGCTGCCAAAGCCTAGCTTCCATATTGTCACCCTTAAATCTGTAGCAAACGGGATTACCCTCCTTGGGGGGATTTTGCAGGGCAATGCCACCAAGACAGAGTACACCTACCATGCACCAGATGATCCAGGGCTGTAGGTCACCAGGTTGACCCTTCTCACTGGCAAGCCCAGAGCCTGCTCAAGTTCACCGAGAATCCCTAAAAGGGGAGGGGCTTGCTCAAGATCACTAAGCCCATTAAGGTAACACGCAGAAGGATGGGGAAGCTGAGGCCATAGCAGACAGACTGGGCCCAAATCAGCCGGCTATGTTGGCTAAGCAATGTGACCAGCTGTGCTCAGTGTCCCAACCTGAACCACAGGAGCATTGGCAGCATTGTTGGCAATGGGTGGACACTCACAAAACCAATGGCTTTCATCCTGAAATGTCTATCCCTGTTGTGTTGGTTTGAATAGGTTTGGCCATGCTTTTGATAAGTGATACTATTAGGAAGTATGTCCTTATTGGAATAGGTGTAGCCTTGTTGAAGGAAGTTTGTCACTCGGAGGATGGGCTTTGCCAATCTTCTCCTGTTTGTCTTCAGGACAATATATAGAACTCTCAGCTCCTCCAGCACCATGCCTGCCAGGATGCTGCCATGATGACAATGGATCGAACCTTAGAATTTGTAAGTCAGCCCCAATTAAATGTTGTCTATTATAAGAGTTGCACTGGTCATGGTGTCTCTTCACAGCAATGGAAACCCTTACTAAGATACCTGTCCTCTAGAAGGGCTCAATCTTCAAGTCCCACAGTTCCTTTCTCCTTGAAGATGAAGGCTGCCGATCCTAGCTTCTCTGTCATCAATGGCTGGCTTCAAAGAATGACCCACAACTTAGTACAACAACATCTTATTTTATTGTATCACAGATTTTTTTGAGTCAGGAATTCAGAAGCAGCATGAATGGGTTCTTCTGGCCCGGGGTCTCTAGTGAGGTTTCGTAATAAACATTGACCTGAGGCCAGGGTCCCAGTGAGATGGCTCAGCAGGTAAAGGAGTTTGTTAACAAGCTTGCTGCCCTGAGTTTGATCCCTGGGCCCTACATTATGGAGGGAGAGGATGGAGCTCTGTAAGTTGTGTTCTGACCTCTATACTTCTGCTGCTATATATGCAGGCCTACACACAAACACACACACACACACACACACACACACACACACACACAATAAGTGTAATATGTTTCAATTGTCCTGGGCTGCAAGTCTAAAGGCTTGACTATAAGATCTGCCTCCAAGACGTTATCCTCACACAGCTCTTAGAAAAGACCTCCATTTCTGTCCACCAGGCTGGCCTCAAACTCACGGAGATCTGCGGGCTTCTGCCTCCCCCTCCCCGAGAGAGAGAGCGGGGATTAAAGGTGTGTGTCACCACTCCCCTGCCCAGCTCCTGTAGAGTTTCTCACAGCGGCTTTCCTGTCTTACTGGGGAAAGGCTATCTTCTTATCCCTGCATTGTATAGCTTAGTGTCCTCACACCACCATGCCGGCTTTCCTTCAGATCGAGTGTATCAGATACTTTTCTCATTGTTATGGCAAAATACCTGAAAAAAGCAACTTAAAGATAGAATGGGGTTATTTTATCTTACGATCAAAGGTACAGTCTATCATGACAGAGATCAGGAACGTGACAGTGGATCACACTGTATCCCCAGTCAGGAAGCATCCAGAGATGAATACTGTGCTCAGCTCACAGTCTTGTTTAATTCAGCCAGGGCCTCTGAAACGGTGCCACCTCAACAAACCCACTATAGAAACTCCCTCAAACAGACCTGTACATCTGAATCAAATCACTAATGCATCTGCGCTCAAGGGAGGAGATTTAGGCCACGCCTCTCCAGGGGAAGAGATTTAGGCCACGCCTCTCCAGGAGTGCCAAAGAATTTGGGTTCACATTCTGAAACCACCACAACTCCTTGCCCACTCTGTGCCTTTGGCTTTTCTTACATAGCCCAGAACTATGCCTGGGGACATTGGCAATAAGGAGACGGTACTGGTCAGCTTTTCATTGCTGTGACAACATACCCCAGAGAAAGCCAAATTAACAGTTGCGGTCTTGTACTGGAGATGGGAGAAATCCTGGAGTCCCCGAGATCCTTCTTGGCCATTGTGTCCCAAGGAGCTTCGTGCAGCTCCTTCCAGCTCTGCACAGAGTAGAGAAGTCAGAAAGAGTTTAGGAACTGAGAGTTTAGTCCCCGGAAACACCCAAGGGAACTTTCATCGTATGTGGGGTTCTTAACCCTCCCTGGGGGAAAGAAGACTGTAGATGAGGCAGATGATGCAGGCAGGCTCAGATTTCCCTTGAGTGCTAAGATGTGCTAGGGGAATCAGTGTCATGGGGCTCCCTGGAGCTCCTCTGGGGATGCCTTTGCCCTCAACAGCTTTGGTAAGGGTGAGTGTGTTGTCTAGAGTTGGCAGCTTCCCCTCTTCCCTTCCTCCCCCATGCACCCACCCAAGATGGCTCCAAGCAGAAATAAAACCTGCCACTCGCTCCAGAGGGGTTCTCATGCACCCTGTGAGTCAGTGCTGCACGTGCAAGCCCAGAATATGCTGGGTGGACAGATGGTGGGGAGAAGGGAGGGAACCAAATTAGGCTGGGTGCAAACTGGCAGAGCCAAGGATTGTGTGGGAGGAAAGACTAACAAAAGATGGTTTGGCCCTGCCTCCACCGTCACCTGCTCTGTGATCATGAACAGTTCTTTGTGGCCTCGGCTCCTTCATCTGTAAAATGGGACTGTCATGAAAAGAGGCGGCAATGCATGGTGGCTGCCAGATCAGCTCTGGAGACTGTCTATCTGAGCTCAGTCCTGGCTCTGATACTTACCTGGGTGTCCTTGGGCAGGTCACCGGCACTCTGAAGCCTCCGTCTCCTCAGTTTTAAAGCAGATAGTTATGGCGGCTGAATATGCTGACTTACAGGAAGTATGTAGAATATAGTCCATGCACAAGTGCATACACCAGAGGTCAGGGAGTCCTGGGACTGTGCCTGTCACTCTGAGGTGCTCAGCAGGCTCCATGAGTATGCACCTGCCAAGGCTGGAGGCAGCTGAGAAGAGAAAGACATTGGCTTGTCTTGAACCTTGGTGGCAAGCTACTTGTTCTAGGTATTTTCACTCCGAGTGTAGCAAGCCTCCAGAGTTTAGAAGATCTCTGGACTTTAGTATAACTGACTCCATGATGGAAGCACCATTCAGGCCTCAGAACCTAGTACATAGTGTCATCTGCCAGAATAAAAAACGAAATACCTACTCTATCAAAGTCCATGATATGGGAAGATTCCTAAACATACCAACAGTGGTTTTTGGCTTCTATAGTTCTGCTTCTAACTGGCTGTTCTTGCTAATTGAAGCATGTCAACCCAGGATGTGGTTTCTGTGCTTAAAAGCTCACCCTGAGGGGCTGGAGAGATGGTTCAGTGGTTAAGAACAGTGGCTGCTCTTCCAAAGGAGCCAGGATCAAATCCCAGCATCCACATGGCAGTTCATAACTGTCTGTAATTCCAGATCCAGGGGATCTGACACTCTCACACAGACTTACATGGAAGCAGAACACCAATGTAAATAAAATTAAATAATTAAAAACAATAAAAGCTCACTCCAAGAAAGTCTCCGGCTACACTGGGCTCCCAAACACCCAGTGTAGTCACCAGCTGGCTAATAAAGACTTTCTATTGGCTCTCACCCATATTCAAGTGGTCTTCTCTGTCTCTTCAACACTCCTTCACCACTACAAGGTCTTGTATCCCTTTTCTTCCAGAGAGCTCTTTTTTAATGATAAAAGCCTATAGAGTTCCCAAGAAGGCCCAGGGGGCCATGGGGTTGGGAAGGAGGACAGAGAGGCCACAGACCAGACTTCGAAAGTCCAGAGTGCCCCTCGATGGAAAATCAGGTGTAGTCTTAGGCCCAGTGGTAAATCAGCTGTACCTGGCTTCAGGGTGCTGCATCTCAGTGTCAGCTGTCCCTCAGAATCATCAGGGAGTTTAAATGGCACCTAGACCCAGGATCTACCTGAGTCCACCTGGGACGGGACATGGTTGAGATATCAAGAGCTGTCCTTACTCTCCTTGATGTTCATGTTCTGCTGGGCCTGAAGGCCAGACGTCTGGAATTATAAGAGTTTGTTTTGTTTGAGACAGGGTTTCACTTACTATGTAGCAGAAGATGACTGTGAACTCCTGATCCTCTTGTCTCAGGCTTCCAAGTGCTAAGATTACAGGAGAGTGCCGACACATTCTGACATAGTCTGACACAGTTCGACACAGTTCGACACAGCCATGGTTCTTAACCCTCAGTATGCCAGGGTTTGCTGTTTTATAGAGCCTGCCTGGCTCTTCTCATTCAGCAGGTCTGTGAACTGGCCAAAGGTTACACTTTATTATTATTATTATTATTATTATTATTATTATTATTATTATTATTATTACTTTTAATTATGGGTATATGTGATGTGTTAGTCTGTGTGTGGGTCTGTGCACATGAGTGTAGTGGTACCCATGGAGACCAGAAGAAGGTACTGATCTCCTGGGGATGGAGTAACAGGGGGATGTGGATGCTGGAAACCTCAGGATCCTTTGCAAGAGCAATATGCTTTCTTGATCACTGAGCCATCTCTCTAGCTCCTAAAGATTGAAGGTCTAACAGATTTCCTAATGCTATGGATACAGTTGCTTGCCTGGAATAACAGTGTGAAAAGACATTGCTTATCAGAGCCATAAGCAAAACTATAGCTGGCCTCTGGGTCAAAGTTTTATTGAAAGTTAACCACTCTGGTTCATTGGCAAATTAGCTAAGGCCACTGTCAGGATGATAAGAATTAAGCAAACACAGAGACCATGTGTCTTGCATAGCCTAAAATGCTTACTGTCTGGCTCTCTACAAAAAATAAAAAAAATAAAAGTCTGACTCCAGTTCTAGAGACCTGGGAAGGCACAGAGAGCAGGATCCTGTGACCCTGAGTGACTGTCTGAAACAGCGCTTCCCTAATTCCCTCGGATGTCATATGAAGAGGAAGACCATCAAGATTGTTTAAACCACTGAACTTGGGGTCCTCTGCTTTTACTATATTCTAAATCATGGCTCTAGTACATCCTGGCTGTTCTTATGAACTCTTGAGCATCAGTTTCTCCATCTGTAAAGTATACTAAGTATCAACCTTGTCAGTTTCCGAAAGAATTAACTACTACTGCATGAAGCCCACAGTCACCAGATCTTAATACACCAGGTCCCTCAATACTACAGTTGAGGGGCGTTGTGAGTTTTCCTGGGGAGACATGCACAAATGATTGCTTCCACTTCCAGAAAGGTACCAGTGACAAACCCAAGTTCTGATTCTACTCAAGTCTAGCTGGTGAACCAAAGAGTTTATTAGGCTTGGACCCAGCAACATGGATGACCCCAAAGCAGACACATCAGCAGAAAGTCTCGTCCCAGCATGGAAAATGGCTTTCTCACAGCTACACTGATGTGTCTCCCCGATAACCTCTCACACTCCATACATTCTAGCACTTTCTGAGATCACAAGACTATGTTAACTGGAGCGGAATTGTGTTCAAC
This sequence comes from Rhynchomys soricoides, assembly GCA_019843965.1. NCBI lineage: Eukaryota > Metazoa > Chordata > Mammalia > Rodentia > Muridae > Rhynchomys > Rhynchomys soricoides. The sequence goes on along the minus strand of JADRCH010000249.1, from coordinate 2,316,520 downwards.
TGTCAGAGAGGGGAAGGAGGGTGAGTTGAAATATCAGGCAAGGGTCTGGTGACTCTCCATCCACTAGTTCTGTGAAGGAGGATCAACAGGTCTGGTCTTGAGGGTCTCTTGAGAGTACTCACAGCTGCTCTGGTGTATACAGTAATAGTTGTCATGCTATTGGCAGGCAGTATTTCTCCAACAAAGAAGAAAGTCATTTCTTTACACACACACACACACACACACCCAGAACTCCCAGCTGGTTAAAGAGCAGATCACAGCCTGGCACACAGCAAAAAAGGCTGTTGAACGCACTAGGTGTGTGTTTTCTCTTGCACTGAAGAACTCTCCGCCACCACTCCCACTCCTACAGCAAATGAACACAGCTTCCTTTTACTCGGGGGCTGTCACCAGCTGTTCACTTATAGAAGTGTCCTTCGAAGCTCCAACAAGCCAGTCTTGGAACTGATTTAAAATAACAGTCTCTCCAGGTAGGGAACCCTTTGGCTAGGCTACAGAGTGGGGAAAGCAGCTTAAGTGGCCGCCCACAGCCAGGGAGGGGTGCTACACAAGCACACTGCATGCCAAGGCCAGTAATTACAGTTTCTGTTTGACTCCACCTACTGGCAGCCGTGGAGTGGGGCTGCCTCTCCCCACTACTGGTGGAGAGAGAGTTGCTTGGTCAAAAGTGCATCTTGATCATCTGCTGGACATCCCGAGTAAAGGAGCCGGGGAGGGGGAGAACTCATGAGAATCAGACCTAGAAATACCATCACCAGCTGTGCCTTGCAGGACTCAGCCTGGAAAGAAGCCAAGAGGCATCGGTTCTATGGCCTCAGTGTGATGGTGTGCACCTCTAACTTCAGCCTTGGGAAGTAGAAGAGGGAGGATTTCAAGGTCAAGGCCAGCCTCGACTATTTAGTGAGACCCTATTAAAACCAGCCAGCTGCCGTGATCCATGCCTGTAATCCCAGCACTTGGGAGCTCCAGATGGAATCAAGAACTCAGGGTTACCTTATACACATAGCAAGTCGAAAGCTAGCCAATGTTATCTAAGTCACTGTCTCAAAACAAAACAAAACCAGAGGCCCAGGAGACAGCTGTCAATAATGTGTTCACTGTGTAAGCATGGAGGCTTGAGTCTGGTACTTGGAACCCACATAGAAAGCTAGGTGTTGTCACATGCTCTTGTAACCCTGGCACTGAGAGGCAGAAATAGGTGCGGTGTGCCCCTGGGGTTCACTGGCCAGGCAGCCTAGCCTAATCAGTGAGCCCCACATCCCAGTAAGAGTTTTTGTCTTAAACAATCAAGGTAGATAGCTCCTGAGAAATAATGCCCAAGGCTGGTCTCTGGATCTCCATATGTACTTGCATACACAAGCACCTGCATGCACAGAGGTGTAGCTGTGTAGTACACACGCACACGCACACATACAAACACACGCTCACTCACACATAACACACACTCACTCACACACATTCACACTCACACACTCACACACACACACACACACACACACACACACCAAAAATTTAAAAAACCCAAACTTTAATATAAAGGCTTAGGGGTAGCAAGGACCCTCTGGGCCCAGAATCTTTGTTCTCCAAGTCAGCATCTCTCATCTCTCAGCTGGTCCAGGTTTCTATCTCTCTGAACTTGAACTTTGTGAAAAGGACAGATACTTTTCATGACTGTGTCCTCCCAGACTCACGTCGAGAGCTTAATACAGTAAAACTATGAGGAAAATACTTTATTATCTACTACAATTCTCACTTATTTACTTATCTGTGTGTGTGAGCACACCTGTGAGTGTGTGTGTGTGAGTGTGTGTGTGTGTGAAGTGTGTGTGTGATCATGTGTGTGTGAGCGTGTGTGCCACATCACATGTGGAACTCAGAGGACAGCTTTGTGGAATTGGTTCTAGGGATTGAACTCAGGTCACCAGGCTTGCTGGCAAGTGCTTTTACCCATTGAGCCAACTAGATGACACTTGATTGTTTTTATGGGACAATTCTTACATGATACCCACTGGGTATAGAATCTCCTCTCTGGGCTGACCTAATCAATTCATGGGGCAGATACAATGACTGTTTCCATTTCACAGATGGGAAACTAAGGCCTAGCAAGTCTCTTCCTGAGGGTACCTTACTGGCACCTCTCAGACCTGTCCCCAGTACTGTGAACTGAGCTCTAATGAGCAACCATGAGCTAGCAAGAAGCCTACAGTCAGGAGTTAAGAGGGAACCCCTGCATGTCCTCTGACTGAATTAGTATTTATTTTCTGCTTTATTTTTCTTTTGAGACAATCACTTCAAATTGACTTTGAATCTCCACTCTCCATCCTTGATCTCCTGAGTGCTGGGATTATCCATAGATAAGCCATGCCAGGCTTTCTATAAGGTAGAAATTGATTGAACTCAGGACCTTTTGCATGCTAAGCAAACACTTTACCAACCATGCTTCAGCCCCATCCCCTGGATTTGTTCTTCATTTTGCAGATCTGGGCTGCCACTCAGCCAGGGAGCCAAGGGGATAGAGAGCTGGCATACCTCCCCATACCCACCCACCAACCCAACTTCCCATCTTTGCTAATCATCTCTCCCTTTGTCTGCTTAAAGCTCACCTGATGGGCTTCCTCTGCATCCCTGTCCTTTAGGCTAGTGTTCTCAGAAACAGTCTGCTGAACACCAGGACAGACAGACACCCCATCTTAGTGTACCTTTGCTTTGCTCTCTGTCCAGGGCGTTTTGTGATGGCACTACCCACATAGAATGCCTGCCTGACCTCTGTGTTCACTGGGGGACTAATCTGCATCTTCCTATAGGGAAAGTAACTTCTTGATTGCAATAGATCCTCCACTGGGCAAAACTTCAAATGTCTGACCCTTCCTGGGTGGACTCATCCATCACTGCCATCTTCAGCTGTTCCTGTTTAACCTGGTTTCTCAGCCTCAATCCTGTGGGCTCCATAGCTGGGTAGGAGGCTGTCAGAAGAGCAAGGGTAAGCTAGTGACTCAGAATCTCTTTGGGGCCTATGAACACAATCCAGGTATCAGCCAGCTGAGAGCCATCCAAACCCACCCTAAGCAGGGAAACCATGCTGAGCAGGCAACCAGGACCCACAGAGGTGCAGTTTGAAGATACAGCCTCCAAGAATCTTCATTGAGCCTGGCCCAGTGAAGGGCAGAGGAGGATGGATGGGGACAGAGGCCTTAAACATCTGTTGCAGCAGCTAGCTTTTCCCACCGAGGGGCAGGGTCATGTTTACTGCTCCTCCTACAGTCACAAAGACATGCAGTGTTTGCATCCTTTTTCAAGACAGAGCAATTGGGCTAGAAGACAGACACATATCCAACATTAGCACTCAAGACTCAGAGCCTGACACCTGCAGAGGCTGCCAGGAAGAATCAGGCTGAAATGACACTCCTTGACAGGCCAAGGGAATGGTGAACATAAAGAAGGAAAGTTTATTCATTGACGTGTTCTTTCATTCAAGAAGTGTTTCCAGTGGAGCTAGAGGTGCAGCTTAGTCAGGAGAGTGCTTGACTAGCATGCATGAAGCCCTGGGTTTGATCCCCAGCACTGTTTGAACTGGGTATGGTAGGTGCACACGTGGGTGTCACATTCTTCCTCTCCTTGCCAGTGGTGCCAGTTCACTGGCTCAGAGAGAAGAAAACAGAGTCTGCAGCCCAAGTTTCCCTTTGGTGTGTCAGATGCCATTACCCACCAGACCTGGAGGGGGAAGCTGGGAAAGCAGGGTCTAGGGTGAATGGTGTAGTTCCAAAGTCTCCTCTCATTTGTCCAGAAGCCACAGGTACACCCGCCCTGAGAGAAAGTCAGGAACAGATGTCGGGGCATCTGCATGGCAGGCAGGAAAGGGAAAGTGATCCTGAGACGAGCAGGATCCAGTCAGATTAGAAGCAAGTGCTGAGTCCTGGAATGACCGGAGAAGAGAAAGCCTTCTGCGAGAGTCTTAGTGTAGCTGATCTTTGTAGCTGATCTTTTAGGCGAAGGCCTTCCCAGTGGCAAATTCCAGTGAAGTAACTCACTACGATGATCTTAGCTTGTTCATATTTCTTTATTCGGGTGAACCAGGGATTATATATTTGGGGGCGGGGGGCGTGAGACTATCCAGGAAGGGAAGGTCATTGGCTGAAGGCTAAGGTTACTGGGATGCCTCATTAGCATACAGAAGAGCTCCAGGTGCTGGGCTACAGGACTGAGTGCCCATGGTCTTCTCAGTTGGTGGCCGTGGTTACAGTTCCAGAGCAGGCATTGGAGGCTGGGAGAGGGCAGCTCCACTCCTACCAACTCAGATTTCTGAGATTCCCGGAGTGGGCACACCTCACTTAACCAGTTCTTATGCCTCTGGTAGTGTGGTCCCACAAACCCTACACACATGAGTAATCCAGCCCTCTGAGATGGAGGTAAGAGGTTGGAGAGTTCAGGGTCATTCTCTTATATGTGGTGAGTTTGAAGCCAGACTGTCTTACATGCGTAAAGAAGCATTTCTCGATCTTGACCTGGCACGCTTCTAGGGAACGTAAAGATGAGCAGAAGGCAAGCTCTCTCCTGTGCAAGGGTGGGTGGAGGATGAGGCAAGCAGGGTGGCTAGGATGTAGAACAAGGGGGGAGTCGCTGCCAGATGCCCATCCTGCAGTCTGATGGTATGACTAAAGCAGCTGCCTCTCTACAGTCTACAGTGGGTCCCTTTGGCACCTGGCTTGTTTCATGTCCTGTTTCTGAGGGGTCAGAGACCATGATGGACAGAGGCCTAAGGATGGGGAGCTGTGACCTCCTTAGCAGCACCCAAGGCCCTCAGGACTTCAATTATTATTTGAAAACACTGCTTTAGAAAGAGTCACCTTATTTTTTCTTTACATGAATATATGTGTGCCTGTGTTTGTGTGTGCATACACACATGTGCGGGGGCCTGAAGATCCCCTGGAGTTGGCATTACAGGCAATTGTGTGCAGCCTGACATAAGAGCTGAGAACTGAACTCTGGATCTCTGCAAGAGCAGCAAGTGCTCTTAAACACTTGATCATCTCCTCAGCCTTGTGGAGGATACCTCTCACCCTTTCCCCTCCAGCTCCTGCCTGACAAACCGTGTTTATTCTGGATGTGGTACATATCGTTATCCCCACCTCAACCTGCACTGTCTACTCCTGGAGGTCACCTGCTGGGCCAACTCCTATCTCCACCATATTGCTCAATGGAGTCCCTGCCGTTTCTGCACCCTCATACCCCGAAACAGAGTTGGCGAGTTCAGTGCCCAGGACAATGGCAATAAAGATAACCTCAGAACACCCTAGAGTGCCTAATGTCTGTAGGGGGACATTATTGTAAAGCCCAACCAACTCCATTTTTGAAGAAACTCCATTTTGTGGGAGATCAGGGGCTAAATTCTAATTTCAGAAAGAAAATCACAGAGTCCTCCTGAGCAAGCATCCTATGGAAACCCATGCCCCTTAGCAACAAGTCAGTCAGGAGACAATAACAGGGTCAAGATTCATAGAGATAACTTAAGACATCCTGCGGAGAATAGATAACTTAGCCATCTTGTTCATCATGTGGTTTTGTCCCTGTGTTCAGTTCCTATTACGCCAGAAATGTAGTTTTTAAAATATTAATTTATGGCCCACATGGAAATTCCCCAGGTTTGCCATACCTACAATACATATACTGTACCCCTAGACTCGGGTTCTCACTTTGACCTGCTGCGATGGGGATGGTGAAAGACCTTGCTTGAGAGCTCATAATAACGACTCTTGTGTGTTTACATTGGAATTGACTCCTCAGTGGTCTTTGGGGTACCTGCAACTTGGACACAACATTATAAAGCATGGCTCCTGGGAGTTTTCTATCTTACCATCACTCTTCCTTTCAGGCATTGAAGAATATGTCTTTTCAACTCATCAACAACCTTTGACCTTACACCATCAGAAAGCATCAAATGCCAGACCGTCCATGGGTGGCTGGTGTGGGGCCAATGCATCTGTCAATCACAGTTGGGTTCCCCCTGTGAACTCTGGAAGCCATTGTGTACCACCATTAGTACTGTACTTGGAGTCCTGTCCTACATTTATCTCCTCTAGCAGCCAGCTTCCACAGGGCAGGCAGGCAGTCTTGTTCATTTCCAGATGGCTGTGGGAGAGTCAGAGTGGCTGGTGAGCTGAGATGTGCTGGAGAGCTCCAGAGGACAATCAGATGAAATGCCACAATGGGTGGCCACAAAGGAGGCTGTTGCTAAGAACCTTTCCACGGGAAGGTGTAAATAATGTTTACCCCTTTTCCTAAGGTCCCATGACAAACCAAAGCATTGTTCCACCAAAATTCACTCTGGGCAACCAGTAAAGTTATTGGGCTTCCTTGCAGAGCACATATGAGGGATTATTTACAGGGATGTGGGTGTTCCTTCCCCTGTAGGCCACAACTGCAAAGCCTTTACCCAGCAAGGGTAGGTACTTTCCTACCAAATGGATGAATGCTTCCCACCCAACCTCCCCTGCTCTGTATACTCTAGTCCAGTCCCAAGGTCACATATGGTGAAGGCAGAATTCCATACAATGGGTAGTCAGGATCTGTTGGATCCTCACTAATGGGTCACGTGAACCTCCCCTCCATGGGGGGAGGGGTGCACTGTAAACAGTGAACAAGCCTAGCTGAGATGATCTTTTGCAAGCCAGCATAGCTAAATATCCTAAGATGGCAGTTGCTTGGCTTGGAGGAAAGACACAACAAAGACAGACTCCAGTCTAGGCAGAGAGATAGGAGGACATCCACAGGCTGTCCACATGTGAGTCAGCCAGAGAGGGATGGAAGAAGGGGGGCGGGCCTCTGGGTGGGTGCTCTGATTCATAGCAAAGCCAAATGGCTCTGGGAGGTAGAAGGGGTGAGCAGGCCTGTCACTGTAAAGCAGATTGACTGTCAACTCAGGACAGGACTTCAGGACCTCCTTCCTCCCTTCCTCAGTACATGCCACCAGAAGCCTTGCCTGGGAGAAACAGCAGGGAAATTATAGCCCCTGTTGTCAGTTCTCCCACAGAACCAAAAACAGCCCATTGATCCCACGCACTCTGCATCCAGATGTCTCTGAGGCCTCTCCACCCCAAGGAGGCTGAGGGATTTGGGACACCAGTCTGGGGAGAGGACCCTTAGAGGAACAGGGGGAGAAAGAGGAGGAGGAGGAAGAGGAGGGGGAGGAGGAGGAGGAAGAAGAGGAAGAGGAGGAGGAAGAAGAAGAAGAGGAGGAGGAAGAGGAGGAGATGATGATGAAAAGCTGGGTTTGCTGCTGAGGAGAAAGACCACATGATAGCTCTCTGTATTCTCCTGTTTCCACTCGGACCACTGTGGCTGAGGAAAAGCAGGTTGGATGGTTCTGCCCCCTTTTTTTCATGATGGGGTGCATGAGGCAGGTCTGGTTAGATGAGGGCATATAAGCATTAGATTAGAGCAGGGATGTCCCTTGGGAAAGCTCCCTCTACCCTGAAAATTGAAGCAGGAGCTAAGAGCATGGCTTGAGGATCCTGAGTGAGGTAAGCCTCAGGAAGATCCCATGTGGCTATTAAGGTCTGGATGCTTAGCCGGCTTCATGTCTCACATCAGGATCCTTAAGGCAGTTAGGACCACCTAGGGGGCAGGGGCTAGTGCTCCAAATTAACTTCACCAGTTTTCTTCCACCCCACCCCATCAGTAAGTTGTCTAGGGCTATCTGGGAGAAAGGCTGGTGAGGCTGAGATGCCTCAGGTCCAGCCTTTGTGGAGGGATGGGGAAGGAGCACAAGCTTTAGGAGCCAGCCACTGCCACCAATGAATATGGGAGGGTGTGATGGCGATGCACGTGGGCCATCCACATCAGTGAGCCTCCAAAAAGTCCTCAAGGTCCAGCTTGGCTAGCCTGCCTGCTTGGTTTCCATCATTCCTCAGCCTTCCTGCTTCAGTTCTTCCCTATTGCCATGCATATTAAAGATCTTCTCTTGGGAGCAGAGAAATTGCTGAGCCAGTAACACATGCTTGATGCCCAAGCGTGAGGACCGAAGTTCAGATCTCCAGCAGTACTCACCTAAAAGCTGGGCAGGTCAATTCCATGCATGTCTCTGCAATCCCAGAGCTACGGATGCAGAAGCAGGTGGATCCCTGCAACTCATTATCCAGCCGGTCTAGCAGAATCAATGAGCTTCAGGCTCAATGAGAGACCCTGTTTGAAAAAACAAGGTGCATAGAGATTGAAAAAGACACCCAGTGCCAGTCTCTGGTTTCCACCTCCTCAGACATGAGTACCTGCACTCTCACATACACATGTCACACACATGTACACACCACACAGACCACACACACACACACACACACCACATGCACTCACGTAGACACATGTACACATCCCCTCTCTTTCCAGCCGATCTGGCTATGTCTGTGTCTATGAAGGACCACTGAGGAGGATATGCACTTTGGAATCTACCAACACAAAGGATTCGCCCTTCTGCTGAGGCTTTTTCTCCAAGCCAGTGGGATGCAGTGAGCCCTCAGTGGGACAGCAGTTAAGGAGCTGAGGAAGGACCACAAAATTCCAGTAGCAGAGTTTAGACACAGACAGGGCTGATGACTTGTGTGTGTGTGTGTGTGTCTGTGTGTGTGTGTGTCTGTGTGTCTGTGTGTGTGTGGTGTCACATCTCATAGCCTTTCTTCCACCATCTCCATGTGCCTGGAGTCCCTGCCACCTCGCAGTTGGGTTCCCTCCCTCTCGTTTTGCTAGACATATCCCACGGAAGCCTGTGGAAGGCACATAAGTGTATCTAATACTAAAGGGCAATAAAAACCACCAGCTTATAATAGCTGCTGTTTATTGGCCCTGGCTCTGTGCCAGGAGCAATGGCACACATTTCCCATACATGAGATCTTCTAATCCCCATAACACTCTTGCAGGTCGTCATTCTGTTCTACAGAGAGGCAAAGCCTCCGAGGGCTTAAGTAACTCCTCTCAAGTAGCACAGCTACGGACGGAGTTCTGGGCTGTTGTTGTTTCTAACTCCCACATCTGCAACTACCCCCTTTTTGCCATCTTTTCAGGACCTAGCTCAAAGCTCTGTTCTCCATGCCTGTGTTGTTGGGCATACCTTGCCTGTATCTGCTTTCAGACCACCATGGCAGAATGGTGAGTGTACTGGTTGGTTGTGTGTCAACTTGACACAAGCTGGAGTTATCACAGAGAAAGGAGCTTCCCTTGAGGAAACGCCTCTGTGAGATCCAGCTGTAAGGTATTTTCTCAATTAGTGATGAAGGGGGGAAGGCCCATTGTGGGTGGTGCCAGTCCTGGGATCTATAAGAAAGCGAGCTGAGCAAGCCAGGAGAAGCAAGCCAGTACCCTGGCCTCTGCATCAGCTCCTGCCTCCAGGTTCCTGCTCTGTGTGGGTTCCAGTCCTGACTTCCTTTGGTGATGAACAGCAATGTGGAAGTGTAAGCTCAATAAACCCTTTCTTCCCCAACTTGCTTCTCGGTCATGATGTTTTGTGCAAGAATACAAACCCTGACTGTGACAGTTAGTATAGAGAACTTAAGCCTTGAAAGCCTAAAATATCTACCATCTGGCCTCTACAGCTATAAAGGCGATTCTTGCTTTTGTTTCTAAGCAGAGGATAGGCGGGAGCAGGAGAGCCAGGGCACCATCGTTTTGTGGTCTGCTACTTCCTCAGTGCTTAGAACAGTGCCTGGCACAAAGCAGGCTCACAAGGAATCTGATGGGCAGACAGGTGGATGCAGGCGGATGGGTGGGTGGGTAGGAAGGCGTGTGAGTGGGTGTGTGTGCGAGTGGGTGGGTGGGTGGGTGTGTAGATAGAGGGATAGGTAGATTGCTGATTGGGTTCCCACCCAATGCATGGGTGATTGGATGGATAGTCGGGTGATGGGAGGGAGGGAGGAAGGAAGGAAGGAAGGACACATGGGTGAGTGGGTAGAAGTCTGGATGGATGGAAGGATGGATAGATGGGTGGAAAGGTAGGGGTTTGGATGGATGATTATGAATTCAGAGATGCAGAAGTGGGTAGATATATGAGAGAGAGAGAGAGAGAGAGAAATGGATAATCTCATATCAGTCTTGCCTGAAATGTCAATCTAGAACCTAGGAAGACCCACAGCAAAGCAGGCCTCAGCCTCCAGCTCGATGAGTGGAATAGAGCTTGGAGACCACACCCAGATCCTGTCCCGTTTTCAAGGTCAGCAATGATCAGGATCAGGAAAGGACAGCAGTCAGTCTTCCCTGCACACACGGGGGACGATGAGAAGCAGGCAGTGGACAAACCCTGTAATTACCATTCCCTCACAAGGGAGAGGTGAAGGACAATGTCTGCTTCTAGTCCTGGCCCTGGCACGCAGTCGCAGGTGGCTCATAGGGGTTCATCATAACGGGCTCACAAAGAAGACAGGAGAAGAGGCTCTGCTACAGCACCCAGGTCGCTGCACAGAGGCCAGAGAAGCAATGTTAAGAGCTCAACCAGGCAACATCAATGAGAGTGTCTATGTATAGCTTCATGCAGATTTTTATGTTTACATATATATGTATATATCAATTTAAAAGCCAGTATGAGGGCCAGAAACATGGCTTAGTGTGTCTTTGCTCACTACAAAGCCCACAGATCTAAGTTCAATCCCTAGGAACCACAAGATAGAGCTAACACCTACAAGTTGTCCTCTGACTTATGCATATATGCTGTGACATGTGCATACCCCTTCCACTAAACACTCATATGCACACACAAGAAAATAAAAATAAATTTTTTTAAAACCTCACTATGAGCCAGGCATAGTGACACATGCCTTTCATCCCAGCACTCAGGAGGGAGGAAGGAGGATCTCTGAGTTTGAGGCCAGCCTGGTCTACAGAGCTACACAGAGAAACCCTGTCTCAAAACCCAAATAAACAAGCAAACAAACCAACAGATAAAACATCACTGTGAGAAATATTCAATCTGCTCCCTGTGTAGCATCCCTCTTCTCCTGTTGTTTAACAGTGACAGAGTCTGTCTGTCTGTCTGGATGTCCTTAGAGCCTTTATTTCTGCACTTAGAAAGAATGATAATTTTTGCAGGGTTGTCCTAAGTACTCAACAGGTTTTATCTGTGTGTGTGTGCGTGTGTGTATATGTGTGTGTATATGTGTTTGTGTGTGTATGTGTGCGTGTGTGCATATGTGTGTGCGTGCATGTGTGTGTGTATGTGTGTGTGTATACGTGTTTGTGTGCGTATGTGTGTGTATATGTGTTTGTGTGTGTATGTGTGCGTGTGTGCATGTGTGTATGTGTTTGTGTGTGTGTATGTGTGTATACGTGTTTGTGTGCGTATGTGTGTGTATGTGTTTGTGTGTGTGCTTGTGTGCATGTGTGTATGTGTTTGTGTGTGTGTGTATGTGT
>JADRCH010000249.1:2222034-2303566 GCA_019843965.1 Rhynchomys soricoides | reverse complement strand
GCACACACAGCTAAAAGACTGGCTTGGTTGGTAGAGTGACTGCCTTTCATATGAGGTCCTGGGTTCCATTCTTAGTACCTCAGAAGGAAGAAGGGGAGGGAAGGAAGAAGAGGAGGAAACAGAGGAAGGAAGTTGAGGCTCTAGGGTCAAGCAAGAGCTAAGATACTAGGGTTTTGCCAAAACCAGAAGCCAAGGGATGATAAGATCCCCAAAAATCTAGAGCCTGGAGTAAGGAGGATAGCAAGGATGCTTAGCCTCTGAGCCAAAGCTGGTGTCTAAGGCTTCTACCTTTTACAGAGCACAACAGAAGGCTCTGGGCCCTGGGGAAAGGTCCTCTTCCCTCAGCAGGGGCCAGCCTGCAGCTTTTTTTCAAAGTGTTTCTCCCACACAGTGCCTTGCAGAGGCATTTCCAGGGCAGTCCCTTGCCACACTCAGTTTCTGTCAGCCACTTAACACTCTGAATAAAATATCAAGCTCTCATCAAGAGCAACTCCGAGCAAAAAGTGGATAAAATTGATCCAAGGCTAAAAGCAGGGCCTTGATTCTGGTGACACTCTTAGCCAGGCATAAAACCAGGTGTGCAGGTGAATGCTTGTAATCCCAACATTCATGGGGCTATAGTGAGACTAGCCTGGGCTACATGAAACCCTCTCTTTAAAAGCAACAAAAAGGAAATCTCACCCATTTATGGGTCTTAGTTTTTTGTTTTTAAAGATTTATTTATTTATTTAATAAGTACAATGTAGTTGTCTTCAGACACACCAGAAGAGGGCATCGGATCCCATTACAGATAGTTGTGAGCCACCATGTGGTTGCTGGGAATTGAACTCAGGACCTCTGACAAAGCAGTCAGTGTTCTTAACCGCTGAGCCATCTTTCCAGCCCTGAGTCTTAGTTTTTATCTTCCATACAATGAGGAGCTAAACTGGGAGAAGTGAGGAATCCTAGCTATCTCAGACCCTTTAGGACATTTTAAAGGGGTTGAGCCAGGTATTGTAGCACAACCCTATAATTCCAGTTTGGGGAGATAGAGATAACCAGACCAGGAGTTCAAGGCCAGCTTCCTATACATAATGAGTTCAAGGTCAGTCTGGGCTATATGAGATCCTATTACAAAACAAACAAGCAAACAAACAAACTTGGCCAAGCAACTGACCAACCAAGCTGGACTGTAGCTTATGACCAGTAGGGAAGAACACTTGAGTGAGATATGGGGAGGGGAAGAGTTAACTGGAAATGAAGACTGCAGCAGATGGGCTCATGGTGTAGACTACCGGAACTTACCTCCATTTGCATAATCCAATGGTCCACTCGTTAAGTCATCCCATAAACACCGTGTCGGCCTCAACATCTAATAAGTTTCATTTGTAGTAATGATTATTATTGTGATTGACAGCTCTGATTTATGAGCTCTCTACTGACCTAATTGTCATTACCCACAATTCTTCAAACTGCTGCATCATCAGGCTGAGCACTGCTGAGTCATGGAATCCTAGAGCTGAGTATCGCCTAGCTGAATCGCTGAGTCAGCACCAAGTGCCAATACCAGAGAACATCTCTAACCTTGCTGTCCTTGGTGCTTTTGGTGACCTTCTAGATCTTTCTAAAAGCCAGAGCCCACCTTAAGGACCAGTCTGTAGGTATACTGGGTGGATGTGACATCAGCTGATTTGACAACTAGATAAAGAATTGCTATGATTGTATCCTGATAGGTTTCCGAGGTTCTCAAAACTCACAGCTTGCATTGCATCCTGGTGTTTGACCCTCAGAACTGTATCAACTGACTCACCTTTCCAGTGGCCACCCAGCTCCAGTCAGACGGAGCTAAGTTCATCCTTCTCTTTTCCAGCTGCCTAGGCCTCTTGCACCTTTGTTAGACAGGGTCTCATAAAATCCATATTGGCCTTAAAGTTGCTGTGTAGTCAAGAATGCCTTTTAAAACTCTGACCCTCTTGTCTCTACCTCCCCAGACGTGTTTTTCCTGTCGCATCTTCCTTATCTCCTCCACACCCAGCCTAGAACCAGGTTCGCTAAGAGTGCCAAATAAGCAGGATTTTGAGTATGGCCATCTGTAGAAGCCTCTTGACAGTTTGCCAAAGAGAAGAACCACAGGGCATGCATAACAAGGGGAAGAAAGTACAGTCATATCCTGCCATTTCTTAAGGTATCCAACCTCATTCACTCCAAAGTTGAATGTAGTCTGCCTCCCCTTCCCAGAGGCCTTGCTAGAATTCTGAGTAGCCTGGCTTTTTTCTGCTTCCAGCAAGGTCTAGACTCAGGCACTCAGCTTTGGTTCCTGAGCCCTCTGGAGAATCAGGCAAGAAGCTCAGGTTCCTCCTTCCAAAAAAAATTAAGTCAAAGGTCAGGCACATGAAAGCTTTTAATATACTTAAAATTTTGTGTATAATATCCATAGGATTTGAAGTACAAGGATGAAACCCCTGAAGACATAGGGCCCCCTATCTAAACCTTTTGAGCTAACTGAATCACATGTGTGGAAAATTCCAACCACTATAGTCTGCAGACAGACTCAAAAGTTTGTTTTTTTTTTAAATTTTCTCTTAGAATTTTTAGCCAACAGAAAATTACACACTCTTTGTAGTTTCTGAGGCCCCTCTCACCTGCTTAATGACCAGGCCCCACTACAGAACCTAGAATTAACCTTGTAAGGAGCCTTCATTCCCCTGAGCCTTTTTTCTAAGAAAATAACCCTGAAGAGTTACTTTATTTCTGAGGTCAAGGTCAACGTGAGCCAAAGGCCGACTTGGGAGCTTTAGGCTTAAAGTAACTAGTGTGAACAGGGGGAGAGATTGCCTCTGAGTATCACTGTAAACCCAGATATCCCACTCCAAAGCATCTTGTGCCATCCTGGCAGCTACCCAGGCTCCTTCTCAGGCTAGGACAGACTCTTCTCTCCCCCACTACTGCTCTGCACAGAGGCTTCTGGAGCAGGAGCTGTTTGCTTTTGTTTCATTAGACAGCCTTTTAAAACGCATTTGCAAATCTAGGTTTTGTACAGTGTGTCTCTGAGTGAGAATACTCAGCCAGGTCACCTTAGGGATGTTGGCTGATTTTCTTCCCTCCCTAGCCATGTCAGATTCTAGCTCAGGGTAAACCATAGGAGAAGACTATAAACCAGAAAGCAGATCTGGGGCTCGAAAGGGCCCTGACCACTGTACTCAACCGGTGGAGGGCTCTGCAATCACCCTGGGACAAGGACAAACGAGATGTCTGTATTGCTTCTCCACACTTAGGCTCATATTGACCTGAGTCTGAACACTAAAGTAAAGTAACCCTTCAGGATTATTTTCTGAGGAAGAAGGCTCAGGAGGGATGAAGGCTGCTGCAAGGTCATTTTAGGGGTCTATGGCGGGGCCTGGTCAATAAGCAGGTGAGAGGGGCCTCAGAAACTACAAAAGGGTGTGTAATTTTCTGTTGGTTACAAATTCTAAGAGAAAATAAAACCCTTTGAGTCTGTCTGCAGACTGTAGAAAATTGGAGGTTTCCAGACACGGCGGCCCAATCAGCTCAAAAAGGTCCAGACAATGTCAGGGACAACTAGGGTGATCGGGCTGGCAGCTGGGCTCCAAACCAAGTTTCCAGGTGCAGTGCCGCCGATAGTGTGGTGACATTTGACTCCAGTCCCACCAGAGAGTGGAGGGCTGACAGGTGAATGCAGGAAGAAGCAGCTGAATCTTTCCTTCCAAGGCTGCCAAGTTCACAGCAGCTCACTGCACAGGCAGGAAGATTCCCTCTCAGGGCAATGGCCTCTCTGTACACAGGAGCAGCCTGGTACCTGCAGAGGACTGCCTGCATCCCAGATGTGCTGCTCTCTCATCTGGCTCTGCTTTTCTCCCCTCCTCTCCCTTGTTACTACCTGCATGCTCAGACTCCAGGTCAGGGCCAGGATGCTTAACCAGAACCGGATGAGGTCAGTGCCAAATTTACTAACCCCAGAGGCAGGTAGAGAAAAGGCCACCACAATTCCTTGAATATTTAGGAGCATTCAGCAAAATCTTCAGTGTTAACCATCTGGGGAAACACTCAGAAGATGATCTAGAATCTGGAAGAACAAGTTTTTGAGGGAAGACACTTAGAAGTCTACTGAACCGGACTCAGTCCATAAAGGATTTGCTTGCAAGCAGGAGAACTCACGTTCCGTCCCTGGCACCAACATAAAAACTCAGTATGGTGGTATGAAATCTCAGTGCTTGGGGAGCTGGGGACAGGAGGATCTAGCTTAACTGACCATCTTCAGGCTAATGAGAGACTCTATTTCAAAGAAGGTGCACAGCATTCCTGAAGATGATACCCAAAGTTGTCCTCTGGGCTTTATATGCAATTGGGTCTGCACATACACATGGGTTTACACACATGTAGATGTGCATTGGGCACGCACACACACACACACACACACACTCACACACACACACACACACACATACACACACTTTAAAAAAAAAAAAAAAGAATTCCACTGACTCCTGGGGAGTCATGGGCTTGACCTTACCGGAGAACAGAGCTGGTAAGTTTATCTCTGGGCTCTTCATTTTCGAATGCTCTTTACTCCATCTTGCACCTGTTTTTGTGCATTATTATATTATTATTCTTAAAGATAACACCCAAAATAGTACAACCTTTAGTCTTCACAATGCCCAGATCACCCCTGGCTTTGCAAACTATGAGGCCCCACAGTTGCAGGGGGAAAAAAATTCCAGAATCAAAATGGATTGTGGTTTGAATATGAATGTCCCACATGGGCTCCAGGGTTTGGACACTTGGTCCCTAGCTGATGACGATGCTTTGGAAAGCTGTGGCACTTTAGGAGGTGGAAGCTTGCTTGGGGAAGTGGGCTACTCAGGGTGGGCCTTGAAGTCTCGTACCCCAGCTCCACTTCCTGTCTGCTCTCTGTTTCTTGACTGTGTATGCTCCAGCCTCAACACCTTCCCTTCTGTGATGGTCGACCCCTCCTTACAAACTGTAAGCTAAAGCAAGCCCTTTCTCCCTTAAATGGACTGTCGTCAAGGTATTTGTTTTGTCTTGTGCCTTTGGTCTGTGTGACAAAGTCTTATAAGCCTAGGCTGGCATAGATCTACCTGCATAACTAGCCCCAAACTTATGGCAATCCCCCTGCTACAGCCTCCTGAGCAACTGTGCCCAGCAAGTCACTGAATTTCATTGTTCACTTGTGACTGTAGCACCTGACTATAACCCATCCTGACTAATATAACTGTTCCCTTTGTCCACTCATCCCCAGCCACCCTCAAGATTACCTTTCCATGGGAACTTAGGTATTGATATAAACACAAAATAAATCAGTGGTAAAGATGCCAGGGTGGATTGTCACTTTAAGGAACCTGGATTCAAATGAATCCCTTGACCATCCCAGAGTCTCTGAGTCTCCCAGTTACAGAGTACCAACACTTTCCAATTCTCTCCAGGTCAAAGATCTATTCCCCCAATCATCTCCTTCCCCTTCTCAGGACTTTCTCCTGTTTTCTGGCAGTATTTTCAATGAAAAAGAAATCTTTTATACAGAGAAACCCTGTTTCATAAAACCAAAAAAGAAAAAGAAATCTTTTATGCGTATGACTGTTTTGCCTGAATGTTTTATCTGTGTACCATGTGCATACCTGGTATGCACATCTGGTGTGCATCTGGTGTCTCCACAGGCACATCTGGTGTCTGTGGAGACCAGAAAAGGTCCCTTGATCCCCTAGAACTGGAATTACAGACTGTTGTGAGCCACCAGGTGGATGCTGGGAGTCAAAACCTGGTCCTCTGCAAGAGCAGCCAGTGTTCTTAACCACTGAGCCATATCTCCAGACTCATTTTAAGAATGTTTATTTTTCAATTATGTGTATGCAGATTGGTAGGTGGGTAGATATGTACATGTGACTGTGTGTGCCTACAGAGGCCAGAGGCATTGGATCACCCCTGGAGCTGGAGCTACAAGTAGTTGTAAACATGGGTGCTGGAAATTGAACTTGGGTTTCCTGGAAAAGCAGTATTTGCTCTTAACAACTGAGCTATTTCTTTAAAATCTTTGTTTTGTTTTTCTAAGAATTAGTGTGAGTCTGGAGAAATGACTGAGTGGCTAAGAACGAGTAGTGTGCTCTTACAGAGAGGCTGATTGCTGTCCCCAGCAGCCATGTTGAGTGGCTCAGAACTAACTGTGACTCTGTGAGTCAACGCCTCTGGGCTCCTCAGGCATCTGGATTCACACATAAATATCCACATGGAGACACATACACATAATTAAATAAAATAAATCGTTGCTAAGTGTGGTAGCATATGTCTTTAATCCCAATACTCAGGAATCAGAAGATATGGGTCTGTGAGTTCCAGGCCATCCAGGGCTACATAGTGAAACTTTGTCCCAGAAAAACAAAACAAAGAAAACCAAAAAACTTAGTAACTTAACATTTAAGAGGTTGCTCTTGCCCGGCTTTGACCAGTACTGAGTAGGTGAAGTCTCCCGATTCACATTTTGTGTTGCAAAAGCACAAGGTAGATTTAAGTTTCTAATCTTTCAAAACAGCAGGGAGCTGGCGCAGTCTCTAGCAAGGAAGAGCTAATACTGAAAAGGCCAAAGATAACGAGGGCAGTGGAAGATAGAGCGATAAAGGGAAGGCATGTGCACTGTTGGTGAGAGCGTAAATTAGTACAGCCATATGGGAAACAATATGGAGTTTCCTAAAATAAATAAATAAAAATAGGCAGTGGCTTATGAAGCTAGCTGCCACGTAGCTATGCTAACCCCGCCCACTCTTCTCGCTCAGAAAAGCATTAACTTTTCCTTTTCTTTCGGATATTGCCATAGTCTGGGCATGCTTTCGAAGACACTCTGGGCTGTCTCTCTTTTCTCTGAAGCCACTTTCACCTTCTGCCACGTGGCTGCTTGCAAAACAGCTGATCTCACATCTTCCTCCTCTGGGAAGCTTTGGAGAGTCACCTATTTGCCGGTCTTGGGTTTTTCTTTTAAACCTTAATAAAATTGTCCCCAAACTCCAAAAACAAATTAATTAACTAAATTAAAAATAAGAGTCTCTAGTACTCTGAGAGTACTAGATACTCTGAGAGTATTAGAAATAAGTCTCTAGTACTTTGAGAGTCAGGGGCAAGGAGGGGCACATGGCAAGACCCTGTTTCAAAAGACAAGAATAGGGCTCAGAGATATAGTGACCCCAGCACTGGGGATGCAGAGGAAGTCTCAGAAAATAACACAGAGACGACCGAAGTAGACACTCAACATCAAGCTTTGTGCATGCACATACGCACACGTGCACACACAGACACACACATACACACAAAGTCAAGAGTAGAATACTGGTTTCGGGTACTGGGGAGAGAAACAATGAGGTTGAGCCATGGATGTAAAGATACAAGGCAGAGGTTCTGGAGTACAGTTTCTCAGAAGGGTGAGGGGGATAATGTAATTCATTATTATATATATATTAGTAATTCATTAGTATATATATATGTATGTATATATATACTATATATATATATACACATATATATATATATATATATATATATATAGAGAGAGAGAGAGAGAGAGAGAGAGAGAGAGAGGGAGAGAGAAGACATGGTATATTTACAGCATTAAGCAATAATGTTTCAGGAGCTACACCGAACTTGATTTAAGCAAAAATGCATGTGCGTATAGAAACATCCCAGGGAACCCCAAGAATGTGTCTAATTTTTATGTTTTTTGTGCATTAGTTTACAAAAAAAAATTTAATTCAGGTTTTAAAATTTTTAAATCTTTGACCTCCTTATTTCAAATGTAGCAAATCAAACACATGGATGTCTTGTTTCTTGCAGAAATCCTACTAAAATGTGACTTAGGTGAGGGATAAAACAGAGGGGGGATCTATCCACAAGAAAAAAGGAATGAGGGGGGAAATCCAGCAGAAGATCAAAGCTGTCACAGATTTTTGAAGCTGGGAAGCAGGGGGGGCATCATGGGCACTGAGGCATTGGAAGACCATGTGCCCACACGGGATGCTAGTGAGGATGGAGCCAAGACAAACTGTGGAATCTTGGCATGGCCTGAAATCTCAGGTACTGGGCACTGCAGAGACAGGAAGGAGGTGTACAAAGGAAAAACTGGGTGACAGGCTGATGTTGGTATAAGGAGCTACCAGGGCACAGTAGTGCACATCTGTCACCTTAGCACTTGGGAGGCAGGGGCAGGAAGGTCAGGTGTTCATGGCTGTTCTTAGCTACATAACAAATTCAAGGCCATTTGAGATGTGTGAAAGAAAGAAGCTGGATGCCCCAAGTTCCCACCTGCACTCAGTTAAAATCTTTTTTCCAGCCATGTTGAAATACACAATAATTGCTAACGCTGGTACCGTGCTGTGCTATAGGACATCAGAATCTTTTCTCTTCTCCTATTTCCTACCCAATAGCCCCTAGGGACATAAAATAGCCCTGGATAAGACTCACTGCTGCTCACATTGGGGATTTCCCCAAAGAAATGGCCAGGATCTCCGCCTCTGCGAGTGAAACTCATCCATGACAGACGACAGCCGAGCAGAGTCCACTCGACTTCAGTATGTTTCTCTACATTACTCTTGGTGCTACAGACCACAGCCAAGAACCAGAGGAACATCTCCAACATAAAAGACAGACGCCAGGACAGCGCGATGACCCACACAGAGAGGAACTTGGACCGAAAACGCCACAAGATTGGTCAGTAATAGCTGCGGAAGTACAAAAAGTCAAGAGGAGATGTGTCACCCGAGAGCCTAAACAAAATAGAAAGGACTCATTTAAATCAGGATGTGGGAAAGGGTACTCATCTCTGAAATTTTATTTAAAAAAAGAAAAAAAAAAAAAAACCCTACTGAATTAGGGCTGAGGAGATGACTTGGTAAAATGCTTGCAAGCACACAGACCCACGTTAAGTATCCAGAATGCACATTTAAACAGATAAATAAAAATAAAGCTGGCCTTCATCTTTAAATGGCATTTATAATCCAGTGCCAGAGAGGCAGAGGGGCTCACTGGGCAGCTGATTAGGCTTACTTAGTCATGTTCCAATGACAGACCTTAAATAAATGTGGATGCTGTCCAACATACGTTACATTAGCAAATTGTCTGCTTTTTGAGCTCACTGAGAAGATGCCTCTGAAAGCAGGGTTACCCCGCCCCCTTTTAAGCCCAAGGATGATGTTGGTCTAAGGGGGTCCTCCATGGACCCTTGCATGGACATGGACAAGGACTGGTCCCCTAACTCTGTGTGGTGATGGAAGAGAACAGCAAAACAGTCCAAGAGGGAAATCATGGGGTTCTAACAATCAGCTAGAAGAGGAACCATTCTCAATAGAAGTCGCTGTGCTTACCCCATGGTATAGACGTGCCCAACCAGGGGAAGAGAAGCAGGAAGTTCAGCCATGGAGAGAAAGCTGTCAACCAGAAACTCCAAATGACTGCCTCAACTTCCCCAGTCGATTTCTGCTAGACATTATGAGCGCCCCATTTGATGCTGTCATTTCTATCTGCTGTTTTTTGTTCTCTTACTTGGAAGTGTCACCCAAAGGGACACTGATCTGCCCAGGATTCCCTCTATCAGAAACCCCGACCACTGACTTAAAGAAACCCCGACCACTGACATCTTTAGTTGATTTCTGCTGGATGCTCTGAGTACCTCCACCCCAATGATGCTTTTCTGTCTATCTACCTATCTATCCATCCCTACATCCATTCATCTGCTACTTGCTAGTTATTCTTTTACTTCAGCTTGCTGAATACTTTATAAACTCACTTGTTCAATACTAGAAATAAGGCTATTGTAGAATGTTCTCCAGACTTTGCAGAGCACGGCGTCTAAAGAATAATATCTAAGGTTGTCCTCTGGCCTACACACACACACACACACACACACACACACACACACACACAGAGGTGCGCACACACACACATGCACACACACACAGAGGTGCGCACACACACATGCACACACACACGCACACACACACACACACACACACACACAGAGGTGCGCACACACACATGCACACACACACGCACACACACACACACACAGAGACAGAGACAGAGACAGACAGACAGACAGAGAAACAGAGAGACAGAGAAAGTGTCTCCTACTGTAGGAAAAAAGGTAATTTTACAAAGCAAGTCTTTGATTACACAGTGTGAATGCATGTGTGTATATGCATAATGCGCATGCACAAGCAAGCACACGCGCATGTCTGTGTCTTGCTCTCTTCCGGCCTCTACGATGTTCTCACCTCAGCTCTCTGCACACTGTCCTCCTTCCTTCCCCGAATCCCCTGCATCCCTTCCATTGTCCGTTTCCCCCGCCGTCTCTCCCTAACTGGCAGCACACAAGGCCGGGCTTTTCATTTCTTCGTTTGTGAAATCATTTTCTGTTCTCTGCTCTCCATGTTAAGAGCAAAAAACAAGCAGAACACTTTGTTTCTGCATGGCAAAATCAAATTAAAATGTTTTTGTGCTTTTCCCTCGGTGGCCTCTGAGGTGCCTCCCTGGATTTCTGCCTAGTAAGCCCTGTGTCCCTCCTCCTCCAATGGGAGTAATTTAAGATATGTAGGTTGTCTCAAATGGGGATAATAGCTTGGCTAGTTGGAGTTCAAACTCACCACTGAAAAAATCAACCCAAGCTGGTCTTTTCTACATAGCTGGGAGTTTCGGTGCTTGGAATCCAAAAATCCAATCATTGTTCTAGAAAGCTGTCTATCCAGCTGGCAGTCTATAAACGACATTACCCTTCCAAGCATGTCTGGGACTCTATACCAAGCCTCTAAAAGAAGGAGATACTATCAAAACACGAGCAGAGGTAATGGTGGCCACACCTGTCAACCTCGGAGAAACCTACCAGCTGTTTGCTTCAAGAAAACACTCTCTGTGGGGTGGGAGGACAAAGACTTAAACAAGTAGCAATCTTTGTCCCCCTCCCTCCATCCCTCCATTCCCCCTCCATTTTCTTGAGGCCAGAAATCTAGCTCAGGCAGGCCTGGAAATCACTATGTAACCCAGGGCGGCAACAAGCTTATAGCAATTGTCCTGCCTCTGCCTCCTTAGTGCTGGGATTCGGGCATGTTCTGCCATCTTAGCTTCGAAGGATGACCTTTCAGTGTGACAGCAGTGGTGGGAAACATATGACAGATGGCATCAGAGCCCCTCATAGGAGGCAGAGCTGCTCTGTCCCAGAGCACTGAAGAAGAGAGGCAGAGGCAGCCGGGACAGTGGCGGATGAAGGCAGCTGGGGAGGTAGGGAAAGGCAGGCTCTGCAAAGGAACAGCATGCACAAGGGCACTGGATGTCTAATGACATTCCTTTGTGATTCTCAGGGATGTGACATGATTGGGGGTTTATCCAACCCCACCATAGAGCTTCCCAAGCCCCTATGACACCTGTCACCTGTAGTGTTTGGCCCAGAATCATCAAGGTTTTTCTGTGAGTGACAGCTTTGCCTTTAGCTCCCTAAATAGGGAGCTTTGAGATGTGAAGGCTCTACTGGCAACCAGCGGCCCCAGGCTTGGCTCTGTTGCCCAATCTGCTCTCCTCTTAGGAGAGAGAATCCCAGCTGTCCCAGGAGGCTGGGAGTGAGCAGCTTGTCTCTTGTTATGTGATGGTTATCCCAGTCTCTAGGGTCTCTCCACGCTGCTCCCCCTGAGGTGGTGAGAACTGCAGGGCTTGAGAGTTTCTCAGTGTATCTATCATCTGTCTACCTATTTATTCACCTATCTATCTACCATCTGTCTTTCTATCTATGTATCTATCTATATCTATCAATCATCTATAATCTATCATCTATAATCTATCATCTACCTATGTATCTATCATCTATCTATCTACCTATCTGCCTGTCTAGTATATGTGTGCGCACTCACCTACTATAGTATGTATATTGAGGTCGAAAGACAACTTGAAAAAGTCAGTTCTTTCCTTCTAGCATGTAGGTTCCAAGGATTGAACTCAAAGCCTCGGTGCTTTGAGCAAGTCCCTTACTTCCAGGAGCCATCTCACCAGCCCAGGCCCTTTTATCTTTAGCAAAGACAAAAATCTATGCTGGTGTCTTTAGCTCACCTCCCTCCTAGACTGCCCAGCATTAGCATGGTTGAGAAACGAATTCAAACCAGAGGATTTCCCACTTAGCCTCCCAAGTAGCTAAGAGGTTCCCCAAGGATTGAAGGCACTGCAGACACACTACTGCCGGCTGCAGTCCTACCAGCAAAATGTGGGTCAAATGGCTCAGTTTGGGGGGACAACCTAGGGTTTAGCAAGCAGGAGTGGAGCCTGGGCAGGAGATCCAGGCAGGACCCTCAGCTCCATTCACTGAAGGGGACAGAAAGGGAGATATAGGAGAAATCTTGCTTTCAGGTAACTGGCCCCAGGAGAAAGCAATTGTGACAGCTGGGGATCTTGCAGGAGGGACATATACCCAGGACATATCATACAGGAAATCTCTTCCGGTGTTACCCAGATAGCTAAAAACTCTAAACGAATGTAATTGGATAAGCCCCAGGTCCACTAGGACACAGCGCCACCTACAGGAAAGCCCTTGCATCAACTCTGGGCCTATTAAGGCCAGTTGGAAGGTTCTTTGACACGCAGCTTTTATATGATTTCCGACAGCAAACAGAGATAAAGAATCCATCATCTGGGCTCAGACAGCAACATCCTGTCTGTAATTTGGGCATGTATTACTATATCCATTTGACAGATGGGAAAACCTGATTCCTGAAAGCTAGAACCAGCCAGCCAGTTTGGTAGCAGAACCAGGCAGGATTGCAGCTGGGGCCCTTTGCTAAAAATCCCCGTGCTCTGCTGTCTCTCTCCCCACAGAAAACAAGAAAAGAGAGATGTGTGGTGGAAAATGGAGCAAAAGTCTGAGGGTTGGAGGTCTCAAGAGCCAGAGTTTGTGACTTGGTTCAGAGGTTGACAAGCTACACCCACTCCAGCTAGGGAGTAGAGCTGTCCCCAGACAGAACAGTTCATTACAACACATAGAAAACTGAGCTACTTAGAAAGGACTGTTGAGGTAGGGTGTGTGGATTTTTTTTAAACAACTCAAAAGCTGGCAAGATAATTGAGGACATCATTTTTTTTTTCCCTTCCAGAGCTTGTCTCAGCAGCAAGCCCTTGTCAGCCAGAACTCAGAGGCCAAGGCTATCTTCCCTATTGCGAAGGAGATACTCAAGCTGTCTAAATTCACCAATTTTCCTAAAATATGAAACCTATAATTTCATGAGCTGTGCTCTGTTACTTGGCCATCCAGATTCCCAAGTTCATATTTAAATACTGTCAAAAAAAAGAAAAAAAGCTAACGGCCCAACTAGGTCAACATTGTGGTTAGTCAATCAGCCACATGTGAAGTGACCACTCAGAGGTGGTTCATAGTGAATGTATCTCTGGAACACCTTTGTCCACCGTTCTAGCTTGCTTTTCTGTTGCTATGATAAACACCATGACCGAAAGCAACTTGAGGGAAGAAGGGATTTATTTCGGCTTACTCATCCTGGCCCCCATCCATCATTGATGGAAGCTAGAACGGAAACAGGCAGGAACTCAAAGCAGAATCTGGAGAAGAAGGCTGATTGCTGGCACGCTCAATGCCTCATGCCCAATTGGCTTTCTTCTACTTACATTTTTAAAGATTTACTTTTACTTTATTATGTGTATATGTTTGTGTGAATATATGCCTTGTGTGAGCTAATACTTGAGACCAGAAGAGAGCATCAGATTCCCTATCGATGGGGTTACAGGCAGTTGTAATATGTAAGTTGTAAGACAGACACCAGGAACCAAACTTGGGTCTTGTGAAAGAGCCATTTCTCCAGCTCTCAGCTAGCTGGCTTCACAGCCTAGGGATGGTGCTGCCCACAGTGGGCTGGGCTCTCTAACGTCACTCATCAATGAAGACAATCTCTCACAGACATGGCCATAAGCCAATCTGATTGGCACAATTCTCCAATTAAGGTTCCCTCTTTCTAGATGACCCTTGGGTGTGTCAAACTGACAATAAAAACTAACCAAGACAACCATCCATTTACAGATCTCAGCAGAAGTTTGTTCTTGGGACAGAATCTTGTTGCTACAGTTCCCAAATGCATAGCAATTTTGTCCTGACTGAAGTCTAACTGGAAGGTGGACTTGCCTGCCAGGTGGCACTTCCTTTCTTACCTATGCATGGAGCCTTCAGAAGTGGCTTGACTAGCCCCAGCAACTTGACTGTTTGATCATCTGTCCTGCAGCTTTGTTCTGCTAACTCGAATCCCTCCATATTTATGCTCCCCAATTAGCCAACAGTGTTTAGTAATTGCCTACTGAATACGCATCACTAGTATGTTTGTCTAGTGGTGCAAAGAAAATACATTCTTCTTTGGCATGCTGGTCTCCTTGGGATCTTCAATCAGATGACTAGATACTACATATTGAATAGTCACTGTGTTCAAAACAGATGTCTGGGAACACACACATCTGAGAATAGATGCCCACTGGAGAATTTCTACAGTTGGTTAAAAATGAAAATGAAAACAAGTTACATTGTTCTAGGGTCTTCTCTACCTCACTCAGCCAGGGGAACAAAGAGTACTTTTATTTTGAAGCACAGGGACCCTGCGCTCAGACCAATGGTTGGCTTCAAGCATCTGCCTCTGTATTTACAACAATACCAACCAACCAGACCCCCCAGAGCTCCCAGGAACTAAGACACCAACCAAGGAGTACACATGGCTCCAGCTGCATATATAGCAGAGGATAGCCTTGTCTGGTTTCAATGGGAGGAGAGGTCTTTGGTACTATAGATGCCCCAGTATAGGGGAATTGAGGGCGGGGAGTCAAGAATGGATGGGTGGGTGGGGGAAGACCCTGATAGAAGCAGGGGGAGGGAGGATGGGATAGGGTATTTCTGGAGGGGGAGAAACCAGGAAAGAGGATAACATTTGAAATGTAAATAAAGAAAATATCCAATTTAAAAAAAAAAAAAAAAGCACAGGGAACTTTAGCACAATATGGGACAGTCTGCAATGCCGTTATGTTAAGGAAGGGTTGGTAGAGACCAAGGAGAGCATTTACTGTGATGGCCCTTCTTCTGCTGAAAGACCCACCAAAGAGAAAACAATTGCCTACAGGCTTCTCTCTGAGGTTTCTTCAAACTCATAGCCCAGGAAGAAAGACTAAGGGATGCCACCACACCTGGGCACACTGTCTCAGGCAACTGTTCATATCCCAGTTCCCCCTCACACTTCCAAAGAAAAATGTCCAAGGGGCAGTGGAGATGACTTAGCAGTTAAGTGGTTGCTGGCCAGAGTGAGGACTTGAGTTCAGCTCCCCAGCAACCACATAACATCTGGGCCCAATGATGAGAGACAGGGGTTCCCTGGGGCTTGCTAACCAGCTAACCTTGCCAAATCCATGAGCATCAAGCTTAGCAAGAGATGTTGTCTCAAAAATTAAGGGGAGAGCAACTGAAGAAGACACTCAATGTTGACCTCTGACCTATATTTTCATGTGTGCACACATATGCCCATCCATACACACACACTAGATAGAAACACACATACAGCAAAAAATAAGGACAATTTTCTATCCTTTGGCCATCTGTTTCCCCTAAAAGTCATTTACCTTCCATATGATTTACATCTTCTACCTGCTTCTGCCCTCTGAAGACGGTGTACAGATGTGAAGCCTTGCCAAATGGGCTGACAACCCTCCTGTCATTCCCCTGTCCATGTGAGGCATATGCACACCTGGTAAACCTGTCTATCTGCTTCACTTATTTGTCGGCCCATTCTAGCAAGCCTTCCAAGGGTCAGGTTCCTCTCATCCTACAACTTCAGTAATTAACTTACCAGACGTTTGTTGAGCATCCCTCACCTGCCCCCAGGTTGGTCCTGGGAGAGGAGTTTGCAAAAGCACAGGATTTTTTTTTTTTTTAATTCTTCTCTCATATATTATATCCTGAACGCAGTTTCCCATCTCCTCCCCTGTGAGTCCTCCCTCCACTCCCATCCACTCCCCCTCCATTTCTCTTCAAAAAGGGCAGGCGTCCCGTGGACATCAACCAAACATGACATATCAAGCTTCAGTAAGACCAGGCACCACCCTTCATAGTAAGGCTGGAGGAGACAACCCAGGAGAGGGAAAGGGTCCCCAAGGCAGGCAGAAGCATCAGAAACAGCCCTCCACCCCCTCCCTGCCTTCCCAAGCTCACTTAGGAATCCCACAAGGAGGCCAAAGTACACAACTATAACATTGTATGCAGAGGGCCTAGGTCAGACCCATGCAGGCCCCAGGTTGTTGGTTCAGTCGCTGTGAGCCCCTCTGAGCCTTGGGTTAGTTGGTTCTGTAGGCTTTCTTCGGTGTCCTTGTCTCCTCCAGCTCCTGCAGTCCTTCCTCCCCATCCTCCACAGAATTCCCAGAGCTCTACCTGTTTGGCTGTGGAGCTCGCTCAGTGAGCACAGGCTCTCATCTCAGACCTGACAGCACAGTGGGGAGACTGGATCCATTTTTAAAATGCAAATTACAGAACAGAACAGAGGCACCATCCATCCTGAGTGATGAGGAAATTTGGCTCCTGGGAGATTGTCAAAAAGAGTCTCCCCCGTGGAAGGGAAACATCCATCTTGTGCAGTCTTACCTGCCTGTTGCCCAAGGAACTCTTGCCTCTTGTCCAACCTCAGAGGTTGGACCCACCATCCAGGAGAAGACGTGCAATTGTTTTTAGTTTAGAGCTGTGGCTGTGTGGATTTTAAGAGGACATGAGTGAGAAACACTAAGGAGCAAATGACATAGATGGCTTTAGATGTGTTTACTCTCAAGATAAATGTGTGTAAAGCATGGGGCATGGTGCTCAAACTAGTAAGTATCCAGGGAATCTCAGTGATGGTCTCACCATAAGACGCAAGTGTAACAAGAACAGCTTGTAAAAGATGAAAATTTTCAGAGCAAGAATAAGAGATAACTCAAGATGGACAATAAGGCAGATGACGTGATGTTAGTAAGAGTCTGAAATAACTTAATGTCCCCTTTCTCCTAAGATGACTTCCTTTTATTTATTTATTTTTCTTGCAGTGGCGGTGGTGAGGCCGGGAGGGTCTGGGATAGGGTTTCCCTATATAACCCAGGCTAGCCTCAGAGTCACAGCCCCAGCCTCTTGAATGCTAGGATGACAAATGTGCTCTACCGCACTTAGCTGCTTTCATTTCCTTTATTAAAGAGAATGTGGCCAGGCATGGTGACAGATGGCTGTGATCTCAGCACCTGGGGTGCTGTGGCAGGATGGCTGGGAATTTAAGGCCAGTATAGGATAAATGGAAAGTCCTTGTTTCAAAAAAGAAGGAAGGGGGAGGGGAGAGGGTAGGAGAAGAAGAGGGGGGAGGATGGAGAGAAGGGAAAGGGAGGGGGAAAGAAAAGAGGAACGAGCAATCAAAATGGGTGACAAACAGGGCTAGAGGGAGGTGCAACCCAGGATAGCTAACACACTGCCTTGCCTGAGCTCAGCTCTCTTAATATAACCAAGAACTTGACAGTGTGATGGCAGAACCCCTGCTGGTAAACACTAAGAAGTCAGGAAGCTGAGAAAGGCGAGGAAAGCCAGAGGAAGCAGGGATGTGCAAATGTTGCCCAGGTTCCAGAGAAGATTCTGGAAATTATAGACCAGATGTCTTCTTTTGGTGCTGAAGGTGGAACCCAGGTCCTCAGATGTGGTAAAAGGGTACTGTACCCTGAGCTACAGCCCAGCCCCTTGTGACATCTGCCATTGCTGTGTAATCAGACAGGATTCAGGCCTTTATTAAACAGCAGCTATGACTAATGAGCAGTGGAGCTCACTCATTAAATTAACTTCCTCTCACTGGTTGCTTGACGGCATTGCTGATCAATTGCATGCTTACTTGTGGCAAAGCATCTGACAGAACTTTTAAAACAGACTTACTTGCTCTGTGAGTGTGTGTGTGTGTGTGTGTGTGTAAATGTTTGTCTGCACATACGTGTGTACCATGAATGTGTGTGGTGCCCTTGGAAGTCAGAAAGCGACATCTGTTCCCTTGAAACTGGAGTTACAGATGGATGTGAACCGCCGCATGGGTGCTGGGAACCAAGCCCTCTGTTGCAAGACCACAAAATGTCTTAGCCACCTCTCCAGCCCCCCTGAAAGTACTTTAACTTTTTGTTTGTTTTGGGGTTTTTTTGGTTGGGTTTTTTTTTTTTTGTTTTTTTTTTTTTTGTGAGACAGGGTTTCTCTGTGTAGCCCTGGCTGTCCTGGAACTCACTTTGTAGACCAGGCTGGACTCGAACTCAGAAATTTGACTGCTTCTGCCTCCCAAGTGCTGGGATTAAAGGCGTGTACCACCACTGCCCAGCCACTTTTTAAAAATAGTTTATGTGCATTGGTGTTTTGCCTGCATGTATGTCTGAGAGTACCAGACATGAGTGAGCTGCCATGTGGGAGCTGGGAATTGAACCCATAAACTCTGGAAGAGCAACAAGTGCTCTTAACCACTGAGCCATCTGTCCAGCCCCTGAAAAGTACTTTAATTAATATATATATATAACATACATACACACACACACACACACACACACACATATATACACACACATATATATGCATAATTTATTTTTGTATGGGAGTGTGCCTGTGCCATGGTGGGCACATGTAGATTGATCAGAGGACAACCTGTGGGAGTCAGTTCTCCCTTTCTATCTTGTGGATCCCAGGAAGCAAACTCAGATCCTAAGCCTTAGTAGAAAGCACCTTCCCCCTGAGCCATCTTGCTGACTCCTGACAGACCATCTCAGGACTTGTGGTGGACAAAAAGAAGAAATAGGGGCTGAGACTTAAACTATGCTTAGCCAAATCAAACAGGGCTGAGCATCCATGTGTGAACAGGGGAAAAGCATCCACCATAAAGCACATTACCGATATGTTCGGTACATTTCTGTTCCACTAAACAAACCCAGCTGGAAGGAGCTTCTGTGGCATGCCCCAGGGTCATTCAGTGTGAGAAGATGACATCTGCATCGTGGTCTCGATTGGCAGAAGATAAAACTTGGAGAACTGGTCTGTTCTATGGAAAAAAATCCAAGATAGGAAAAGCAGCCAAAAGTTTAGGGCAGAAACCTCAATTGAAATGAGATAAATGCAAGTGAATTCTTTGATCCCTAAGAGCAGTGGCACACATAAAGAATGGGGCAGAAGACCAGGCCTCACACCATGGGCGGGTTTAGTGTGTTTTGTTAGTATGAAGTTGCAACCTTCACCTAGAGGAGGGAGAAGAGGGTAGGAGGCTGCACATACTGAGTGCTTCCTGTAAGCAGGTACAGTGCTGTGTTCACATGCATGATCTCACTATGTCGGTGGTGGTTCTGATCCAAAAGGATGTCCAGAGCTAGGGATGTGACTCTATTGGCTGAGTATCTGCTTGGCATTCCTGAGTCCTAGGTTCAAGACCCAGGACCACATAGAACTGGGGCATGATACCATAGGCCTGTAATCTCAGCACTCAAGAACTAGAGGCAGGAAGATCAGAAGCTCAGCATCATCCTCAGCCATGTATTAATTAGAACCCATGGGCTACTTAAAATTCTATTTTAAAAAAAAAAATTCCTGGGTCAGCAAGGTAGCACATACATGGAATCCTGGCCCTTGGGAGACTGAGACAGACAGATCAGGAGTTGGAGGGAAACCTGGACTACACAGTAATAATAGACAGTGAGTCTAAAGCTACAAGCATAGTGTGTCTATTGCATTGGAAAGCGGAAAGGTTATGGTGTGCACAGTCAGAAGACAAAGGACAATATTAGAAAGATATGCTGGTAATTGAGGCTGCAACGTGTTAAATCTTGTTTGCTTTGTGAGGGCAGAGTCTTGTTTTGTAGAGCAGGCTGGTCTCAAACTAAAGTCATGCGCTACCATACCACTGTGTGTTTACACTTTTGAAAGCCCCTCCGTGGGGGAGGGGAAATTAATTTAGATTCCATTGGTATGGAGTCAGAGTCCTGGCCAAGATGGAACTGAGCAACCCCTCAGAAGCCCTCACCTCGGGTGAATGGAGCTAATAAATGCCTGGAACAATTGGAATTCAAGGGTGGATGGAATGTGGCCTGCCTGGCTCTGCCCTAACGCAGTTTAATGGAAGGGTTCGTGCAGCATGGGAAGGCATGATCGAAAGCCTGGAGAAAGTGTCATCAAGATTAAAGAAAGCGTAATTACATCTAACGAGATGACACTTGATTGGATCCTAGTTTGGGGAGAGAAAATCCATTATAAAAAGCAGCAGGAGCCAAGCAGAAAGTTAATGACATTAGAAAATGACTAAGGATTTCCTTACGAGTGACAGTGAACTTGTAATCTTCCATTCTTTGTTCCTCCCTCCCTCCCCTCCCCCATGCAACCCAGGCTTGCCTTGAATTTGTACACTTGAAGCTCCTGCTTCACCTTCCTGACACTAATCTTGTATGCTTTTTTTCCCCTTTAAAGATGTATTTACTTTTATTTAGGTATTCTGGGCAGGGAAGCATATGTTGAGTGCAGGTATATGTGAAGTCCAGAAGAGGGCATCAGCCTCCCTGGAGCCGGAAAGATGGGCACTTGAGAGCCACCTGATATGGGCACAAGGGAACTGAACTCTGGTCTTCTGGGAAAACAGTATCTGCTCTTCACTGAGGAGCTCTCTCTCCAGCCCTTTCATTTTCTGTTTCTGATGGAGAAACCCCTCACTTAATCCACGCTGATGTTCTCAGGGGTAAAGGCTCACGATGTTTGTTGTTTTTAAAGAAGTCAGCAAAAGAAAAGCAAAAATAGAGGTTTACAGAGTGAATGTGGCCAAAGTGAGCAACTGTATTTGCTCACTTATTTGCTTAGACAAAGACTATCTAAATACTACTTTAAACTTCCATGCTTGAAACTCTTCTAATTTAAAAAAAAAAAAAAGAGTTGGGAAAAGCAGGCAGTTGCTTGTTATCCCAGCACTAGGGAGGTGGAGTAAGGAGGACCGAGTTCGGAGGCAAGCCTGGGCTATACAGCCAAGATCTTGTCTCAAGGGGGAAATGGGAGGAAAATAAACGAGGAGCACACTGGTAAGCACATACTTCCTGGGCATCGAATGTGGTACGTTAGCACTGTGGACACCAAGCCATGTGACCTCACCCATCTGCCAGGGGTTAGCAGAGCCCTTCAGCTGGTTCCCGTTCTGTATCTTATCATCAGGCCTGGCTTCTAGAGGCTTTCATTGTTCTATTTGTTTAGCCACCACCAAGCCAAGCTGAGCCCCAAGGACTACAGAGGGAGACAGTGGGCATTACTACGATCCCCACAGTAACTCAGAAGTCCTAGGTTCTCAGAATTAGGTATTCTAATCATGGTCACACAGCTGACCTGTAATGGAACAAGAATTTAAATCCAGTGCCTCGAGCCTAGTATCCAATTACAGCTGGATATATATCTTAAAGCTCCCGTATCTTAAGAATGTTGACAAGCCCCAGCAAGTAGAAAACTCTCACACTGTGAAAAACACTTGGGATTTCTCCCTGGGGGAAATGACTTGAGAAATGGCAGTGACTGCCATGAGCTCTCTGGTGTGCTGCAGGGCAACAGGAGTTTACTACAAACAGAAGCACTGAGTGACTGAGCACGTCATCCCAGCTAAAGTGACCCTCTCTGAGAAGCCCCGAGTTCCCCAGCACTTAGGGCAGGGGCCAGGCTGCACTTTGAAATGCTCTCTCCTCATAACTGTGGCCAACTCAGAACAAATTCTTGTTCCACCAGAGGCACCCTCACCCGTTAGGTTCATGACTACATTTTGTACGTACTTTACTGAGGTATAACTTCAGCACCACACAACCTGCCCATCGTAAAGTGGGTGACTGGATAGATCTTACTAAATCTGTACTTCTATAACCATTAACAATTAACACAGCTAGATTTCTGAAGGTTTACGGTTTTCCGTTTCCTTCTCTCTTCCCGGCTGGCCTCTCGGGGCTAGTTGCTTGGTCTTCCATGGAACAGATTCCATGGAAGCATTGTGCACTCAGAAGAGTTTGGGTCCCAGTATCACAGACCTGCATTTGAACTGCATCCAGGTGGTTCCAGCAAGTCACGTTAACTTCTCCCATAATTGCTTTACATTGTATGTGTATGTGAGTGGGCATGGGCATGCCATGGTACACATGTGAAAACTGTAAAACTTACAGAATTTTTTTTTCTGTCCAGCACATATGCATTCTGGGAGTGGCACTCAGACTGTCTCACCTGCAAGCACCCTTCCCAAGTCATCTCACTGGCCTCCTTTTCTTCTCCCTCCCTCTCCCCTCTTGCTATGTACCCCAGGTGGCCTGGAACTCTAGGGGTCACTTTATCTTTTTATATTTGAGTTTCTCCCTTTGTAATGCAGATGCTGTCCATATACCCTGCTGGGGAAGAGAATTCTGACATCAAGATGACTGCTCTTAATGCTCTCCGCTCTGATGTCTGCTTCATCTTTCTCTTCCAGGCACTCCAGTTTACTGGGTCACTCCTGGTGCCCAGGCCTTACTACCTGCAAAGAGCAATGGATTCCCTTCCACTTGGGAGGACCCTAGCTCATTCAGACAGGGCTGTCAGAGGAACTGGGGTGAAGCAGCAGCACCACCTAGTGGTAATGGATAAAAGCAAACTCGTACTGGCTGTAAGTCTTAACATCTGTATCCCCAGGAAAGCCTTCTAGATGGGGCACCCCATGCCACACACTAGAGAAGATGACAAGGGTGTGAATGAGAAAAATGAGAAAAGTTCACAACATGATGCTCCACCAAATCTCCAGAGACTTGGACAGTGAGCTAGAGGGTATAGAATATAGGGAGCAGGCAGGCTTCTGGGGAACTGGGGGACAGGGTGCTGGGCAGTGACTGCTGAAAGACTTTTAAAAAAAAAAAGTGTATGGATATTTTGTTTGCAAGTATGTCTGCACCATGTGTATACCCAGTGCCCCCAGAGACCAGAAAGGGGTGGCAGGTCCCCTAAGACTGGAGTCAGAGACAGTTGTGGTTGCTGGAAATCAAACACAAGTGCCCTAGAAAAGCAACCAGTGCTCTAAAATGCTGAGCCATCTCTCCTGCCCTGACATTGTCTTTCCTATAGAGAAGACTCTCAGGCCAGAGGGATCATTCAATGGCTAATAGCACTGGCTACTCTTTGCGAGGAGCCAGGTTCAATTCCCAGTACCAGCATGGTAGCTCACTATCTATAACTTCAGTTCCAGGAAATCAGACACCCTCCTCTGGCCTCTGAAGGTACCAGACAAAAAAGCACGACATAGACATACTGCTAAGAAGCCTCTCCACAGCCTATAACCACAGCTTCCATGTACTGCATGACAATGTCTAACTGATGTCTGCCAAGGACCCTAGGTCACTTTAGTCGCATGAGAAACCAACCTACTTTAAAACAGACCACATGCTCTTCCTGTCCTAACACCATGGGACTATTTTCAACCATTGAGGCATGGTGTTTAACACATCAAATTACATGCTCTGCAATATACTGGCAACTCGTGGGCCTAGCCATCCTTCACAACGCTACTCTGACATTCACAAAGACCGGTGCCCCTGATAAGGCTTGAGAGCATTTCTAGGGCAGGAGGGTGAGGACCTGCTGGTATGTAGAGCTCTGTGTTCTCTGTCCTAGCCCAAGCTCTTTCCTTCTGATTGGGAAACCACAGCTCTTTCATGCCTGGTGTCACATTGTAGTAGCAACCTTGCCCTACCTGCTGTGGTAAAGTCCATGGTCACCTGCATGTGACCAAGTCTCGGTGCATCTAAAACATCCAGCAGCTCCTCAGGCCCTATCCAGAGACAGAGCAGGCAAGTGCTTCCCAGATCGTGTGGGGAAGAGGGGACAGGTGCCAAGGGACACTGGGCTTCTTTTGGTGCTGAGTGGAAATCATCTAAAATTGGGAGAGGCATACTATGTGAATATGGTGGCTCACTGAAATGTACAATAAAAAAAATAAATAAAGGAAGGAAGCAGGTTGAGCCCCCATTGTCTGCCTTTTATCTAAGTACCTGGGCG
Organism: Rhynchomys soricoides; assembly: GCA_019843965.1. Classification (NCBI taxonomy): domain Eukaryota; kingdom Metazoa; phylum Chordata; class Mammalia; order Rodentia; family Muridae; genus Rhynchomys; species Rhynchomys soricoides. Next base: position 2,279,517 of record JADRCH010000249.1, on the reverse strand, counting down.
GGTCCTGCTGCATAGAGAATGTTTATAAAAAACAGAGCTCTCAACAGCCCCAGGGAAACAGCAAGGAAGCTAAAGCAACTCTCCAGTGCTATGAGTAATGCTGGCTGGCAGGGGACACCATTAATGCTGCTGTCCTTGGTTGGACACCATGACATCTGGGGAAAGAGCAGAGTAAGACACTCAAAGGCATGTGACATTTAATCGTCACCCCTCTGAGGTCAGTACTGGTATCTCAAGTTGACAGGCTAACACCAAGGCTAACAGTGAGTGGCTGGAGAGCGGGGCAAGCTAGACCTGAAAATGGCTCTCAAGGTCTCTGTGCGGAAGTGTCGTGAAGTACCCTGAATTGCACTTTTCTGACATCTCAGTTCTAAAGCCACATGAGATGTCGTGTGAAGTGTCAGGAAGAAGGTGGACAGGGGTCTGCGGGTGGGGCACTTCCTGGTGTGTCCTGGGTGTGTATCCTGAGGTTTTAGAAGAAAGTCAGAAATAAGGGGAAAGAGACTTGAGCCAGCTCAGACATCCAGGAGTACATGACCATGTCTCCTATTTCCCAAGTAAGTTCTTTATTGTCTAACCAATCACCACATGTTTACTGCGGCCTAGCACCAGGCCAGGCACACTAAGCATAATTACAAAGGGCAAGAGGCTCCCAGCCAAGGGGAGGTGTACAATTTTAACATTTCTCAGGAATTCATCTGAGGTTAAAAATCACATCTGGACTTAGTCACCAGTATTGCAATGAACAGTCTTTAAGATACTTTTTAAAGAAAAACTTCACAGCCCACATTTACAATGGCATGAAATTTTTTTTCCTAGCATAACTTCGTTACCAATGAACAAGATTTCTTTGAAGTTCAGTTCACATTCCCCCTTCTGTAGCAGGGATCAACTTTTTCTGAAAGGAGTTTTAAAACATTAAGCAATAAAAGGCTTAGGTACAAATGTGACCCAGAGCTGTGTGGCCAGAAGGGCTTAGGGCTGAAGCCAGCTCTTCTCTGGGCCTTCCTATCACTATCTGCAGGGCAACACAGCACACATATCCAAGCCACTATTCAGATGTCACTGCCGTTGAGGAGGGAGCCTGTGCTGCGAGAACAGTCGAAATAAAAGATGCTTCGAGCAAAGTTTAGCACCAACCCAGGGGGTATCAGGGGCCACTGGGACCATCATCTCCTACATTAACCTCCTGATTTTCTCACAAATCTCAGAACTCATGGGTGTGCAGTTCTGGAAACAGACACTAACCGAAAGCCTATATAGGAGACCAGGACAACAGGACACAGTGACAACTCCACCCAGGAGCCACTGTCTGCTTCGTGTGAAGGACACTCAGCACAAAGCAGGAAGTGGGAACAGCAGCCTCGAGGGCCCGAGACATAATGATGCCAGAACACAGGAGCTACCTCACTTCGTGTCCTCCAGCCAACCTTGACTCCACTGTGGACCATGAGGCTTAGGGGAAGAGTCTTGGCCTGTGGGCCAGCAGCCCACAGAGTGTCCATTTGGCAAGCATGAGACTGGCTGGAAACTTCTCTAGTGTTACAGTCTTGATACTCGAATGAAAACGGTCACTGATTCCTTGGGCTAAAACAAGCTAAATGAGTCAGTTTGAGCTAACAGAACTTTGGGGAAGTTTCCCCTCTGAACTCTTCATACCTGTGGTAATAACTTATCTTCTCTTCTCAATAGCTTTAAAGCACTACTAGTGAGCTGCTAGCTTTGGCACAATGGAAAGAATGTCAGATCCTTCCTTTCTTTTTATAAAAGGACACTGAAGTCCAACAGGATTCCGGGTGTATGGAGAGGCCAGACCCAGGATAGCAACAACGGGACCTGTCTGGCTCCAGCTCTCGTCTGTTCCGGCCTACAAACGCTCTGGCTATCACACCCAGGGAGGCCTCAGCAAAAATGACCATCAAAGCTAATGAAATGGAAGGTAGCATTCAAAATGTAACACTGGTTTTCTTAAAATGGAATACTGGTTTTCGTATAGAGTGTATAAGGCACGGTGTGAGAAAGCCGCCCCCACTCCCAGCCACACAGCCCCACTGGGCTCCTCACACGTTCACATGCACATGGGAAAGGCCAGCTGGCTTTGCCACAATGCATGGGGAATGGGTTGCTTCCGATCACTTCTGGTTTTTGAGCTGGTTGGAGAGCCAGTCCAGGCCTTCGTAAAGACCATCTCCACTGGTTGCACAGGTAGCCTGAATGTACCAATTTCTCTGGCGAAGGGAATGTAAGCCAAGCTTGTCTGTGATCTCTGCTGCGTTCATAGCATTAGGAAGATCCTTAAAGAAAACAAGCAAACAGTTTACCAACCTGGATTCACTCAATACAACAGGATCTTCCTCTAAAACATCCCGTCCCTATTTCAGTGGCTCAGGCCCAAAACCTTAGCTTTTTGTTTCTCAGTCCACACAACAGGAAATCCCAATAGTGCCACTATCAGAATTTACTCTGAATCTGACCACCTCTCACCATCCTCTCTGCCGCCACACTGATCTGACCCCACCACAGTTCCTTACCTGGATAATGGAAATAACTTCCTCTCTCGTCACCCCCATTCTGTGCTTGCCCCTAAGGCCTATTTCCAGATCACAACCTCCTGTCAAAACCTCACCAAAGTGCTCCTCCCAGAGAAGAGCCAAAGCCACCACCGTTGCCCGCCAGGCTTTGGGACCTCTCCTAACTGGCTCACTTCATCTTTCTATCGTAGCATCCCTGTGTGTGAGCATTTGATAAAAGCTATTTACTCCATGTGGTAACTGACTGTACAACATGTCTCATTTAACTAGAATGTAAAGCAGGAATCTGTCTCTTTTCTCTGACCCATGCCTGGGTAGACAGTAAGCTAAAACTAAACTAGAATATATTAGTATCAAGGGAAGATCCAGACGTGCTGATATGGAAGAATGTCAAATAGATGCTAAGTAAGAATATAGGCTACAAAACAATATACACAATAATCTCTGGAATTTAAATAGGTCTACAATCACATAATTGCTTATAGAGGCGTACAAAGTCTTGTCTGTGGAAAGAGATACAAGAAATTGGACTTTTATCTAATAATCAAAGCTAAAGGAATGGAAGGTAGCATTCAGTATGTAACACTGGCTTTCTTTAAATGGAATACGGGTTTTTGGACAGCCTGGGTAAGTCACAGTGTGAGAAAGCTGCCCCACTCCCAGCCACACAGACCCAAGGGTTCTTCACATGCTCATGTGCACACAGGAAAGATGTTTCATTTGACATTCTAAACTTTGACTTGTTCTGCTTTTATCATTCCTGCCACCACAGGAAGTCATGTTTATGGAAAGGAAGTGACAAGAAGAACTGCCTTCAGCAAGTCTGAAGTGGCAGAACTGGCTGCAGCACTGTCATTACAGTGCAAGCTCAGCTGCATACGGGATGGAGAAAGGGGACACACAGCCCTGTGAGCAGAGGTCACCTCCAGAGCCCCACTCCAGCTTCTCTTTGGTTTGGTGTAGCTGAGATTCAGAGGCTGCACCAGCCTTGTTCCCACATTTCATAGCTCTTCCTTTTTAGACAGCTTCTTCCTCCCCAACAACAAGCCCCAGAGGATCCAATCTTCCCTGGGTCCACCCCCTCATTCTGCTTCTTGAACCTGTGGCTCCCTTCCCTCCTGGCTCAGATGTAAGTCATGCCCAGCACTTCCCACAGCCATTCTGCACTCTCTTCCTCCACAGCACTTAGCACCAGACATACTAAATAGTCTTAATTCACGCCTCTCCTCCCACTATAAAGCAAACACAAATGCAGGGACCTGTGTGTCTTGTTCATTGCTAAGTACCCAATACCTGCAGCAGAGCCTGGAACTTAGCAGATGCTCCATTAGTATTTATGGAGCAGCTATATGACATTCTAAAAAGGAGATGGAGGAGAAGCCAGGGTTAGGACTGGAGAGGTGGAGGCAGACATCTAATTTAGGTATCTATATATTTAAGGGAGCCATCTCACTTAAATGAGCAGGACATTTCAGTCTTGGTGTTCAGAAAGCTAAGAACCACGTACCTGTTTGTTTACAAACACCAATAAGACTGCATCTCTGAGTTCATCTTCTGCTAGCATTCTGGTCAGCTCTTCCCGGGCCTCGTTGACCCGCTCTCTGTCATTACTGTCAACCACGAAAATTAGACCTGAGAAGAAATCCCAAGCATGTTAGGTGCATGACCCTGGAGAGAGCAGCTGTTTATATACCCACACAGCTCACACAGCTGCCCCCTGCTCACAGTGCGGCTTCACTGGAGGCAGGCACAAGAAGATGGTGCAGGCTTATAATCCCAACACTGGAGGCTGAGGCACAAGTATCACCTACAAGTTCAAAGTCGGGCTGAACTATTAATAATAGATTATGGGGTTCTGTCGCCTTTTTTCCCCCATCATTCTTTTTAGAAAGTCTATATAATCTCCAAAGCTAGGACGCTTATTGTACATTCATCTCACCTATCTTGTTCAGAAGGATTGCAGCCCTTCACCAGATTAACCAGAAAGAACAAAGAAAAGTTAGGGTTAGTAATTAGTCACTAAATTTCCACCTCAGAGGGGGAAAGGATTTTGGGAGAACACAGTGTATGCAATGACAGTGTTTAAGGATGATCCCTCAAACAGAGAGTGACCTGAAGGCTAGGAATGAGTATGCTCTCTTGGAAGTGGTTGCAGGAAAGCGGGTGTAAGGCTTGAGGCAGGAAGGCCTGAAGAAAGGACAGGCAACACAACACTGAGCAGTCAAGTCAGCAGCTCCCAGGGAAACAGTGTTGGATGCTACTGGACATTCCAGGCCGTATGAAAGCTGTTTGTCCCCCAGAGACAAGAAGGGAAATTGCTTGTTCTCCCACACATACCCAAGGCACCTGAAAGTTATAATATACAACCCTCAGGTCACACTTGTGAGAATGTCAAGAGAGCCTATGGACACCCACAGTAAAGACTGTGGGAGCTCATTTCCAACAGAACTTTCAATGGGAGGGGAGTCTTGGGTGGTAGGGAGCCCACCCGCTAGTTTACACTAATAGGACTGCCTCTGGAGAAGGAGGGAGACTGGAGTTTAACTCACATGCTCAGAGGACTCACTGAGGAGCTCACACAAGCTTCCCTGGGGGCAGCACTGTTTACTATCTCACATCCATGTGCTAGCAGAAAAGGGCTGCTCCCTGAATTCTGGGGCAGTGAACAACAGAAGCTGTGGCCGGCAGACACCTTCTAGGGTCTTTCCTGTTCACTGCTGCATTATGCCCTTTTGCTGTAATAAAAGTAATTTCAAGTATAGTCTGTCCTGAGTCCCGTGATTCATCCCCACAAGCTATTAAACCTGCTGGTGGAGTGAAAACTGACAAATTATAACCACCCAGCAGGAAGTAAGGGTGGCTGGAGGACCCCAATCCTGCTATAGCTGATGACAGAAGTCATCATAAGAGTGTGTCCTTAAATAATCAAAGATTCTAAACTGTGCAAGACAGCCCAGCTCGGAGTAGTGGGTGTCAGCCTTGAAGCCCTCACTGGATCAGCAGAGAAATCCCAGGAGGTGAGAAAGCCAGGGCAGGCTGAAGGAGGCACCACATTACACATAAAGGAAGGGCTAAAACCTGTATAGACTTGCCATACTGCTGGAGGAAGCAGTAAGGCAGGAAGAATCTGCAGGGGTGAGCAGAGACTCAGTATTCCACATGACAATAACAGGAACAAGTTGATGTTTGGATAAAAGCAAGGTCTTTGAGACAAAAACGTGACCCAGCTGTCCAAAGAACTTACTGGATCCTACATCGAACTACCAGTAGTGACAGCGACTCTGTTTCTGGGATGTGAGTGAAAACAAACAGATTCTTCTGACATCAATCCAATCATGGTGGGAATATTACAGTGCTGGACCCTAACACTCTTAAGTCACAGGTACACTGGAGGTCTCAAGGAGTTAGCAGGTATCAGATCAAGTGATTCAACTGGGAAAAGTACCTGGAAGAAAACAATCAGAGATTGATTTCTCTCTGCAGATATCAGAAGGGCCATTGACTGGGTCAAGGTGCCTTGGAAAGCTTAATGATGAGACAGAAGACAAGCAAAAAAAATGTCACAGGAAGTCCACAGGACAGAGGCAAAGGGACTAAAGATAAAGTGAGCTGCCAAGAGAACACTGCTAGAGGTGTTCGTGCCCAGCTCAGGGCACTTTTCATGGGGAGACTGCAGGAGGAGAGACTCTGGTAGAGAGAAGGAAATAGGGTCAGATGACAGAGATTTCACAACTGTCCAAGGGAGAATACCAGGCCTGGCCCTGTGCCCATGCCTCTGTGTGTCCCATGCCTTCCAGGCCGACTACCCAGCAGACAAGCACTCTCAAGGCTTCTGGCATGCTTAGAGTTTTCATGTGAGTCAAAGCTGTGTCTGATAGATTGCAGCAGATTAAAAAGGGAAAACTCAAGGCCCTAGCCACACGGGTTTGGTTTGCTACCCAAAGTTCTGGACTCCAATTCTGACTAAGTACACCAGCTGATGTGGAAATTCAAGCAGAGCCTTAGCTGCCAATGCAAAACCCAGAGAGCACAAATGACTGTTCTCACTTTGCTACTCTTAACACAAGTAAAACTTTATGTCCTTTGTTGCATACTCCCATCAATGTGATGTTCATGTGAATGAGACCCAAGTGGCCATGGATGGAGTCCTCTGAAATCAAGAGCCAAAATAGGTACTTTAAAATAGAGTATTTTAAATAAAATATTTTTTCCTTAAAAATAAAATAGGGGACTGGAGAGATGGCTCGCTGGGAAAGAGCACTGGCTGTTTTTCCATAGGACCTGGGTTCAATTCCCAGCAACCACATGGCAGCTCACAACTGTCTGTAACTCCAGTTCCAAGGGATCTGACACCCTCATACAGACATACATGCAGTCAAAACACTAATGCAAATAAAATAAAAATAAATAAATCTTTAAAAAAAAAAAATGAAAATAGAAGCTGGGTGTGGTGACACATGCCTCTAATCTCAGCCAGGTGTGGTGACACATGCCTTTAACTTCAGCACTCAGGAGGCCAAAGAGGCAGGTGGATCTCTGTTAATTTAAGGCCATCCTGGTCTATAAAAGGAGTACAGGACAGGAGGGATACATGGAGAAACCCTGTCTCAGAAAAAAAAAAAAAATTAAACTTTATAGTAGGTCATGCTTTGTACGGTTTTAATATAGGTCCTTAGCTAAGAAACCACCACCAGAATGACCACACTTATAAGAGAAAAGGCACATTGATGCACGAAGAGTTTCTAGAGGAGCCATATATAGTTGAGAGGACCATGATTCCAAGCAAGCCTGACCTACATAACAAGACCCTGTGGAAGAACACTTGCCTAGCATATGGAAGGTTCCAAGTTGATCCCAGTCTTGCCCCTTACCCTACAAAAACAGGAGGAAAGTAAGGGGAATATATGCATTGTATTATAATATTTGTATTATATCATATATATTATATATATATTGTATATGTAATATATTATACATATGTATAATATATATGTAATATATTATATGTAATTATATTAGCTACACTTGTAGAAAAAAGTATGTGTAAACAACAGAAATAAATGTGGTTGTGTGTGGGAGGTAAACTGAGGAACAAAACTTTTTTCTTTGTATCCCTTTCTTTTTTCTTTTCTTTTGATACAGATAAACTGTCCTTCAATAATTAAATGAATGGTAGTGGCGCAGGACTTCAGTCCCAGCACTTGGGAGGCAGAGGCAGGTGGATTTCTGAGTTCAAGGCCAATCTGGTCTACAGAGTGAGTTCCAAGACAGCCAGAGCTACACAAGAGAGACCCTGCTTCAAGCTGCCACTCTGCCCAACAAAAAATGAACCCACAAATCAAATCAAAGAGAAAATCCATGTCAGAACTAAAGAGCCATTTTATCTACTCTATTGTCTGTTGTCAGTTAGGAAATCAGATAGTCTAAATTCTAGTCTATACAGGTAAGCCAGCATGGGGCTGGGAGAGATCAGGACCTCCAGCATACAGGCAAAGCATTTTAGCCCCGAGCTCTGAGCTACATCCTCAGGGTTTTTAAAATTTTTTTTTTTTCTGAAACATCTCACAAAGTTGACAAGGCTGGTCTGGAATTTATTCAGCAGCCCAGGCAGACCTTGAACTTGTGATTCTCCCTTCTGGCATTCTGAATACTTCAGGCCTGTAGCACCAGGCCCAGCTTTTGATGTCTTAATGGAGAATTACAGACATTCATTAAGGTCTGTCATATTCAACAGACTGATGAAAAATTTTAAATTAAAAGACAGCCTGACCTTTGGAAAGTTGGCAAACAAAACAGAGGCAGCATCCAAGACTCCTTGCAGATGAGGCCCTGGCCCAGCCAGAGAGCACCAGTCCACTATTCACACAGTTCCCACTTGCTGTTTCACGAAAGCCCAGACCACCACCCCTCAGTCCAGAACACAGCTACTTCCTGCCATCAAAGCATCAGTTACCGAAATTCTATAAAATTAGGCTTGTTACAAATAGAAGATTGAAGATAAAATGCACCTCAGCTTGATGCTTAAACTGAATAGGGCGGAAAAGAAATGAGGCCAGGTCTGGAGTTCTGAGTGCTTCTGCCTCGGCCACACAACTGGGCACTTTACAAAATTAATCTCGTTTCAGCCCAGGATTTGGGCAGTAGGCTTTATCCTCATTTTAAGATGAAGAAATGGAGGTATCCCATTTCCCAATGGTTTCACTGTCTCAAGGTTTCTTAGCACCTGTCATTCAACCCAGCTGCTCTAGTTTATTGCAGACAAAAAAGTGCAAAGTGGCCAAGCTGCCAAACACCAGGCCAAGACGAATACACACTTTAGCGAGATGTATCCTATTTGCAATATACTAAATCACAATGTAGAAATTTACACGTCGCCATGGAAGTGATGTGGTTTCTCTGAAAATGAAGACTGAAGTATTTTTCCCGGCTTCTTTGTATAGAATGTATTTCAGGAAATTCCTTATCTAAAAGGATTTCAGCAGTCAACTAGAAGAGTAAGACGGGGCTGGGGGAGTGGCTCGATGTGCTTGCTGGCTTAGCATGCATAAGGCCCTGGCTCAACCCTTAACACACAAGGGAAAACAATAGCATTCCAGGCCAGCTTGGATTAGGCAGGGCCCTCTCTCACATTTAACACAATTTAAAGAAACCACCATCCTGTGGCACCTAACCTTCAACGTGCACTAGGATCATGATGTGGTAAAAGGTAGCTAGGGAGCTTCATCTGGGGAAATTAGGCTGACACCATCTGAGCACACTGACATCAAAGTATGTAAATCCAGTGGCTGCCAGGAGCTTAGGGTGGGAGAGGGCCCCTGTTTAATGGGTGCAGGATTTCAGTTACAAGGAGAGATGGCTTTTGAAGATGGGCAACAGTTATGATTGTACATCATTGTGAATGTATTTAATACCAATGACCTGTAAGCTTAAAGGTAGTTTATATGTGTCTAGGGGCTCTGCGGCAGAGTGCTTACCTAGTATGCTTGAGGCCCTGGGTTTAATCCTGTAGCAAAAACAAAACAGGACAAAATTGGCTAACTCAGGTAGGGTGGCTGCTGGGGGAAGACCAGGAAGATCCTGAGTCTTAAGTGAGCCTGGACTACATAGAACAAGTGCATGTCACTATAAAAAGGGGGAGGGGTTATTTTAGTTTGTTTTTTAAGATCTATTTATTTTATATATATGAGTACACTGGAGCTGTCTTCAGTCACACCAGAAGAGGCATTGGGATCCCATTACAGATGGTTGTGAGCCAACATGTGGTTGCTGGGAATTGAACTCAGAAACTCTGGAAGAGCAGTCAGTACTCTTAACCACTGAGCAGTATCTCCAGCCCCAAAAGTTGTTTTTTGTTTTGTTGGGTTTTTTTTTTTTTAATAGTATTAAACTGATAGTATTATATTTTATGAGTATTACGTTAATTTGTTAGGAGTCGCAAAATGGTGGTTTCTTTAAATTGTGTTAAATGTAAGAGAGGGCCCTGCCTAACCCAAGCTGGCCTGGAACTCTTTGTTTTCCCTTGTGGTGTTGATGTCAGGGGTTGAACCCAGGGCCTAATGCATGCCAAGCAAGTGCTTGCCCATACGTGTACGTGCACACACACACACACACACACAAACATGCACACACACAATGACAACAATAGAATACAAATACAAAACAACAGAAAACCCCTTCATCCAGTCGTTCTGCTCATGGGTAAATCAAAATAACTGAAATATGAACTCTGCTGGACCCAGTGGCACACGCCTCAATTCTAGCACTCTGGAGGCAGAGGCAGGAAGATCTCCAGTACCTGCAGAATAGTCAGAGCAGCACTGTTCACAACAGCAATGGTGGAAGCAAACCAAGTGTCCATCATAAATGAACAAGCCAGGTCTGCTGCTGTATACCTGGAATCCCAACACTACTGAAAACCACCTGAGTTTAGGAGTTGGAAAGAGACCAGTATGGGTAACATGGTCAGACTCCAATCATACAAACACACACACAAAGCCATGCATACATGCAGCATCTGTAACCCCAGCAAACAGACAAGAAGATCACAAGTTCAAGGCCAGCCTTAGCCACAAGAGCTTAAGGCTCATGCACCTGAGACTCTGGCTATGATAGTTCCAAACAACAGTATTATTCAGCAGAATAAAGCCAGGTGAGGTGGCACTCACTTCTAATCACAGCACTTGAAAGACAGAGGTAATAGGATCTCCTTGAGTTCCGGGACAGTTTGATCTACATAGATTGTTACTCTTTGTCATGGATGGAATATGCTTGGCCCAAGGAGTAGTACTATGTGGAGGTGTGGCCTTGGAGTAGGTGTGTCACTGTGGGTATGGGCTTTAAGACCCTCATCCTAGCTGCATGGAAGTCAGTCTTCTGCTAGCAGCCTTCACACAAAAATGTAGAACGCTCAGCTCCTCCTCCACCAAGCCTGCCTGGATGCTGTCATATCCCTGTCTTGATGATACTGGACTGAACCTCTGAACCTGTAAGCAAGTCCCAATTAAATGTTGTCTTTTATTGGACTTGCATTGGTCATGGTGTCTGTTCACAGCAGTAAAACCCTAACTAAGACACTCTTGGAAGTGATATAATTACATGGAGATTGTGTTTTAAAAAAGAAAAAAATAGTAAGAGACCTCATCAATTGGAAATGAACACTTAAGGAATGTGTGAGTCAAAGGCAAGCACATCTGGGATGGAAAGTGTTAAAGAAAGAGACAGAGTGATGGGTGCAGTGGGCTCAAAGCATCATCTCTCCCTTTGTGTATTTTTAATTTCCCACTAAAGAAAGCATTTGGGACTTGGCACATGTACAGGTCTATTGACAGATGCTTGCCTAACATGAACTAGGCTCAATCTGCAGCACTACAAAGAGCTGGGTGTGGTGACACATGTAATGATATAATGCAAACACCAGGAAGCAAAGACAGGAGGATTAGAAAGTAGAGGCTAACTACACTCGAAATTCCACGCATCCTGGGCTACATATGAAATCTTGTCTCAAAACAAGGAAAACTTTTTTTAAAACCACCCTATTTTGAGGAAAGATATTCTAAAATCTACAAGTTAAGAAAATAACTACAAATAGAGTTATGTATCAAGTGTAACAGCTAAAAGAGATATGAAGGGGCCTCTAACCTGCAGGTCTGTCCTCAAGACTGATAAATGCTAAGTCTTCACTATTAACACGTGCAACAAAAAACTCCACCAGCTTCAAAAGTGAATATATTCTAAGTAGACTTCAAAATGAGTAATCCATAGGTGCCATACAGTAAAGATTCTACATGGGAATCAGAGTGTGAAAACCATGTGAACAGTCTGTTTCAACTGGCAAGACCCAGTAAGGCACCATTTACTGAAAATAAAGTTCTGGAAAACAGTGGATTAGAGCTATTTCCCAGAACTCATTGATAAGGAAACACACCTGAGTGGGTGTCTATGCTTGCTCATCAACACCTGGAGCAGGAGCGCCTGCAGGGAGGTGTTGTGGCCACAGAAGATGACAGGATTTGGGGTTCCTGCCACCTCTCTTCAGCCCTTTCCCTATGGATGCAATTTTCAGGTAGTCTCAGCAGATTTAAAGGAGTTGACTAAGTTTAAATTCTTCAAAAGCTGGCACTTCATCTAAGAGCAAGCATCCCTCCCTCAATTAACTGAATGAAGAACTCCATCAGGCTAACTATTTTCTAACCTTTCTTCAAGGAAAGGAGTTTAAACCCAAGTCCTTTTTTTTCTGGGACCTGTCGAGGAGCCACGTGGGAGCCATGTCACAAAGTCACCTCTCCAGTATGTGCAGGAACAGCTGGCCACCCTAATAAAGCAGAGCACCAGCAGGCATCCCAAGTCCCCATCTTTAGACACATTCAGTACGCACACCTCCAGTCTTTACCTTGAGTGTTCTGGAAGTAATGTCGCCACAAAGGTCTGATCTTGTCCTGGCCGCCAACGTCCCAGACTGTGAAGCTGATGTTTTTATATTCTACAGTCTCCACGTTGAAACCTAACCAGGGAAGTTAGAGACATTTCATTATGTGAAGTCAACAATTCAAAGTAACTTCACTTAACATCTGAATGGTACTTTTAATTTATAAACCAAAGCGTTAGAGAAGACAAAGAGAAAGTTCTTCACTGGGCCTGATGTCTCAAACCCCAGCGCTGATCACCCACCCCCAACACCCATCTAATCACAGCTCTGCTTTCTCTAACAGAAGACTTCCAGGGACTTCTGAACAAAGAGAAGCCATCCACTGAAGTGATTTCCACTTCCCACCACTCAGTGTAAGAATATTCTCTCTTCTTCCCCACACCATTCACCCTCCATTTTAGAACGCTGGAGAATGTCTACTATGTAATGGCAATTTCCTTCACCTGTGTGCTGGATTCGGTCTCCCCAGACTGTCTGAAGACTTGCCTACATTGCCAACATCTGTTTGAGACATCTCCATCCAACCTGTCCTCAGCAAGCCTGTGTATTTCATATTTCACATCTCAAAAAACAAATCTACAGTAGGTGTGGTAGCAGATGCCTATAATCCCAACACTCCAGACAGAGGAAGGCAGATCAAGATTCAGGGCTATCCTCAGCTACCCAAAGAGTTCAAGGGCAGCTTGCGCAGCACCCCATTAAGCCCCTATGCACCCCTCTTAAATCCAAATCTTTACCCTCTACGACCTTCTGTTTGTTTGTTCTTCTAAAGTCAAGGACATTTCTGAAAATGAGTAATGAATTTTGTCTAATAATACCTGAATAAAGTTCAAATAAATATGGCGGGAAGTGGTGCAGAAACATACCTCTGAATGACAACTTAGGCATTTCACATTACCATGGAAAAGTTATTCAGTAAATGTCAGGCAACTCTCTACTCTTGTAAGTCCAATACCCAGCCAATGGTCAAGTATATATTCCTCAAAAAGTTCATTATTCTTATTTTATGTGTATGAGTAGTTCGCCTGCATGTATATATATGCACCACATTTGCATCTGGTACTCAGGGAAGACAGAAGAAGGTATGGGATCCCATTATAGATGGTTGTAAGCTATCATGTAGATGCTGGGTATTTGAACCTGAATCTTATGCAAAACCAGTTAAGTGCTCTTAAATTCTGAGCCATCTCTCCAGTCACTAATTTTTTTAATGAAAAAATGTAAACCTTGTAGAGTTACTAAGAGAACTAGTAATACTAGCAAATAGCAAATACTAGCAAATAGTTGTATGTTCTTAAAAAGAATTGCCTAGAGATAAAAAAACAAACAAAACAAAACAAAAAAGCTTCAGAAGGAAAAAATTAATTCAGTTATCTAATTAAAATCCCCTTGTGTTATAGAAAAAAAGGTTAAAAGACAAATTTACCAACTGGAAAATAGGCACCTGACAAGAGTTGTCCATGACCTAAGGTGCCCTTCTTCAAATTGGTAAGAGACAAACATAACAACAAAAAACAACTCAACACCAAAATTAAAAAACCAAATCAGAGCTGAGGAAATCAAAGGAAGACATGTTAACTTATCCACCTATAATGAATAGCATCCTAACAGAAGTCAGGGTTCTCGCCCTACAGACAGCATATTTCCACTCTTCACTGCTAGTGGCACAACATTTTTTTAGAGAACAATCTGGCAACCTATATACCACTCTAAATATTCACCTCTCGGGGAAGCCCTCTCCTCCAGAGATCACTGAACGGAAATGAAAAAGTACAGGGTTGCAAAAACGTAAGACAGGGCTGGAGAGATGCTCAGTGATCAGAACACTGGCCGCTGTTCCAAAGGGCCTGTGTTTAATTCCCAGCAACCACGGGGCAGCTCACAACTGTCTGTAACTCCAGTTCCAGACCTGATGCCCTCTTCTGACTCAAAAAACACCAGGTACGCAAGTGATAAACAAATATAAATACCCATATACGTAAAAACAAAATAAAAATGTTTTTTAAAAGCAAAAGATACGTACTTTGAAATCATTTACAAAAACAAACCATTGAACCTGGCACGGTGTTAATAAGCTTGAAATTTCAGCACTTGAGAGGATGAAGCAGGAGGATTGCTACCAGTTTAAGATTACCTATTTAAGGTTATGTAGGATTACACAGCAAGACTGTGCCTTAAAAAGAAAAAAACCAAAACAAACAAAACTAAGGGCTGGAGGAAAACAGCTCAGGAAGCAAAGTGATAGCCTTGCAATCGTGAGGGCCTAAATCTAACCCCAAAAGCAAGAGTGGGGAGATGGGGGGATGGTGGTGGTGAGGATTTGTAACTCTAGAACTGGAGAGGCAGAGACAGGAGGATCCCTGGGGACTGCTGGCCAACCAGCCTGGCCCAGTGAGGTGAATTCTATGCCAGTGTGAGAGTCTGTCTTAAAACCAGGGTGTGTGTGTGTGTGTGTGTGTGTGTGTATGTGTGTGTGTGTGTGTGTGTAGATGACTGAAGAGTGACACCCAAGGCTGTACTCGGGCCTTGACACTCTCCAATGCATGTGCACACACATAAACAATTACAAATAGCCTAACCACTTATCAATGAACACTACTTTAAAACACATTCCGTATAACCGAATACTAAACCAGTTATTAAAATCAGATGTTGTCCTGCTGCTGACCCTTTTAATCTAGTGAAGACCAACTCATTCTTTTAGCCTCAAGAGTTAAGTCTCAAGGGTACCTCTTCTGTTGGTGGCTTCCGCCTCCTCTTTAGCTGCATTTACCTAGAGAGCCAGCAGGCCAGACCGCTGTTTCCAGGTGAAGTGGTGGCACTGGCTTCCTTAACTAATGGTGGCAGCTTTCAGTTACAGTGTTTCACTAGCCAAAGCAAATTGCGTGGCCAAGTTCAACACCACGAAGGAAGGGGTGAAGGGCAAAGATGTTGAGAAGCATGATTCATCAGAGGCCATTAGTTCAACAAACTATCACATCAGTATGCAATTCATTCACCAAAGATTTATTAGACACCTAACATGGCCAGGCATTTATTTAACCAGATGCTGGGGATAGTGAACAAGACACACATGGTTCCTTATTTACTCTGTTGGGAAGAAGACAGTGAACAATCAATAAACTACAAATGTTTCCAAGTGTCATTAAGGACTTCAAGTTACTATGGAAACTTAGAGCAAGGAAAAAAGAAAAGGAGCCTCTGAGAAATAACGCTTAAGCTGAGATCGGAGAGAATGGGCTGGCGGCATTCACTAGGAAGAAGGCAGGGAAGCATTCCAGAGAAAACCAACTGAAAGTGAGCACACACTACTGCATCAGCAACCTGGGGAGCAGCACTATTTACAAATACAGCCATCAAAATCTTTCAATACTAAAAGAACATTCAAAAACGTGTGTAGTTTTGCATATAAAAATTTATAGAAGCATGTATTTCTGTTTTATTTGTGTGTATATATGTGTATGGGCATGCATGTGCCGTGTGGCACACGCCACATGGCACATGTGGAGGCCAGAGGGCAGTTGTGTGGAGTCCCAGGAATCAACCTCAGATGTCAGCCTGGCAGCGAGAGCCTCTACCGCTGAGCTGCTTGTCAGCCTATGTGTTGTTTTTGTATATGGGAAAAGTTATTTTCACTTTGGGCTAAAACATTTCAATTTGTATATGCGACCATTCCTATCAGTTTACAACTTTCTTCAAGTGTTGCAAACTCAGAAGCTAGTGCCAAAGGTGAAAGTTGACCCATCTCAGCCACACCAGAACTCACAGTGACCAAAGGCACACAACAGTCTTGAGATCTGGTTTTGTAGGTAGGTCACAAGGTAAAGATTAAGTTCGGTCAAAACTGCTTCTACAAATCTCTTAAGAAGCCCAAAAGACCTAGCAGTGGTTCACAGGAAGGACAGAATGCTGAACTCCTTCAGCTGGGTACCACCTCAAATACTTGTCTTGAGCCACAGTGAAAAGAACACAGAGCCTACCCTTACATACTAGGAGCACACCCAGCTCAGAGAGATGCTCCCAAAGGAAGCCAGGGAGGATGGAGGCTGAGAAAGGCAGTGTGAGTTCCCACTGAGGGCTTGTACTAGGCTCCACTCCAACAGAAAGGGGAGACAGTAGAGCTTCCTTATTATCCTGACTTTACTATCTTTTCCTCTTTGTCAAGCAAACAAGGCTGAATGTGTTCACGAATCCCCTAAAGGCTGAGGAAACCTGCCAGGCATGCTAAGAAGCACTTAGAAATACTTATGGTTGGGCACAGTGGTTCATCAGGAGGATGTCAGGAGAAGGGTCATAAGTTTGAAGCCAGCCTGGCTACAGAATAAGACCTTGTCTTAAAAAGTCAAAACAACACAACAGCAACCTTATAGAACTTCATTTGGAGCTTCAAAAGTTTATGTTCTTGAAGTGGTCGAAGTTTTTTAAAAAAAAACAAAAAACAAAAACAAACCAAATATTCAATATAAGAAGCACATCAGGGGCTGCAGGAATGATTCAGAGGGCAAAGTGCCTGCTGATCAAGCATGAGGACCTGAGTTCAGACCCCTGGCACACAAGCAAAAGATCCACCTGACGGCACGTGCATGTCTGTAACCAGTGCTGCAGGAAGGGGGTGGGGACAGGAAGGTCCTCGAGCTTGACAGACAGACAGCTTTGTCAAAATGACAGGCTCTGGGTTCCGCAAAGAGACTGTCTCAAAAGTAAGGTGGAGAGTGATACATTAAACGTGTGGGCATGCATACACATATGACACATACAAACACACATGAAAACCGCATAAGTGTAACACATCAAAGTATAATATGCTAAAGTATGAACCCGAAAGGCCACGGCCAGGGGTGTACCTATGGTAGGGATGGTTGTCACGATCTCTCCCAGCTTCAGTTTGTACAAGATTGTTGTTTTGCCAGCTGCATCTAAGCCCACCATGAGAATCCGCATTTCCTTTTTCCCAAATAGGCTTTTAAACAGCTTTTCAAAAACATTCCCCATTGTAGCCAACTTCCGCAACCTGGACAAAGAGAAAGCTGAACAGTTATTCTTCATTGACACATATATAAACAACACATATATAAAATACGTGGCACAATTAGCGATGGCTCCTAGTAAAAGTTAAGTACAGCTTGGCCAATAAGGAAGAGAGAGCCTTGTTTTCAAAAGGAGACGCCACTAAGCCATCCTCCGATGCTCTGCCAGAAACGGTGTTTTCCACTGCAGCATCCAAGTAAGATATGGGAAGCACAGCTTCAATGCCATGCTATGGTGGCAGCCGTAAGTCACCTGAAGCATGGAGGAAATGCCACGTCTAACTGTACTTTGCTCTATGCCCACCAGAATTGAAAATGTATGAAGCAGACACCCTGTTCTCCACAAAACAAAGAAAAGTCCTTAGGATGAGTAAAACACTGATATCCCTAGGAAACTATAGTTAGTTGTCCTTGGCTGGCAGACGATACCAAAACCCAGAGAAGGACTAGGAAGTTTCAGAGTCGAGGATATCAAATGTTAGGGAACTCTGCTAAGACACACACCAAGTAGGCAGAGTTGAGGGAATACTTAACATCCAGCATCCAATGGGGGGGTGATAATCTTCATAAAATCTATACACAGATACAAATATGGTTGACCATACTTGGTCTGTGAATGTTCATGAGCCAAAGACAAACTTCCAGGTCAAGCAAAAGGTAATTAGCAGATCCTCCCTGTGCCCCTTCCCAGTCATCACTCCCTAGAAGGAATTTATCCTGTTGACTTCTAACAGCTTAGACATCAATTGTTTGGGTTTTTTTTTTTTCTTTTTAACAAAACACCTGGCAGGTTATATGACAAAGCAATGAAGTCAGATGAGTTTTTGTACAAAGTACATGATCTTTGCTTTAACAGATCAGACTATTTGAATGACACGATGTTTCAGTCTTAAAAGCAGAACTATGTGCACACCTCGTCCACTCTTTGATCAACAACAACTGTTGGGGGGGACACTCTAGGGCTGGGACTAAACCCTTCTCAAAAAAATAAACAAACAAATAAACAACACCCCACAATATACCTGTGTTCCAGAAACTATGGTTCTCCTTTTCAAGTTATTCACCAAGGGGAGCTTTAGTGGTATGTGTGTAAAAGACAGCCATTCATCCAGATTCTAGTGACTCAGAGGAGAGAGTGGCTGATTCCAGAAGTCCCACCTTTGAAAGTCAACAGTTCCTACAGCGGTTTAATAAGTACACACCACTCCATTCTACCAGAGAGACGGTAGCACATTTCTCCCGTACACGTAAGAGAGCCAAATGATGAATGAAACCAAGAAAGAATGACTAGTTTCCTCATAGGTTGTCTTGGTCTAAAAATTGTCCAGTACCTTGACGCATTCAAAATTCCTAGATTCCTTTCATGTTTCTGGGGGGAGGGGGTGGGAAGAAGTGTCATAGCCCAGGAAACTCAAAGGACTTTTCATTAAGAGGAAAGGGGGAAACCTCCTGCTTCCAGGCTCCTGGGGGCAGAGTGCCAGATTCTCCCTTGTCACCGCACAGTACATTCACGGTTGTCCCGCTTGCTTCCCTTCGTTCGTCTCCCCGCTCTGATGTCCGAGGTCCTAGGCCCCATGGTGGGCCGGGAGACCCTCCTGGGCAAGATCCATCAACCCTAGAGCCCTTTCCAAACGTCCATGTAGGAAAATCGTAAGTGACAATGATATGAGACCCCAAGGGCAGGAGCGACAGCAATAGCCAAGGGGAGCACGCGCAGGGCCGAGAACGCGCACCGAGAATCTGCCGCCGGTGAGGGCTCTGTCTGCCTGGGACGCCAGGCGGCTCCCTCGGGACAGCCGCTACGCCGCAGAGCCCGCCGAACATCAACCAGCTCCGCGCTGCCCGGCCCGACAGAGGCGGGGAATCCAGTGGACCCAGCCCCTTCCCGCAGGCCGCCGCCGCTACCGCTCTCGGGTGTTCTGCCGACTGACAGGCTGGAATCTAACCGGGCCGCAAGGCCCGCCGTCCTTCCCCTGCAGCCCGCGACTCACCTGTCTCTGCAGGGAACACCTTCACAAAGCCACTAACGAAAACGCTACTCCGCCGCGGCCGCCTTGAGGAATTCGGCTCGCCTCAATAAAATGGCGACTAGCTGGGGGCGGGAACAGCAACTAACCAATCATCTTCCGCCTTCTGGGAACTCTTGCGCCAATGTCCTCTAAGTTACTTGAGTGACAAGAAATCTGACCAATAGCAAGGACAATAAGGCAGGGCGGGCGTAGGCCCGCCCTCCGCGACCTAGGCGACGGTACCAAGCTCTGGAAATGCCGGCTTCATCTTCCAATGGGAGCTCACTGCATCTGGACGAGACACGCCCACATGCCCCACCCGAAGCTACAAGCGACCAATCAGAAAAGCAAAAAGAGTTCCTATTTGCCCTGACAATCAACTCTGGGACTTTTCAAGGATTGAACAAACCCCGGGAGCATTCTGACCAACCCAATGTTGGTATGTGGGAGGGGCCAGGTTCACAGACATATTTAAGGAAATTTGCTGTGGTTGAGCTAAAAGTAGAAACTGGTTTGGAGCAGAGTTCCTGGTCAGAAATACTCAGATTCCAACATCGAAATTAGGCATAAAGAGTTCCTATTTGCTATGGAGTTAGACTGCCGCTGTTCTTGTATACAGTCTTTCAACAGTATGGAGAAATATAATCACCAGTATCTTAGCAGTCTCCCAAAGACCCAGTGCCCTTTTTTTGAGAAAGACCTTAAGTTACTCGGTACTCTAAATAATGCCAACTTGTTTAGTTAAAATGGTTACCAAAACCTATCGGTTTTGTGTAACTGAAGCAATTGGGGTTAAGGGTGTAGCACAGTGGTAGAGCACTACTAGACAGGAATGTGATAGCCTGGGTTCAGTCCCCTAGCACAAAAAACAAAGCCTAGTATATCAGTTAACAGCTTTATTCAGTGCTAAAAAGAAACAAACTATCGAAAGCATGACGCAAACTTAATTGTACATTACTAAGTGAAAGAAGCCAATCAGAAAAGTCTCACTATATGCTTGTCAATAAAAACATCAAGGGTTTCGAGGAATCGGTAGGGAACAGGGAATAAATAGGTGGAGCCTAGTGCACTTTTAGAAAAGCAAAAGTATTCTGTATGGTAATAATGATGGGTAGTGCCGTCATACAGGTGTCCAAGCCCAGGAAATACACAAATCAAGATGCATTTTCCATTGTTTGCTTATGCTGTGTCAAGGTAGGTTCTTCAGTAAGAACAGATGTAGCCCTCTAATGGAGGATGTTGGTATCGGGGAGTATGTTAGAAATGGGAGGTGGAGAACGGGGGTAAATCTTTACACCATTCTGTCTGTTTTGCTTTGAACCTAAAAGCACTCTAAAAATGGCCCTTAAGTAGATGAAGGGAGATTGAGACATGGCTTCAAAGTTTAAAGCAGTTCCTACCCTTGCAGAGGACTCAAGTTTCATTCCTAAACCCTATGTCAGGGCTCAAAAACCTGCTGTAGCTCCAGCTCCAGGGGATCTGGTGCCCTCTTCTGGCTTCTTCAGGCACTGACACATATGTGGCATTCATACACATGCGTAAACACACAAAAATAAATATTTAAAAACATCCCTGTCCACTTGGCATTCAAGCAAACCATTGAAATAATAAAAGCATATGTTTTGTATATATTATATATTCTTTCTTTCCTTTATGTGGTGGTGGTGTTCAGGCTGAGCAAGTGCTCTACCACTGAGCTACATCTCTACACTTAGGTATATTTTATACATGTGTATGTGTGTGTGTGTGTGTGAGTCTGCTTTCCACTACTGTAACAGAGTACCTGAGATAATTGACTTAAAAAGAAAAAAGGTTGATTTTGGTCCACAGTTTTGTTTTCAGTACCTGGCTGATTAACCTCATCTATTTGAGACATAGAACATCCCTCTATGACCCCTGCTATACTTCCATAGCTATGAGTGAGTTCCCTGGTTAGAAATGATGCTGTGTGGCATAACAGGCCTGCCATGAGGTCCTTGCCTTGACTTCTCTCAATGATAAACTGTGACTCAAAAGTGTAACCTAAGTCAGCCCTTTCCTGCCATCAGTCCCCCTTTGGTCAGAATGTTTTTATCATAGTAGCAGAGAGGAAACTGGAGCCCTGAGTTCCAGTAATCTCCTACCAGAGCTCCTCCTTAAGACTTCCCTTTAGGTCCCATGACTCAAAGTTTCTGCCACCCAACAGCCTCATAGGTTAGGATGAAGATTTGGGTTTTTTGTGGACATTCTAGATATGAATTATAGCAACACTGTGGTTTCAGAAACAATGTTCATGGCAGATGTGGAATGGGGAAAACTAGGAGAAAATGGGCCTGACTTACCAGCGATGGCATTGAAGAGGCAGGGTTATGATTTTTAAAAAGTAGTTGTGGGGAAAATTGTGTACTGATTTTATAAATAGGCAATTCAGCTTATTTTTTAAAAAATTTTAAAGAGAAATAACATAGCTCAGTGGTACAGTGATCTGTCATGTACAGAGTCTAGAATCCATCCACAGAATAGAAAAAAACAAGGAAGAAAGAAAGGTAAGTTACAATAAGCATGAATTGTTTGTGGTGACACTTGTGTGGTGGCAGACCATTTGCCCTAATAGAAAACATTTGGGGGGGGGGTAGGGGGCTGGAAAGATAGCTCAGTGGTTAAGAGCACTGACTGCTCTTCCAGAGGTCCTGAATTAATTCCCACCAACCACATGGTGGCTCATAACCATCTGTAATGGAATCTGATGCCCTCTTCTGGTGTGCAAGTGTACATGCGGGCAGAACTCTGTATACATAAAAGAAAAAAAACTTTAAAAAAAAAAAGAGAGAAGAAAACATTTTTTGTCAATCAGCTGCTTGTACAAGATAAAAAACACAATGCCCTCTTGGGGAAAGTGGAAGAAAGTTTCACACTAGAAATGTGCTATTAGGGAAGACTCTCCACTCTGGGTCAGACTTTAAATTCTGTTAATTGGGCTGAGGGTGCATGTAGCTCATGTGGAGCCCCTGCCAAGCATATGTGAGTCTCTGGGCTTCATCTTCAGCACCAAAAAAAGAGACCAAAAAAAAAAAAAATCTTCATTGTCAACTTGACTGGATTTGGTGTCACCTTGAAAACACACTTCTTATCAATTCTGATGTCTCAAGAGAGGATTAACTGAGACAGGAAGACCCATGCCAAATGTGGACAGCACTTTCCCATGAGCTGGCATCCTGGAGTTTTCTGTCAACCTGACACAAGCTGGAGTCATCAGAGAGGAGGGGGCCTCAGTTGGGAAGATGTCTCTGTAGGATTTAGCTGTAGGCAAGCCTGTAGGACATTTTCTTAATTAGTGGTTGATGGGGAAGGGGGCAGCCCATTTTGGTGGTCTTGGGTTCTATAAAAAGGCACACTGAACAGTCTTATAGAATGATGATCAATCTGTAATGTGCAAGCCAGTAAGCAGCATCCCTCTGCATCAGCTCCTACCTCTAGGTTCCTGCCCTGCTTGGGTTCCTGCCCTCATTATTTTTGATGATGAACTGTTACATGGAACTGTGAGTGAAGTAAACCCTTTCCTCCCCGAGCTTTCGATCAAGGTGTTTGATCATAGCAACAGTAACTAAAACAATGAATAAGAAGGGAAAGAGGAGGAAGACATCTGCACATCAGCATTTATCTCTCTGCTTCCTGACTGCAGCTCCAATGTGAGCAGCAAGCAGCCTCGTGCTCCTGCTGCCATGCGGTCCCCACTATGATGGAGTGTATCCCTTAAACTGTGAGGCACAATAGACACTTCCTTTCTTAGTTAGCACTAGGAATCTTACTGAGAACCATTACAGTCAGTGATATTACCCCAGTCAACACCGGGAGGTAAGTAAACCTCAGTGTCTTAAGGTTCTAAGTGACTCACCCCCTCCCCAGAGACTGACCCAGTTGTAGGAAAGCTCAGGAGACCACTGAACACTCCCTTGAAAGAGATGCAGGCAGCTTTCTGGCCCCGACAATATGGATGCGCTGAGATAGTCGCCCTGGCAAGTGCACTGGGGTTCCAATCACAGAAAAGGATCCTCTGGTTTCC
This sequence comes from Rhynchomys soricoides, assembly GCA_019843965.1. NCBI lineage: Eukaryota > Metazoa > Chordata > Mammalia > Rodentia > Muridae > Rhynchomys > Rhynchomys soricoides. Next base: position 2,255,983 of record JADRCH010000249.1, on the reverse strand, counting down.
ATAGCAACAGTCCTTCTCTTCCACGGAAAATCTAACGCGTCTCCTGCCCACTCAGACTTTCCGGAATGAATTGGTGTTTGCGGCTATAGGTGTTTGTCAAAGAGCAAAGAGACATTCCTCTGAGAGCAGCTCTCCCCGCCCCCAACCATCCCCGCACAGCTGGAATGCTGCATTGCACCTTGCTTCCTTGTCTGTACAAAGTCCACAGCCTCCCTCCCAGCCGTTCCCTTTGCCTGCTCTGCGCATCACTCCAGGAAGTAGGTTTCACCGACAGAAAACAGACAGATGGCAACTGCAGCATCCCAAGCTTGGCTGTGACAGGGCTGTGAAGCTGTTCCCGGGGTAGGCTGACCCGTGGGTTAGGACTGGAACGACAAAGCATAAGGCTGTCTGCCTACACGGTGTCACAGTCTCTGCCATTTTGCTATTACAGCTTTGCTTTTTTCCCCCGCTGCTTTCCTGGCGGTATCCTTTTAAATTGCACCTGTGAGTACACTAGGTTACTAATGTGGAATAATCTTGGGAGAGATGGGAGGCGCAAGAGGAACTCTGAAGATTGCCTTTGCTGCACAGCGACCCCAGCGAGATGTTCTCCCATCCCGGGCTCTTGTACCCACTGCAGTTCCCTCTGAAAATTAAAATGCAGTGGAAAATTGACCATGTAGAATGGTTCCTGAATCATCCGCATACAAGCCAGCTGGAAGACTTTAGAAACTCACACCCTCCTATGCCCCTAAACTCTGTCCCCAACACCATTTCTGTAACTCTGTAGTTTCTACAAAGCAAAGGCATGTCCCCCTTCTGGTAGGGTACAAAGTATCAATCTGTAGCATCCTGAAAAACAGAACCTAAAACGTGGTTAAGCCAAGTGTGTCACCATGAATTAGCTCAAGTCCTGTAGCTAGTATTACCCTACTACTTCCTCCAGATTTAGAAGGTTCTTTCCCCTGTGAAAGTCACGTCAAGGACCACCAAAATAATCTATGTCACCAAAGCCTTCCTCAACTCTAACTGAACTGCTTACTAGACAATGTGTGGGGTCACCATTAGAACATAAGCGTCTATCCACAGGCCGTGGTTGTCATTACATTGATGACCTGCCAAGAAGCATGTGAAACTACTTCATGTCACAGGGTTCTCTCTGGAATCACTTGCATGCCATTAACTGACAAGAGACAGAGTGTACTCTGGAGAGATCCTCAGAGACAGGCTTGAAAGGATGGGTGGACAGCTAGTAAAGGTTACCGTTGTCTGTGTGATTACGGAGGCCTGGCAAATCCGAAGTCAAACCTGACAGGAGAGGCTGGCAGGATGGACACCCAAGGCAAAGTGAAGGATCTAGTCCAACAGTAATCTGAATTATCTCTTGGTCTAAAAGAGGGGGGGTTGCTTTTGTATTTTTCACACAGGGTCTCACTGGATAGCCCTGCTAGGCTTGGCACTAATTATGTAGACCACACTGGCCTGGAACTCACAGAGATCTTCCTGCCTCTGCTTACCAGGTGATGGATTAAAGGTGTGAGTCACCATGCCTAACAAGGTAGGTCTTTTAAAGGTTTAAATTATTTGATCATAAATAAAATCATGGCCTAGCTAAATTAAGGTAAGTACTCAATTACTTTGGGATTGGCAACCTTTTATTCTGTCCAGGACCATCAACTGATTGGACCAGGCCCATCAACACTACGGACAGCAATCTTTTTATTCGAAGTCCACAGATCTAAATGGAAATCTCATCCCAAAAGCACTCTCATAGAAACCTAGAGTAGTGAGAAAGTACTTGGGTACCATGGCCTAACCATACAAAACACTCTCACATTGGGTCACAAGAGCTGACTGTGGCCAAACCCCGACACTACTTCTTGTGCCTCTCTGCCCTTCACCCTGGATTCTGCTGTTTCTACACCTTTTGTTATCATCTTCTTTACTCTGCTAGTTAGTTTTTACCAACTTGACAAACTAGAGTCACCTGGGAAGAGAGAACCTCAGTTGAGGTATTGCCTCTATTAGAGTAGACTTGTGGGCAAGTCTTTGGGGGTATATTCTCGATGAGAGAGGGTCCAGCCCACTCTGGGCAGTACCATCCCCCAGGCAGGTGGTCCTAGATTGTATAACAAGCTTAGCAAGCCATAAAGAACAAGCCTATAAGCAGCCTTCTGTTGAGATCTCTGTTTCAGTTCCTGCCTTGAGTTCCTGCCTTGACATCCTTTGGTGATAGACTGTAATCTGAAAGTCAAATAAACCATTTCCTTCCCAAGTTGCTTCTTGTCAGGGTGTTTGCTCACAGCAACAGAAAAACAAAAAAACCAAAACAAACAAACCAGGCACTTCCCCACCCTTTCAAGTATGTTTTCTCTTGGATCTTATCCTTAACTCTAGCTCCTGGCCCCCTAAAAAGGCCTCCAGCCTGTAGAAAATGGGGTTAGTCATTTCCATTTTAGTGCACACTTAAAGTATTTGGATAGTGTTCTTTCCCATCTTCTCACGATAAGAGGAAAATAAATTTCAGAAATCAATGGAGAGCTGAGGGATGTAGGGTTTTGATTTTGTAAGTCTTTCTCTCTCTCTCTCTCTCTCTCTCTCTGTGTGTGTGTGTGTGTGTGTGTGTGTGTGTGTGTGTGTGCCAGCGACATTTTGCAAAACACAGAACTGAGGCAACCTCCAGGGAGCAGGAGAACTAGAGGATGACCTTGCCAGAATGTCATCCCAACAGTAAAGCAACCCTGGCTCTTTCCCCTTGAGGATAGTCACTGCGGTTGTTTGGGAGAACATCTGATTGACTGAACTTGGGTTCTTTGCTCAGGCCAGCCCAGGGGAGAGCAGAACATCTTGTCTGAGCATCCTTCCTAGGCCACACAAAGTGAGCAAGCTGCTACCAGACAGACCATCAACTTCCATTGTAAGGGCTGTTGAAGAGGTAGTGCGGCATTAGCTCCTCTCTGTTTCTAAGATGACCTTGAACATGAGCCAAAGCAAGGCACAGATGGGCTGCAGAGACACATGGACAACCTGGAGCAAGGTCTCTGAGTCCTTCGCCTCTTGCTTAAAGAACAAGCTGTGTTTGCCTGAGGCATCACCAGTAGATCCTGCAGGGCTGGATGCAGGATCTGTTTAGTTTTTAACCATTCACAGGCAGCTGGGCCTTCCCAGTTGATAAACATTGGTCCTTGTTGAAAGAACTGGAAGAAATTTCCCCTTGCAATCCTTTTCCTGAGCAAAACAAGATGAACAGGCCAGTGGTAGAGATATGAACACCATCCTTGAAATTGATGTTAGCTCTTTGGGCTGAGAGTCAGTGTCATCTGGACCTGGTAACTGGGCAAAATCGTTGTGATTTATAATAGGTTTAATGACCAAGCCAGTTCAGTCAGTCAACCAGGTCTCAAGGGAGGGAGTGAAGACAAAGACAATTAGACAACACTGAGCATGACTCCAGCCAAGGCTGAGGCTGAAGCAGGCTTGTTTTTTTGTTTTGTTTTGTTTTGTTTTCAGTCTGCTTTTATACCATCCTAAGCACATGCAAAGAATAAGGTCAGTTCTAGGTCAAGGAACAAACAAGGCAATACGCAAAGTCCTGGAGTGTTTTGGGAAATGTTAAAAAAGAGAACCAGCACGGGTTGGGAAGGTAACTGGTGGGCCGCTGAGCGGGCTCTTGCCCGGTGAATCTCACTTGGCAGTCTTGCTGGCGCTCCTGAGTCCCTTGGCAGATCTCTGCCACCAGGGCCACACAACAACCTCTCACCCCACGGTCAGCCATCTCAACACCCAATTACCTGGTAGAATTAAAACTCTTATGCATATAGATAAACAATGGTTTATGTATCAATAAAAACACAATTTACAAGATGCCAATACAATAATTTCAGAGCCAATTGATAATGATAAAAGTTGCCCACCTAGATTAGACAACTTATCCCAAACTTCTAACCTTTATGATAACATAACCACCCATGGCGCTACGCCAGTTCATGTCAGCTGCCATCTTCCCTTCCTCTCCTCCCAGATCCTCTCTCCTGTGCAACTCTTAGCTCCGTGTCTTAGTCAGGGTTTCTATTCCTGCACAAACATCATGACCAAGATGCAAGTTGGGGAGGAAAGGGTTTATTGAGCTTATACTTCCATGCTGCTGTTCATCACCAACAGAAGTCAGGACTGGAACTCAAGCAGGTCAGGAAGCAGGAGCTGATGCAGAGGCCATGAAGGGATATTACATACTGGCTTTCTCAGCTTGCTCTCTTATAGAACCCAAGACTACAAGCCCAGGGATGGTATCACTCACAAGGGGCCCTCCCCCCTTGATCACTAATTGAGAAAATGGATCTCATAGAGGCATTTTCTCAACTGAAGCTCTTTTCTCTGTGATAACTCCAGCTTGTGTCAAGTTGACACACAAAACTAGCCAGTACACTCTGCCTCCCTGATCCCTGTCCAATCATAGGGCTTCTATTGCCCCAATGTAATTGGACATGGAAAATCCTGTAACACGGGGTATTCAGGGATTTATCAAGATGATCAAGATCTTGAGCCTACTTTCTTTTTCTTTTTTCTTTTTTTGGTTTTTCGAGACAGGGTTTCTCTGTGTAGCCCTAGCTGTCCTGGAACTCACTCTGTAGACCAGGCTGGCCTCGAACTCAGAAATCCACCTGTCTCTGCCTCCCAAGTGCTGGGATTAAAGGCATGCGCCACCACTGCCCTGCGAGCCAACTTTCTTGTCCTAGCCCAAAGTCAAATTCTTGCCTGAGCTTACTTCCAGGTTCTAACCCAATGTCAAATTCCTGCCAAATTTCTAGAAGCAGCCCCAAAAGCTCTCCACAGTTTAAATTCAAAATAACAATAAAAAAAATAAGATGTAATCATTAAGTTTATCAGTCTATATGTTACAGTGGGAGTTACAAGCATCTCAGTTTTCGTCAGGAGGGCTGAGGCTCACATAGAGAGAGACAGAGGACAATAAAGCCTCCTGGTTCTTTACTTCCTCTGGGATACTTTTCTTTCCTTCCTTCCTTCCTTCTTTCTTTCTTTTTTTGTTTCTAAACAACTTTTTCCAAGTTAGCATCAGAATTCAACTGTTTTCCTCCCCTCCCCCAGAACCGCTGAGATCACTTCTGACTTAGTTGTCATATCTGAGCTGTCCTACACAGCACCAGGGACTCAGATTGAGTTTGTGAACTCCACATAAATTCTTTCTTCTGTTCCTGGCTCATCTTGAGCTCACACCTTGATTTTATGAGTTCTTTCTTGTTTTTGTGTATCTCCCCCGCCTCCTAAGACAGGGTTTCTCTGTGCAGCCCTGGCTGTCCTGGAACTCCCTCTGTGGACCAGGCTGGCCTCAAACTCACAGACGTCAGCCTGCTTCTGCCTCCTGACTTCTGGTATGAAAAGATGTCACCACTATGCCTGGGTTGATTTTATCAGTTCTTAATTTCAAATTGCTAAACATGCCTAGCTCTAATTCTTTGTTTGTCTTCTCTCATACTGGACTAAAAGTCCCCCTTTTTCCTATTTAATTGTGAGTGCTGGGTCCCAAGGACACCTGGGACAGGTCTCACTCAGTACCTGTGGCTCTTCCCAGCATTTCTCATTGTATCCACCACCCTGAACCACTCCAACCCAGGGGTTGAGTTTTCCCTCCCTTCCCTCACCTTCAAATTTCTAAATAACTCAGCTAGTTTGGTTGGGTGTACTCTTGGTTCCTCTTTTAGCTTTGCTTTTGGCCTCTTGTTTTTTCTCCCTCTTCTGGTTCTCTCTCCTCTCTCTCTCTTCCTCTCATTCTCCCCTTTCTCCTCTCATGGCCCAACCTATTCTGTTAGCTGCCTTCAGTCTGGACTCTTCCAGATGCCTCTGGCTATGCTCTCCCTCATAGCTACAATAAAACCCTTTTCCTTAACCATGGAGCAGTCTTGTCATTTTCTCCAATGAGAAATTAAGGCAAAACCCTAATATTCCTTATTGTCTCATGCAAACGGGAAGAGAAACATTCACAGGGGGACTCACAGGTATCTAATGTAGAATCTTTCTTCTTGCAGTCCAAAGTTAGGCCTTCTGAGATTCCAGTGAAGAGATGCTGTGACGGAAGGCAACATGGAAGTTAAAAGACTGAACTCAGGTTTGGGGAGGAGGCCGAGTGCTAGGGTAAAAGTGCTTTTGAAGTAGGGGAGGACCTCAGTCAGGATACCTGGCATCCTTGACTACAGCGGCAGGTATTTGTAATCTCAGTGCTGCAGGGGTGGAGACAGGAGGATTCCCTGGAAATTGCTAACCAGCAAAATCTACATAGTGAACTGGAGGTTGGGTGAGAGATCATGTATTTAAAAATAAGGTGGACAAGTGATTGAGGAAGACGTCTTGGTGTCTTCGGGCCCAAACACACACACAACTCCTCATATACAGACTGAACCTATGGCATACTTTATTTTCAGAATACTTTAATAATGAAACAATACTGGAAAAAAAGATTTATACTAAAGATATAAATTGTGTGGGCTAAGAGATAGTTCAGTGGTTAAGAGCACTGGCTGCTGTTCTAGAATACCCAAATTCAATTCCCAGCACACACATGGCAGCTCACAACTGTCTGTGACTCCAGTTCCAGAGGATCTGGCACAGACATGCATACAGAACACATAAATATATATATATATATATATATATATATATATATATATACATATATATATATAACCTTCAAAAAGATATAAGTTGCACTTATAAATGGAAATGCCAAACTATAAAGCTAACACATATACAATTATGAGTCACTTTCAAAACAAGTGTGCCGACAAAGAAAAAACTCGGATTCCAACAGAATCCGAATTCAGAACCTGCTTTTGGCCATTTCCCCCCATCCTCCCCTTTGGGGAAGCCCACGGGGGAAGCCTCGCGGGGTTTTCTCGGCCTATTCTCGTTTAAGAGGTCTGGGAGCAGAAAGCTAAAAGTCCATTAAAGGCCACGTGGCCAACTGACATGGCTTTGTGGAAACAGGGTAGCAGTGAGCCGGCCAGTTTGTCTTCAGCCAAAATGGCGGTGCTCGGCCTACGCGCGCGCACGGGCTGGGGAAGGGCGCCGGGGACGCGGCCGGGCGCGGGCGAGGCCTCCCGGCGGCTGCGCGCCTGCGCGAGGGCGGGCTGCAGGCGGGCGCGCGCGCGGCGGGGGCGGGCTCAGCAGAGTGCGGAGCTTCAACCTGGGAGCCGGACGTGTCCGCCAAGATGGCGGGCCGGGTGAGTGGCGGCCGGGCACCCCGGGCTCGCAGCGGATCTCCCGGGTCGCGACCGCTGCGAGGTCCACGCGGGCTCTGGGGAAGGGGCGCGAGGCTGAGCACCCAGGAACGCTGAAGGAAGGGAGGTCAAAGCAGGGCTGGAGGCGAGACAGGGCAGCTGCGGCAGGGGATTAGCTCTGCTCAGAAACTCTGTTCTCCCTGAGGGTTGTCTCTTCGTCCCCCCGGTTTCCCGTGCCTCCCTTGTCATCCCCTGGGACTCGTTTATCTCGCCCCCCAAGCACCTTGAGGGTAGTGGCCACTCGAGCCCCCTCTGACGAGCGCTGAGTGCCCTCCGCACTCCTCCGAGGGTTTCTGAGGTGGCACTGCCGGATAACCACCGGGTGTAGTCTGCTGCAGTCAGAGCGAGGGTGTGGGAACCCATTTCTCGTTCTTCCTAAATGAATGATGTTATGAAAAGCCGAGGGGGGGGGTGTCTGCAAATTACTTTTACGGCTAACCTCAGACCATCCCCTGAGGAGAAACCTATCAACTGTCGAGTGAAGCAGCAATGTCTTTAGTGCAGATGGATTTGGGGTGTCACGTTTTGTTTTTCTAAATGACAGTCGCTTCGAATGCAGCAGGCTGTGTTGTAGTTTCAGGGATTTACATTTTACTTCCTCCTTAGGTTTGTAGGACCGGCAGGGTAGGATTGGGGTTGATGAGAAGAGATGGGGTCAGGTCAGTGCTGTTATTGCAGTATACATCAGAGCTAAGCTCTGATGGATGGATCCTGCTCAGAGATTACACTGTTTGAAACCTGGGGACATTAACTACGTCATTACAGACTAACGATGCGATTGACTGATTCACTCACACCTGAATATCTGAATAAGTTTGTATACATGTATGCATATATGCAAATGTCCTGTCTAAAAAGGGTTGTAGGTCATGAGATTCTAGAGTCCCAAAGAGACCTTAGAGGTCACGAGTCTAGGTCTATCTCTTACTCTTCCTTTTCTCATAACCACCTTTTATCTCAGGCTGGTCCTTCTAACTGTATTTCAGGGTCTATTTTTGCCTCCTTAGGAGCCTCTCTCCTGAATCATCAGCCCTCTGTCATGCACTGGTCTCTTAAGCCCTCCCTCTACCCCCACAGATGTCACTTTTCCTCCTCCCATTTTACAGTGACAAATTCTGGTGATTTTCTGTGTGTGTTGTCTCTCATTTGTTTACCACCTGCTCCCTCCTCAGCCCACCACAGTCAGACTGAAACCCATCCCTAAAATTAATGCCCATTTTTCAATTCTTGTTATGCATGATGTCTCAGAGCATCTGACATTGTTGCCCATCTCCTCCTTAACAGAAGATGCTCTTCCATGGCTTCTGTGATGCCTCGCTACTGTTTTGACTCCTCTCACTTGCAGACTCATCCCTCCAACCTGTCATTCAATTTCCGCACTCTATTTTATCTCCTCAGGTAATCCCTTCAGAGCCAAAGTTACCTCTGTCTGTATGCCTGAGGTTCTCAAGCTTTCACCCATCCCCTGCAGAACTGCCCCCAAAATTCCAAATTGATCTGTGAAAGTGTCTATTTGAAATCAAGAACAAGGATGGGTACACACCTTTGATCCCTGCAGAGGCAGAGGCAGGAGGATCTCTGACAGTTTGAGGCTAGCCTGGTCCACATAGTGGGTTTCAAGAGAGCCAGGAGTACATAGACACTGTCTCAAATAAATTAAATGAATGAATGAATAAGTAAATAAATAAATAAAATAAATTAGCTAATTCAAGACTATCTCAACTCTAGTTTAAACCCAAAGCTGTGATCTAAACGCACCTCCCTGGTACTTTTCCTGTTTTTCTTTCGTTGAATGGCACCATCACCCATCCAGTGGAAACCTGGTGGGTATGGGGTATGTGTGTAAGGGGGTAGGGACACATGCACAGCCATATGTGGCAGTCAAAGAACAACATTGGGTTAGTATTTGCCATCCACCCTGTTTGAGACAGGGTTTCTTTTATTGTTTGCCCCCGCCTATGCCAGGCTCGCTGGCTTCCCAGCTTCTGTGGAGTCTCTCGACCCAGGATTACAGATGTGAGCCATCCTACCTGCTTTCCTGTGGTTCTGGGGATGTGAACTCAGGTCCTCACACTTGCAGAATGCGTGCTTCATCCACTGAGCCCTTCCCATCCCTATGGTCTGTCCCTCTTGCTACCTCCCCTGTATAATTCATCACTGTCTTCCTACCTGCACACTGAAGAAAGTATTTTTAAAAAAAAAACCCAAAAACGAAAAACAGAGGATTTAATCAGGGCCCAGAAAAGGCAGGCTTGGGAGCATTGCTGCTTTAGACTATCCTCGATACTAGACTCCTCTGCTGCTGTTGCTGTATCCCCTTTCCTCCCCCATCAGTTTTCCATTCTGCTTTCTCTCTCTCTGGTCTGGATAACTGTAGGAAATTTCCCAATTCTCCTTTTGTCATTCTGCTTCTCTTCCACCCTCCGCACTGGTTATTCTTCCTGAGCCCTTTTCTGCTTAAACCCCGCCTCAGGTTAGTTTTGGGAGAAGATCAGATGCTTAACAAGGCGTTCAAGGCTCTTTGTGGTTTTGCTCCTGTTTCCCTCTGCTCACTTTCACTGTCTGCGCTCAGGTTATGTAAGCCTTCAATGCCTTGAAGCGTCAGTTGTTTCTCTTTCCACAAAGTCTTTGCTGGGCTCTTTCTTTTCTTTGTAATGTTCCACCCTTAAACCATTTACCTCCTACTCAGAGAATGCTTGGGAAGCCTGTTCTGATCTCCGGCTGTAAGTCAGGATACTTTGTTACACTGCCTTGAAAACCTGTGTTCCTCTCTTACAGCTTTATCTATTTCTCACTGTAACTGTGTTAGTATACTGTATCCTGTGTGTTGGCACATGCCTGTAACACCAGTGCTTGGGAGACAGAGGCAGGAGGATCATTGTATGTTTGAGGCCAGCCTGGTGTACATACTGAGTTCTAGGCCGGCCTGAGCTATAGAATAAGACCCTGTCTCAAAAATAAAGTGTTAGTGTTATTACTTATCTCTACTTTATGAGACCATGCTAGATACTTACTCACTACCTCTGCTTTATATACTTGCACTTGTGCATGAATTTGGTAGAGATTTAAACAGAATTGTCAAGTGCAAAACATTTTAATTCTTTAAAGCACTACCGATGCATATGAATTTATTCTTTTTTCAATCACTTAAGGCACAAAGGTCAAAGTATATTATTGTTTTTGCATCTATCTGTTTACTTATGAGCATGCACATCTATGTGGAGCATGTGTGGAGCTGTGGCACATGTGTGGAGCTCGAGGACAACTTGTGGAGTCAGTTCTCTCCTTCTACCATGTGGGCCCAGGGCTTGGATTCACGATGCCAGACTTGGTGCCTTTACTTGCTAAACCATCTCATCTGCCCAAAGGTATATTATTTTACTGTAGAAAAATGTTTACTTGACAGAAGAGTGACCCCTTAGAAACACTTTCGTTTGCAGTACACCAAACACTTGTTGTAATGCTGGTTGTTTTTTCTTTGTTTTTGAGACAGGGTCTCCCAGTGTAACTCAGGCTGGTGTGGAATTCACTTTAGAATAGACTGGTCTATCCACAGAGATCTGCCTGCCCGTGCCCTCAGATGCTGGACTAAACGTCTTTGCCATTGCCACAGCCCTTAGCACATCTAAACACCACACTCAGGGTTACTTACATTAAACTTAAGAAAAGCAAGATGATCTGGTCAATATAATTCCCGTTTGGTCCTGCTTACCAGAGAGGCTGAGCATTTTTCCTGTTGGTCAGTGGAGAGTTCCTCTGTGCATTATTACTGCACAGCTTTTGTGCACTCTTTAGTTGGGATATTCTTATCTTCTTATTTGTGTAGTTTTCCCTTTTGAAGAGGGCAGGACATTCGTTAGATTCGTTAGCTACAGATAGTTTCCAGATGATCATTTTCTTCATGTTATTTACAGGGTCTTAGATTTAAATGTTATTGTTCTGTTTGCCCATTTTAGGGTCTATACAGTTTATACTTCTGTTTGATCTTCAAGAAAACTCTCTTTGAAGTCATAAAGATCTTATTTTAAAGTTTTGTTTGCTTTGCCTGTTTTTGTGATTAATTCATCTGTAACTTATTTTTGTATTTGGTGTGAATTATGAAGTTAATTTTATCCTTCCATCTGCTAGCACAGTTGTCCCGATGTGTATTGAGTCTACCCTTTATCCGCACTGATTTGTGATGCTCTGTCTGATTCAGGAATCCATTGCCTGTGTGGGGGTGTGGGTTCTAAGACTGGACTTTACTCTTTCATTACTCCATGGTGTCTCGTGGAGTGTACTTCTTCCTCATTTTAAAAATGACATTCGTTTGGTTTTGTGTGTATGTGTGTGGTTGGACATTCGCAAGGCTTGTTATGTGCGGAGGTCAAAGGTCAAAGGAGTCTGCTCTCTCCTTCCACTGTGTGGGTCTTGGGGATGGAACTGTGCCTTGGAGCCATCTTTCCTGGCCAGCCAGCTCTTCCCTATTTGTCCACATTTTCTATTTTCAGCCATCTCCGTGTGAATTTTTAGGAGTAACTCACCGTTTTGCTTCTTCCAAAGAAAGCTACACTCTGACTCTATTGCCATTGACTTTGACCTGTACTTTTCCTCCTGTGTTTTACAAAGTTAGATACAAAAACTAATAAATAAAATTCAGATAAATAAGTTTTAAAAGCGATTTTATCTTTTTTGGGGTGTTGGGGGTTGGTTTTTGGTTTTAAGGCAAAAAGTATACTAGTTTATCACAACTTTTAGCTGTGCATGTGGAGCAAATGACATGGCACAGCTCTTTGAACCATGCAGGTTGTCCGTCCTCCACCTCGGTTAGAAAATGGGAAAATCATTCAGGTAAGAATAGTGGGCTTTGAGATCACCGGACCAATAGAATGTTTTACAGAGGCACCGGTGGGATTGGCTTTTGTTGTAACGAGGTTTTATATTAAAGCTTATGAACACATAAGTTCATATGTGACTTGACAACTGATGTCAGCATTATCACCGAGTTCTGGATCTTCTAAAGAACCTCTTCATTGGTGATTTTTTTTTTTTAATTAGGTGTGGTTACTAAGGCATGTTTTCCTAAGGATTGATACTGATAACACTTTGTGAGATAAGAGCTAGTTTAGTTCCGCTTGTTTAGAATGGAGCCTGGAATGGATGCATTGCACTCAATAAGCTATTACAGAACAAACCAGCACCTTTGAAGTATAACTCGGTATTAATGTTATCTTCTCAAATGAGCTGTCAGATACTCCTAAGTAGTGCTGTTGCTTCTTGTATTATCCAAACTATTAATAACATACAACTGAATGTTAACAACTGCTTGACTCTAATATAGTTCTTTTTCTCTACCTGTAGATAAACTGAGTCTTTTAAAAATATTTAGCCTTTAAATTAGTTTAGAGTGAATTAAACAATATAAGCTTAATTTGTATTTGCTAAATTAAATGATGTGGTATATTGAGTATTACTTTATACACATTGCTTGTGTTGTACTCTGTGAGATATATATATTAAATAATTTTCTATTTAATATATTCTGATCATGGTTTTCCCTTCTCCAATTCCCCCAGATCTTACCCACCTACCCAACTCTACACCCTTTCTTTCTCTATTTAGAAAATAAACAGACAAGCATACGAAACACATTATAATTAAAAGAAAAGAAAAAGAACAATAAACACACACACAAATAAAACCCACTCAAAACTCATAAGACACAAAAGAAGAAGCCATAATGTACAGCAAATGGGCAGTAAAACAAAAGATGCCCAAACAGAGCCATAGGAGACAGAGTACAAAACTACTATTGAGTTCATTTTGTGTCTGCTGTTGGCCATTGGGTCTGTCTACCCATGAGTGTAGTTAATATACCCATTGAGACTCCACTGGGGAAAAAAATTGGTAGTTTTTTTCTTTTGCAAGTGGATATCAGTTGAAAATAGCTTCTTGGTTAGGGATGAGAGCCTGTGTCCACGTCACTCTCTCAGTGCTGAGAAGCTGTCTGCCTTGACCCTGTGTTGGCCCAGTGGAGGTTGCCATAGTCCCTGTTTGTTTGTATGTCCGTGGCTTTTTAAAAATGTGTATATGGTTTTTTGTCTGCATGTTTCTGTGCACTACATGTATCCCTAAGGAAGGCAAAAGAGGGAGCTCAAATCACCTGGAACTGTAGACAGTTGTGCCTGTGGTGGAACTTGAACCCAGGTCCTCTGAAGAGCAGCCAGTGTTCTTAGCCACTGAGCTGTTTATATATCCTGGGTACGATTCTCAGTGTGTTCTGCAGCCCAGCTGGTCAGCATCACCTGAGAACTGGTTAGGGAAGAGCTCCTCAGGCTGGCTCCAGGCTGAGTTCCAGACTCAGCATTCTCCTTCAGCAGACTCTCCTCCAGTGTCCTCTGCTTCAAGAGAAGGTTGAGAGCTGTTGACTCCTGTGAATTGTTGAAGGTCTTTCTTTTTTTTAAATGTTTCGGCAACCTTGATGTTTATGAGCTTCAAGGTCGTCTTTTCTCCTTTGTAAGTCCTCTGCTGGCATTCAGTTTTTCAGCTAGCTGAGAAGTTGTAGTTATTTCTTATATATAGTGAATTAGATCCTCCCATCCATCTTCCCACACAAAAAGTTTTAAATGCTAGATAAAATGCCCAGGGCTGGAGAAATGGCTCAGCGGCTATGATCACTTGCTGTTCTATGGGAGGACCCAACGTTTGGTTGCCAGCATCCGTATTAGTTAGCTCACACGCACCTGTAACTCCATTCCAGGGAATCTGATGCTCGCCTCTGGCCTTAGGAGACTCCTGTACATATGTGGCACACACATACACATAAATAACAATAAAAATAAATCTTAAAAATACTTAAATTCAGGCAGGTAGCTGGTTAGAGCTTAAGGAGTAATCAGGCCAAAGCCTATGGTGCAAGTGGGGATTAGAAGCCGAGTGCCTTTGCCTCCAGAGAAGCCTGGAGACCGGAGGTAAACATTGGTGGTTTTTAGTAGAATCTCCCTAGTAAAGATCGTACCTCCGGGGGATATACCTTATAATAAATGTCAGCTAGGAATAAACTTGTTCCATCCAGGGAACGAAAGGAAAATTCCCCGTTGTACTTTGTTTGGTGCTGGGTAGGTCAAACAAACAAACAATCAAATCCTCTTAATTTGTTCCCCCACTATATCACCTTGAAGTTAGGTGTGAAGAGGCACAACAGGGTCAGTGCCTCCACGCCTCCCAGTAGCAGCAAGCATAAAGCTTCTTGGAAGAAATCATCTTCTGAGAACCCCAGGACTCAGGAAGTTCCTAAAAAGAAACTTTTTTGGGGGGGATATACACACACACACACACACACACACACACACACACACAGTCACAAATGACACAAACAAGACTCACAAATGAAAAGTCAGCAGAAGCAGTAAAGAACCGGGTTAGAGGGCTGGTGTGATGGTCCGGGGGTTCAGGCGGTGACCGCCAAGCCTGATGACCCAAGTTCGATCCCTGAGACCTTCATGATTTGAGGAGAGAACTGAACCGAGTCCTGCATGACTATCTCTGATCTCAAGATGAGGTGCACATACCTTTCCTTAGCGAATAGATAGGCAGAGGCGGGCATGAACTCTTGAGAACTCGAGTCCAAATCTGGCCTGGTTTACATAGTGGGTTCCAAACCAGCCAAGGTTAAATAGTGAGACCCTGTCTCAAAGTAACAACAACAACAAAAAACCCAAACCACAACAAAATAAGGAGTTGGAATTTCCAAAGGCTTCAGATATTGAAATTAGCAGACACAAAGTAACTATATATATTTAATATTCTTGTACAAATAAGACTTTGAGAGTCAGGAGTAAGTGTATGAAATAGTGATAGATTTGAAGAGGCATAGGAAAATAAATTTGTTTTTTTAATTACTTTTTAGAGGTAGGGTTTCTCTGTGTAGCCCTGGCTGTTCTAGAACTCACTCTGTAATGTCTACAGAGTGGTTGGTCTTGAATAGTGCCTCCCAAATTTTTAGACAATATATTCTAATCACACTTTCCCCTCTGTCAACTTCTCCCAGATCCTCTCTACCTCTCCACACATCAAACTTTACACTCTCCTTAAAAAACAAACAAAACCGCCCGGCAGTGGTGGCGCATGCCTTTAATCCCAGCACTTGGGAGGCAGAGGCAGGTGGATTTCTGAGTTCGAGGCCAGCCTGGTCTACAGAGTGAGTTCCAGGACAACCAGGGCTACACAGAAAAACCCTGTCTCAAAAAACCAAAAAAAAAAAAACAAAAGAAAACCACAAACAAAACCAAGAAATTTACCAAAAAACAAAGACAAACAAAAAACCAAATTGCTCCCATAGAAGTCAAAATATACTAGCAAAAAAAAAAAAAAAAAAGCAAAATTAGACAAAACCATCAATGAAAATGCAGCTGAGTTTATTTTGTGTTGGCTAGCTACTTGTGGCCAGAAAAATAAAATATTTGAAAAAAATTATTTGGAATTCCAAGCACATGGAAAGCAATGGAAAGGATCCGGAGAACACAAAAGGCAGAGAAGGGAGCTCAGGCTAGTCAGCCTCCTGGTGAGGAAAAGTGAGGAAGCCATCATCTGAAGAGAGATCTCCAGAGAACCCATCTGTCTACCAGTTCAGAAAGTCTAAAGAAGCTAGGTGTGGTGGCTCTTCTCCAATCCTAGCTTTGGGGGCAGGAGGATTGCTTTGAGTCTGAGGCCAGGCTGGGCTGCATAGCAAGACTCTGTTTCAAAACAAGAACAATGACAGTACTAATAATCAAAATAGCTGGGCCGTGGTACGCACCTTTAATCCCAGCAGGGAGGCAGAGGCAGGTGGATTTCTGAGTTCAAGGCCAGCCTGGTCTACAGAGTGAGTTCCAGGACAGCCAGGGCTACACAGAGAAACCCTGTCTCGGGGAGAAAAAAAAAGAAAAAGAAAAGGAAAAAAAATATCAAAATAAATCAGCGGTGTCTTGTGGACTTTTTAGCCACGAGAACTAAGCAGACGATGGCAGCTGCACCTGATGGTAAGGGTAGGCACAGACCCGAGGCACTTTCTGATGTTCTCCTCAGAAAGGGGTTGGAGCTTCTTGAATAGCTTTAGGTTTAATATGCATATTCATATTTCCAGGGTAGCCACAGGAATAATAAAAATAGGAATAACAGTGGGAATTGAATTTTAAAAATTTAAGAAAGTGAAAAATAAATATAGAAAAAAATGCAATTAAGAGGAATCAAAGTGGTAAAAATAAAATAAGTAGAAACAGAGGCAGGTGTGGTAGTATGTGCCTACCATCCCAGCACTCAGGAGGCGGAGCAGGAGGATTGAGAATTTGAGGGTAGCCTAGGCTATGTACCAAGACCCTGTGTCAAACAATGCTCACGATTCTAAAAAATGAATAGAACAAATTCTACTAGGACTTAAATGCTTCATTCAAAAGAAAAGAAAAGAATGCCATCTTAGATTTTTAAAGAATATATTGAAAAGAATTCTAAGCTTGGCAACTATATATTTGCCTATTTAGTCATTCATCCATTCACTTACTTGTCTATCTATCTATCTATCTATCTATCAATCAATAACCTATCTATCTGTCTGAAATAGGTTTCACTATGTAGCCCTGAGTGGCCTCAAACTTGCTTATGTAGAACAGGCTGACTTTGAACTCACAGAGATCGGCCTGCTACTACCCCCACTGCTGGGATGAAAGGCATGCAACATCTGGGCCTGGCTCCCAGCCAATTTTAGGTTAGTCACTAAAGATACAGCTAGAAAATAAAAGATAAAACGTCTCATCAGATAATTCCCAAACAAGAAAGAGGTAAAGTGGCTACAGTAATACCAGACAGGGCGGACTTGAAAACAGAAGGGATATAGTGACCTCTGGCAGCAGTGGCTTCAGTTATCCAGAGATAAAACAGTTCTAAGCATGTGTGCATCTAATTGCCTCCATATACAAACCAGAAAGTGATGGAACTGAGCAGCTAGGAGGACAGGGAAAACCACAGGGACATAGGACAAGAGAGGAGCCTTTTCACCTCAAAATCTGCTTGTTTCTTACCAGCAGAGTCAAGAATTTCAGCACAGTTGATAAGATTTTCAGCGAAGGCCTACATGGAGACAAAGGCTTTCGTATAGAGGTCTTATAGATACTGCTAATATTGCAGGACCCTTGCTTAAGGCCTAAGAGTGTATGACCTTTGAGTATAGCACTGGTTTTTCCCCCCACATATAAACTTGAAAGTTTCTGAGAATCTCACAAACAAGACTATACACTTGGTTTATGATTTTTAAAAACCCTTTTTATAACCCTTGTGACCTATGCTTTTACCTTACCAGCTGCAGTCCTACTCAGTACTCCTTAGGACTTACTGAAGAGAAAAAAAAATATGAAAGGGTTTCTTCGCAGCCCTTGGAGGTGTAACTTCAGATGCCCCTAAATCGCATGTGTGGCTGTTACAGAGAGCTTAAGTGCTTTCTCTTGAGAAGCCCACACCAGTACGGGAGCGTGTAGTGCCCTTTCTTAAGCTCACCCATGCTTAAGTGTGTATTAATAACCTTTCTTATTGCCTCATACCACCTTGTCCTGAAGCTCTTATCTGCTGCTAAGTGTAGGCTCTTGGCTTTACCTGAATAGCGAGTGGTCTGTCAGAGACTCCTTTGGCCACTTCAGGTACTTCTGAAAGAAATGGTGATAGCAGGGTATTTTAGGCCCTAGTTATTGATGAGGAAACAATGGTTGTAGGTTTAAAGTGATAAAAAGCAAATTAAAAATCCAGTTTCTCTCCAGGCCTGGTGGCGTTTGCCTGCTTGGGAAGCTGAAGCAAGAAGGTCGAAATAGTTAAGACCCTTTCTGGGCTTTAGTCCCAGTGTTGGTGTTGGGGGGTATTTATTTAAAAACATAATAAACCCAGCTTCTCAGTTGCATTGACTGCATTGCAGGGGCTGCGTATGACTAATGGCTGCTGGAGCAGACAGCACAAAAATTATTTCTGCACTACTGTGATTTGGACGGCTCAGATTAGCATCTTATTCAGGGTAAATGTTGAGCAGCATAGCCAAGATGCAGAGCTCTATACTGAACACAGTGCAAGTCAACTAGAAGTCAGACCACAAAATGACTGAACAGCCATGGGCCAGCAGATGTTTTACTCAGAATAAAAACTGAAATAATTATAGAGTAAAAATAGACTTCATTATATTAACGACTGCCTATCAAGGGGCACCCTTGTACTTTGCTCAGACTGATGTAACAAAGTCCCACATACAGAGTAGCTTAAACAACAAAAATGTATTTTCTCCTAGTTCTGGAGGCCAGAAGTTCAAAATCAGGGTGCTGATGAATTATCTCTTCTGGACCTGATGCAGCACCATCATGGGGTGGGAGGAGAGGAGGAATCATGGGAGGGAGGGAGGGAGGGAGGAAGGGAAGAAGGGAGAGATGGGGTTGGGGTGAGCTGTCTTTTCCTAGAAGGTCAGAATCCTTTCTGAGTAGAGCCCCATCCTCTTGATCTTGCTTACCCTTAATTACCCTCAAGGTTCTAACTCCAGAGTGGTCACTGGGGTAGCAGTGCAGGCTTTAGGTTTCAGGGCCTTGGTATATAAATGTGAATGGGTGGGAGATGCCTGAAGTCCATCCACAGCACACACCATATAAGAGAAGGAAGACAGTCTGCAGGGTGAAAGAAGACATTAAAGCACATGCATTTGATAGAACTTGTACCTAGACTACAAACCAAACAAAACCTGCCAATTAGTCATAAAAAGAAACAACAGAAAGTCAGTAGAACAGACCAAAGGTTCAAACAGGCATTTCAGAAAGATGGTGTCTGTAACGTTCACTAAGTACTTGAGCTCATGCATCCTCAGAGAAACAGGAACTGAAGCTCAGGGAAGCTGTGCTGCACTCTCACCAGGAAGTAGATTAAGAGCCCCAAAATCCCAAGCTCACTGCTGTGGGGCAGCTGGATGTCCTCATGCTGGAAGGAATAAAGACAGACCAGTCCAGAGCCTGTAATGTTCCGAAACCTGCACACACAAACACATGGCTGTATTTGGATCCACATTTTTGTTTTGTTTTGGGACAGAGTTTCTCTTTGTAGCTTTGGCCGTCCTGGAACTCACTCTGTAGACTAGACCAGCTTCAAACTCTGAGATCCACCTGTCTCTGCCTCTGCCTCCTGAGTGCTGGGATTAAAGGTGTGCACCACCATGGCCCAGCGTTGGTTCTACTTTTACAAAGTGAACTCACCTAGGGAAATCAATACTCAGTTTAAGAAAGACGATCCTCCCAGCATCCCACACTGCCCCTGTCTGCATTATCCCCCTGGCCAAAACTGCTTCCACCTTCACCAGATCAGCCTGACCCGCCACCCCTCCCCAGATATTCCAGCCACTCTTCCCAGCCACTTGTATGCAGTTCTGCCCTAAATGTGTGTGGCCTCAGAATCAAGGGAAGATGCTGGAGTGTGGAGACAGAAGACTAGGGGAAAGGGGTCGTTATCTGTGTGGCCATGGGGTCACCATCCTGCTGGGTGCAGACATCTTTCCCTTTTGTTTTTTGTGGTTGTTGTTTGTTTGTTTGTTTGTTGGTGTGCTAGGTAAACACTCCAGTGCTGAGCTGTATCCCCAGCTTGCCCAAAAGATCCTTTCTAACTAAGGAACAGAAGTAGGCTAGTAATGCCTGAATGCCTTTCATCAGCCACTTTGACATAAGTATTTAAAAGTAATTTCTAGGCCAGGCAGTGGTGGTGCACGCCTTTAATCCCAGCACTCAGGAGGCAGAGGCAGGCGGATTTCTGAGTTCGAGGCCAGCCTGGTCTACAGAGTGAGTTCCAGGACAGCCATGGCTACACAGAGAAACCCTGTCTCGAAAAACCAAAAAAAAAGAAAAAAAGTCATTTCTAAATTATAAAATGCCTAAGTGATACCATTGTTATGCTTGTATTTGTTATTAAGCTGTTTTGAGAAACCTGTCAGTATTACAAATACATTGTGAATGTGTGTGTGTATGTGTGTGTGTGTGTTACAGGGGGGTACAGATCAACACCAGCAATTAAGGTAATTAGAGTGAGGTCAGTGTAAGTCAGTGGATTTAACTGCTTTGAAGACATGGTATTCGTTAGACTTAGACTCCGTGATAGCCTTAGGTGCAGCACTGTTTTTTATTTTTATTTATTTATTTATTTATTTATTTGCTTGTTTTTGAAACTTTGGGGTCAAATTGTTTTATTTAGGGACCTTCGGAGTAAACTTTGTTCAGAGTAAGAAAACTCTGTTGTGGAATACAGTCATAAATGAAACGGCGTTTGGCAGTTATAAACACACCTTCACAGATGTTTTCTTGTTAGACTCTCAAAGCAACCTTATGAGCTGGCACTGTCAAAGTCTGGCTCACAAAATAAAACCCGCCCAACTAAGAACCCACAGCTGTCATTGTACTTCTTTATGGTGAAGGTTAAAGGCTTCCCCTCAAGGCTTTGGGCCAAGGCTAGGATGTCTCCTGGTCGCTTCTATTCAACATTATTGCAAGTAGGCAGCTGTGCCAGGAAAGGAGCAAAAGGCACCCTTGGCCACCGCTCTATGCAGACAGCATGGTGCCGCAGTTTCCTTTGTTGGCGGTTGTTTTGGGTTGTACTGAGGATGGAACTTAGAGACTCAGTGCATGCTAGGTAAGTGCTCTATCATTAGGCTACATCTCCAGTCCCAGATGACATTCCTAAAGAATTTATCTAAGGGGTAGGGGGATTAGAACTAGTAACAAAGTTCAGCAAAGTTGTAGCATAGGAAAGCAATATCCAGAGCCAGCTGTGTTTCTATCCCATGACAAGGGCTAATCTAAAGAGGAAATAAGGAAACAGTTCCCTGATCTAGCATCAGAAAGAATAAACAAGAACAATTCAAAGCCCTAACTCTGTGGTCCTTCCAAGAACAACCAGGCTTTAGAAATGCACGCTCTTGAATTAGGCAATGGTTTTTAAAGATGTGACACAAAAGTGTCAGCAATCAGGAGAAATAGGATTTTAACAAAATGGAAACTTTAGTGTGTCAAAGAAGATGATTAAGACAGTGATGGCAACCCCAGAACAGGAGAAAAACTTTGTAAATTAGGTATCTGGTGAACATGTATTAGAAAATTGAAGATGTATGTTCGTGTCTAAACACAGAGCCGAGCATGGTGGCACACACTGGAATCCTGCCACTCCAAAAACGGAGGCAAGAGAATCACAAGTTAGAGACCACAGTTGGCTGTGTCGCAAGGCCCTGTCTCAAAAACCAAAACAACCAACAACAACACCCCAAACTCCACATTCCACCTGCCTGGCTGCTCATAACAGCATTCTTCTTAAAGCCCCTAAGTGGAAGCAGTCTGAATATTCATTGAGGATGAAATGATAAAGTGCGGCCTGCCCATACAGTGGAACATAGCCCAGCTGTAGAAAAGAGGGACATGTAAATGGATATGGGCTGCTTCCCTGCTGCAAAGAGGGAAGCATTGCAGTGAGTGGAATAGGCCAGACACGGCAGGACAAACACCATATGCTTGCATTTTCACACACGGCTTCTTTCACCCTGCATTACATCCATATACATACACATGTACATGTGCACACACACATACTCACCATGTACACTCCCGTCAGAACATGGCCTAAGAGTGGAGTTGAGTGAGGACCGTGCTGAGTGCTTGTGAGAAAACTCCAAGACAACAAGAGTCTCATGACTTCAGTTTGCTCAAAACATGAAACTGAGCCCGGCAGTGGTGGTGCACACCTTTAATCCCAGCACTTGGGAGGCAGAGGCAGGTGGATTTCTGAGTTCGAGGCCAGCCTGGTCTACAGAGTGAGTTCCAGGACAGCCAGAGCTACACAGAGAAACTCTGTCTGGAAAACAAAACAAAACAAAACAAAAAACCCACGAACACGCAACTGTTCTCGGAATGCGTTTTCATGCTCCTCCCAGGTATTGCAAATAGGAGGGTGTTTACTCCAGATTGCTCGCAATTGCTTGCTGACGTTCTTAAATATTTAAGCTATCCTTACCATGCCTCTATGGAAACACATGTTTTTGCCACGTACAGCGTGTCCTTGTGATTGTCTACAGCTTGAGCTCATGAGAACTTTACTCAGGTGATTGCTCTCGGCCCTCAGAGTATAAACTGTATGATGCTCTGACTAAAGCTTCAGTTCACCTCACATATTGGCTTTGTTCTCCCAGGTCCCACTACCCATAGAACAGTAAATATATACTGCAGTGATTAAATTCTACTTCATACCTGAGTAGTATTTCATTTTATGGCTGTAACATAGTTGTTTATCCATTCATCTCTAGGAGGATAGACGTAGGTTTTCAGTTTATTGACCAAAGACCTGGGGTTACATTTGCTAGGCCACATAACCTTTATATGAAGCTGCTTTGTACTGTTGCCAGTACTTGATGTTGTTGGCGTTTGATGTTCTCATTTTTCGGCATGGATTTTCCCCCTGAAAGATCAAAGTGAAAGCTTCTTAAAATAGACATTTATAAAAGAATCTTGAGGACTTGACAGGTGTCAAGAGGTTCACTCATTATGTGCATAGCATTCGTCTGAGTCAGGGAATGTCAAGGATACTCCAAGAGACTTGAAAATAACTACAGCCCATCCCATCCTTGTACCCCATTGTCTTCAGAATGTTTTTTTTTTTTTTAAATTAAATTACATTTATTTATGTGGGGTTGGGGCTAGAGAGGTTTCAGCATGAATCATGGTCTGCATGTGGAAAGCTTGTGGAGTCGGTTCTTCTTCCACCATGTGGGTCTTGGGGATAGAACTCCTCAGCTTGGGGGAAAAGCACCTTTACCCACCAAGGCATCTCACCAGCCTGTCTTCAACATTTTAACAAGAAGACCAGGTGTGGTAGTTACACATCTGTAATTCAAGCACTGGGGAGGTAGAGATGGGAGGATTAGAAATTCAGGGCCATCTTTGTTTATATAAAGAGTTGTAGGCCAGCCTGGGCTACTTGAAACTCTGTCTCAAAAAAACCAAACATAAAACAAACCAAAACCAACAACACACAAAACCAACCACACACACACAAACCAAAAACAAAACACACACACCCACCCCCCTTTTTCTTAAGCAGCAAGTATCACAGGAGTCTATAGTGAGGAGGTTCTATAGCCTTGCAGGTGGCCATTGTGGTGACATTTCTGTGTTGCTCTGGACCAGTCGTATCCACTGGAACCACCTGCAGTGGTAGAGATTTGGCACTTGTGATACTTGAAATGTAGATAGTGATACTCCAAAATGGAATTCTAAGTTTTCTCTAATGTTAACAGTCATATGTCTGGGAGTTACTTTGTTGAAAAGTGAAGGTTTCTTTTCTCTTTCTCTGAGATGGTCAGTCCCACGTTGAGACAGCCATGGACACTTGTGGCCATCCTCTTCCTCCCTCAGCTTTCCCAATGCTGGGATTACAGCTGTAATCATGGTCCCCAATACCCACCCCAACCCCCACTGCCCCACATGAAAGGGCAAGTTTAAATCCTTAGTTTTTCAGAGTGATCCCCTAGAAGGAACAATTGAGTGGGGACATGTCAGCTAGGCTGGGCCTGGGGCGAGTTTCTGTATTTTCCTCTCCTCTTTCCTGTGGGAATCTGCAAACCTCTGGATAAATGTAACCAAGGCCTGAGGCGCAAGGCCTGAGGAAGAGACAGCATGCTCTTCAGGGTTATAGTCAGGGTAGGAGGGACTGTCTGGTGATGAGCCCTTTCTAGTCTGCTAGCACACTCTGGCTTTCTTTTCCTCTTTCTTTTTGGATAGGGTTTCTGGTAGTTAGTCCCTTTGTAGCTGAAAGTCGTCTTAAACTCCTGATTTTCCTGCCTCCACCACTCGAGTGCTGAGCTTACAGGAGCTTTACCACTCGTCACCTCATATTGTATATTTCTTTGTTTATTTGGCTGTACTGTTATTTGATTTAAAAGTTCACTCAAGTGATCTATTTTCTTCAGGAAACTTTTACATAAGAGTGTGTTATTTTAATTCACAAATTAAATATTGTCCAGAGAAATCTTGCTTAGGTCCACACTTCCCTCTTCCCCCTTTTTTTGAAGAGAAGCAAATTCTCTGCCTTTTAAAGGCTCTGGAATAACCCCTGTCATAATTATATCCACTGACGGTCCCTTTTGTTTGAGAACCTTGACATTCTTTACGAATTGCCAATGGCCTGTAGCCCACCATCCATAGTGTTTGTCATTTTAAGTTACAATGAAGATATTTTTACATCCTTAAACAATTATGTTTGAACAACTCAACTTAATAAAACAACCCATCACTGATTGTAATTTCATGTTTAAAAGGCTATATGCCTGTAGTTAGTGGTTGGTTTGTATTATTTTTCCCTAGAGGCAAAGTCAATTTTAGAAAATAAAATAATGGAATTTTCCCTTGGCATTTCTATGGTAAATAGACAACTTGACTATTTATAGAGACTTACACTTTTGTTTTAAAATGAGATACCCTGCCTAGCTTACCATAAAAACACAGATGGTTCTGGCTTCTAATAGGGAGGCCCTTTACTTGTAGCATCTGTTTAAGTTGGCCAGCCAGATGATATCCACAGATTTCCACCCCCTTCTTATTAAAGGACATTGACGGGAAAACAGGTTTACAAATGAGGTTAACTTAGCATTTTGTAAAGTTTCTATTGTATTGGCTCTATCACGTAAGTAATTTTGTTTCATTTATTGATCTCTATTTTTCCAAGTGTGTGTATGTGTATGTATGTGGTGTGCATTTGTATATGTATATTTTGTATGTGTGTAGGTGCACATATTTGTGTGTGTACATGTCTTCTGTGTGTACATGTAAAGCAGGAGGATTATTTTAAGAATCATCCCTCAATTACTCTTCCTCTTCATCCACTGAGACATCAGCTCTTCGCCAAACTCAGAGCTCCCCTATATGGCTAGGTTCCTCATCTAATTTGCTGTGTGGATCCCTTGTCCCTACCTTCGGAGCTATCTTCCTAGCCCCAAGTTGTGTAATGATTAAGTCATTTGAATCTAATTCTGTTATATCCTAAATGACCTTGAAGTGATACTGCCTTGGACACTTGTCCTTTGGGGTGGTTTGAAACAGGTTTGTAATCTATGATTAAGAAGCTGTAGGCAGACAATGAAGGTCATATTCAGGGCTTACAAGTGTGTTTTATCAGTTTAGTTGGGAGGGGCAGCTGTCCAGGATGTCTCCTAGAGTAAGTATTGTCTAAGCTGAGAACTGTAGAGTATATTAGAATAGGCCAAGGAATTATTGTTATTCAGTACTATGTGAAATATTTTCTGGTTTATTTCACAGTGGAATTTTTGATCTTTAGCTTTTTTAACATCTAAGAAGAAACTGTATTTCAATATAAAATATTTGACTTATACTTAAAAAAAAAAAAAAAAAAGAATTGACCAAGGAAGGGATGCAGGCTTTGGGGAAAGATAATCAAAGGAAGAAACTCAATCAAAGGAAGAAACTCAATCAAAGGAAGAAAGGTGAAGAGACTCTTGGAAGATAGAGAACTTTAAATTGTTTGATATGTTTTTGATGGCTGGCTGATCCAGGTGTGACCTTCATCAAATGCTGGTTCCTTTGAAGGCAATCTTGTGACCTTGACTCTCTTCATGTCATGGGAAGTAAGTGCTTCCCAAACACTTGATCATGAATCTCACATGTCATATTATTTATAGAACCCTAGTATGTCTATATTGTATATTCACTGATGTGCTGAAATTTTATACACACAGTGAAACATACAAAAAAAAAAAGCCAACGATCAAATGTATAATCTCATATCTTTACTAGTGATCCCTGAAGCCAAGTGACGAGTCATCATTCTTCAGCATCTTGCTTAGCTGTTTTGCGATGCATCTGCTCAAAGGCCCATTCCCAAATTTAGCTTACTTTGTCACTTGATTTTATTGACAATCAAAGCTTGGATCAAAGTAAAGGAATTTGGCAGTACTTTTGAAATTTTGAAATGACATTTTTTTAAAAATTTCTTTTAAAAATCAAATTAATCACCATTTATGGAAATGTTTTACTGAAACGCTGCTAGTACATTTCCATCTGTCTACTGTTTTTCTTCGAATTAATTAAAATGCATTGCACTTTCCGAAGTGCTAATAAATGTGTTCAGAAAAACCCTTGGAAGCCATCACTTGGATAACACGAAGCTTAAACTATTCTGCTCCTAACTTTAAAAAAACACACACTTAGGGGTTTGGGGTTTGTCTTTAGGTTGAATGTCCTGGAGGGCACAGGACAGCTTTCAGGAGTCAGTTCTGTGGCTTCTGGGGCTCCAGCTCAGGTTGTCAGACTTCGGCAGCAGGAGCCTTTACATGCTGAGCCACTGGCCTAAATACACTCTTCTCATTTTTTTTTTTTTTTTTTTTTAATAAAAGAATTAGGTAACTATTCTTGCTTTAAAACCTTCTTTGTTTTGTTTTTTGAGACAGGGTTTTTCAGTGCCTTAAGCTGCCCAAAACTCACTGTGATGCCCAGGCTGCCCTGAAAATTGTAGTCTTCCTGCCGTAGCCTTACGACAGCTGCAATTATAGATGTGCACCAACACCTTAAGCTCTTTTAAATATTTTGTAGTTACCAATAATCCTATATGGTCTTGGGGGGGGGGGGAGAGGCAGGCAGGCTCCCGAGCAATGGCTCAGTGGTTGAGAGTCCTGAATGATCTTCAGAGGACCAGTCTGGTTCCTAGCACCCATTCTGGGTGGCTCACAACCATCTGTGACTCCAACTACAAGGTATCTGATACTGTCTTCTGCCCCCTCAGACACCCACACACATGTGACATCTATCACACAGACCCATACACGTACATAAAAATAATTTTTAAAAGAAGAAAATGGGGGGCTGGAGAGATGGCTCAGTGGTTAAGAGCACTGACTGCTCTTCCAAAGGTCCTGAGTTCAAGTCCCAGCAACCACATGGTGGCTCACAACCATCTGTAATGGGATCTGATGCCCTCTTCTGGGGTGTCTGAAGACAGCTGCAGTGTACTCATATAAATAAAATAAATCTGAAGAAGGAAGAGGAGGAGGAGGAGGAGGAGGAGGAGGAGGAGAAGAAGAAAATAATGATGCTACTTCCTATCTCCATGTGGAGTGTAGGGAAGATTCAGTATTGAAAAGACCTTGTTTGAATAAAAAGACCTCAGGGACATCCTGTGACATCCTGCACACCTCTGGTTCTGACCAACCTGTGTCAGTAATTTGCCTATGAATAGGGCAAAAACTGCCAGTTTTTTTCTACACTTCAGGACAGACGGCAAGGAGCTGGCAGGTCCAGAAGAGAGGCGAGAACATGGTCCAGCCTGGTCTGTCCAGGACTGAGAGGGACGGCAAGTGTCGGCCCAAAAGAAACACACCAGGCCGGGAGTCTTGTCGAAGCAGGAACTCAACTTTATTGTATCATCCCCTTGCTTATATAGAGAAGGCAAAGGGGGTGGGCACTTAGGGGGGAGAGATGACGGGTGGCAGAGGGTAAGGAGTAACTGACAGGGCCAATGGCAAAGCAGGTCTTGCTGAGTCACCCGATTCGGAAGTGACTGAGACAGGTCTCAAAACTCCAGGTTTAGGCTCTCCCACAAGGCCGCAGAAACTCGAACCAGGCTCGGGTTCGTCTTCAAGGCCCAAACCAGGGCCAAAATGGGGCCCAGCACAGGACTTTGTGTCTGCTCGTCTAGGAAAGCAGCTATGCTGGCACCTGACTAACATTAATGTGGTTTTGTGAAGCGCTGCATTAACTAGCCCGTGCCTTTCAGCAGATAGAGAAGTTCATCTTGTGTAATGAAACTTAAAGTCCTGACAGAATTTGAAGCTTTTTTCATGTCATTGGGTCTGGAAAGCTTATCTTCAATAAAAACTATAGAATAAATAGTAGTAATATCAGCCGGCAGTGGTGGTGCACACCTTTAATCCTAGTACTGGGAGGCAGAGGCAGGCAGATCTCTGAGAGTTTGAGCCAACCTGGTCTTTAGAGCGAGTTCTAGGATAGCCAGGGCTACACACAGAGAAACCCTGTCTTGAAAAAACTAACACCCCCTCCCCCAAACCCCCAAAAACCAAAAGTTTGGTGTGGGCATACACACCTGTGATCCCAACACCCCAAGGCCAAGGGAAGAAGGGTCATCAGTTTAAGGCCAGCTTGTCTTGAACATGTCTCCTATAGTCAAAACATGACAATAAAAAAATAAGTAAATAAATAAAAAACGTACACAAGAAAAGGTCAAAGTTCATTGTATCAATTTGTATTTGGGCAACAAATTTAAGGATGAGCGTCTTTGGCTTGCAGTTTGAAGAATAAACACTTAGAACAGTGGCTGTTGATGTCAGAGCTGGCCAGGTAACTGTAGAGAACAAAAGCGGTACTGAATAAAAACACCCAGGATGCCCGGATGTAGCTCAGCCGGTGGAGTGCCTGCCTAGCATGCATGAAGCCCCAGGTTCAATCCCCAGAAGCACAGACACCGGGCATGGTGGCACACTCCCATATTGCCAGCACTCAGGAAGTGGAGGCAAAAGGATTAGAAGTTCAAGGGCAAGCCTAAGCTATATATTGAGTTGGAGGCTAGCCTCAACTATACCAGGATGTACCATTATTTAAGAGAATATTTGGCTAGTAGGTATTAACCAAAAAGGCCATTGGTTGCTGTTTTTCTTTTTGGGTACACCTTATAATTATTTTTGTTGAGAAAGCTTTTTGTGGTTTTTGTTTTATTTTTTGAGACAGGACCTTGCTGTGTAGTCTGGTCTAACCTCAGACTTTCAGTAATCTTCCTGCCTTAGGCCGGAAGGAAATACATCTTTCATCTATAGGAAATACAGTTGTCGCCACTTGAGATTTCTTATAAAAAGATGCCATTTCATAACATCTTTATCAAACTTACTACTTGACTTTATTGCACTTTATCAGTCATGATTCTTTTCCATGAAGGAGATAGAAAATCAATTCAAATAAGCTTGAGAAAAAACAGACTATATTGGCTCTAAGCAGTAGTCCGGACTGGTCTCAAGAACTTTAACTTGGTTGTTGGGTCTGTGTTTCCAAGTGTGTATCCCTTGTCTGTGGCCTTTGCTTTCTGTAGGACACTGTTGATAGCATTTAGAGTGGAAAGCCTTCATGCGCCCATGCAGTAAGGAGGAGTGCTTTCTTCTAGTGCCGGGGCAGACGGGGGATAGCAGTGAACGCAGCTGCATACAGGCTCTTACCTGCAGTCACACAGGCTACAGAAAATGAGAGACAGGCAGCTTCCCAAGTGAAGGGTTTGCTGCTTCTCCGGAGGAAGAAATGCAGGAGTCAAGATGGAGGAATGTTTACTACAGCGTTTGGTGATTGAGAGCAAGGAGCAGGAGGCAGGCGGTGTTCTTTGAGGTTGTAAACATGACTTATTCTTGTTTCTCGTTGATTCTTACAGACTATGCAAGCTGCGAGATGCCCTACTGATGAATTATCTTTAAGCAACTGTGCAGTTGTGAACGAAAAGGATTACCAGTCTGGCCAGTGAGTAGCTGTCCGACTTGATTCTTTTAACTTGCTGGGTATTGTTTTAGAATATGATTCCAAGGCATCATTTTAGGAAATCCTTTGGAAATTGTCTTTTTTTATTACTTTTGCCAAGTTGGAAAATGGAGATGAGAGTTACATATTTCTGTCGTTACTCTGTCAAACCTTGATGAATACAGCGTGTATACATTACTCATCGAATGTTTTTAAAAGCTGATTTTCTTAGGGTAGACGCACTGGGTATAGGTATCATGTAAGATGGTTGGTAGTCACCTTGCTTCGGAATCTCATTGTCCAAGTTTGGATCCTAGTGCTGACAGTCACAAACTGATGACCACAGGAAAGGCATTTGCCATTTCTGTGTTCCTTTGTACTGATCTGTAAGATGGGGGAGCTGTGAGGAATAAGTTGCTCAAATAAAACATTTACAGCAGTGCGCCGAGTGTTAGTGATCCCTTCATAGAGTTTTCCTGGTGTGATAGTTGTTGCTATGGTAACAGAAGAGGTGTGGGAACTGCAGGTGTACACAACCCTCCAGTCTTCAGAAGCATTTCCATCATAATTTATCCAACTGATTCACGTCACCCCCTGACCTCCCGAAGACTCTCGGCATCAGAACGCCATCTGGGGACTTCTGGAAGCAGCATGAAAGAGAGGCGTCTTGAGCATTCTGTGACGTCAAACTGAAGATAAGACCGACCAGTGAAGGAGTTCTATAGTATTCTTCCACACACGCTGAGCTTCCCACTTAAAATATAGTAGAACTAAGGGACAAACCATAAATACAGCACTGTAAAAAAGCTATTTGTTGAAAGACAAGGTGGATCTGGAGGTGACACTTAGTGGCAGTGTGCGCGCCTGGTGTGAATAGCTCTGACGAATTTGCTCTGCAGCCCATCCCCCCTTCATATCCAAAAGATAGTGCCAGCACTTAACAAGAGTCACAGCTTCTATCTCACAGGACTCATTGGGCTCCTGGGGTAGAAGATTATCATGAGATGGCATATATATAAATATATAAATAATGGATAACTTCTGGTAACTTATGAATTGGTTCAGAGTTCTGTGAAGTTGGACTTCTGTATGAAAGTTGATGAATTTGGGGAAATTCTTCATTTGTAATATCTGTCTTATACAGTGCTATCACAATATTCAGGCTCTGAGTCTGATAAAAGATTTAATAAACAGCCTTAAGAACTACCAGCTGTCTCATATAGATCCTAGCTCTTCTGCCTTTGGTTCTCCTACATTTGTTTTATTGGGATGTGTGAAATTACCCTCAGAAAAGGAAATTTATCTTCCTTGTACTTAACAGCAAGGACTCTGAATCAGTGCTTCAGTTTCCTGTAAACTGGAAACCTCACAAAGTTAATGATTTGAATTGGATGTTCTCTTTGGAACTTGGCTGGACTCTGCTGGTGTTGTGTGGGCCAAGATGTCTTTATGTCTAGAAGACATTTTGAGTTGCAGGTTTTGAGAGCCCAGTTTGTGGTTTTCTGTCAGGGCTCTCCTATGTGCTGTTTCTTTTCTGTGACCATCAAACATGGATATAGGAAGAACACATGTAGAAGCCATGTCCTCATTGTCGCCCTGACTGTGCTCTGTCTTTTAGGCATGTGATGGTGAGGACGTCCCCCAATCACAAGTACATATTTACATTGAGGACCCACCCATCAGTGGTTCCAGGATGCATTGCATTCAGCTTACCTCAGGTAACCGGAATGTGTTCTCTTTACCTGAAAAGTTGCAGGAATCAACTCATTTTAAGCAAGCATTGCCCTCTACCTATATTGATTCATATTGAAGAAAACCACCTAGATGTTGCACACAGAATTTAAAGATATATTCTGTTTTGAAAAAAGTATTTATTTTACTTATAAGGAGGGCACTCATGCCACAGTGGAGGCCAGAGAACAGTTGTCAGAAGTCAGTCTGTCATGTGGGTCCTGGGGCTCAAGTTCATGTCATTAGGTTTCATGGCAGACACTTTAACCTTCTGAACCATCTCACTGGCCCTAAAGATACAGCTTTAATTTGTCAACTATTTATAGTGATACCTTTATATTATCTTCAGTTTTTTTGAATTAAAAAAAAAAAAAAGTCTGAGGTATTATCATTTAGCTATTGGAAAAGGTGTGAGGTTCTTTTAACATCAAATCCTAGGGTAACAGAAAAGATATAAAACAACACATCTTTATATTATTTATAAAATTGACATCTAATAATAGGGGTTTTATAATGCAGTACTATCCGACCTAACCTGTGAAGAGCAGTTGTCGAGACTGCTACGATCTAGCTTTCTGGGCTTCTCTAGAGCTGGGAAGGTATAACTGTGGGCAGACTGTGAGGACTCCACAGTCATGATGCCCAGTGCTTACCCCCAGTACCACAGATGCCGCCTGACACAGATGACCCACATTCCTAGCAATGTAAAAAGCAAGATTTGTTTCTATAGATTAAAATTTTGAGCTATATGAGACCCTGACCCTGTCTCAAAAAATAAATAAACTGATTAATTAGCTTAGTTAATAGTTTAGTTAATATAGTTTAATAAAAAGTTTGGGCTATCCCTGGGTTTGCCAGCTTTGAACAGAGCTCCAGGCTAGCTAGGGCTATAAATTGAGACCCTGTCTCAAAAAACAAGAACAAAATCCTCCCAAGATACACTCCAAGCATCGTGGAATGTGGTAACTGATTAAATTCTCAGGACAAACACTGCATACCAGTACTATCATCCAAAGACAGTCTGCAGGTAAAGTCTAGAACCTCAGAGTAACTGCTTTGTGTCCCAAAGTCTAGATTGACTAGCATGCTGCTAAATGTCATCTTAGCCAGAGAGAAGGTGGGTTTTGTAGAGGGTCTCTTAGGGGATATGGGGCAGAGGAAGAAGTGTGACCCCAGGAAAGAGGTTGGAAAGGAAATACTCATTGCACATGTTCATGGTGTGGTGCCTTTGAACCACTGCCCTAGAACCCGCTGTGGTCACATGAGTGGGTTTTCAGCCAGAAGTTATTTTTCCCAGAATTCTATGCAGCGCTATCAGTAATAACTGATTTTAAATCTGACAAGGTATCCCTGAATTCTTACCTAAATGCATTCTATTTCTGTCTCCTGCCAGTATAGTCAAGACAGGTGATTGGCTCTAAGCACCCGAAAATCCTTTGGGCAGATTGCACAGAGTAATCCTGACCAGTTCATGGTTTAAGTCCCAGATTAAGTTTCAGTGTGGATCATCTGACTAGTTTTAGTTTAATTTCATGAATTTAATTTGTTTTGTGGTATTATAGTAAATCAGCCACAACTAACTGCATTGGTGGTCTAATACAGAATCATCTGCTGTAGTGAAGACTGTGAGGTGTATTATGTTGTACAAAACTTTGCACGCTCTGGATAGCTTTGCTGAAGGAGGGCACACTGGGCATGGTGACATTCGGTGGCATATGCTAATTCTAAGAGAGGAGGCAGAAAGATCTCAAGTTCTAAGGCCAGCCTGGGCTACATAGTCAAGCTTTGTATATTTTCTATAAGATATAATCTTCATTCATTTTTGGGTTATCTGTAAAAAAGGAACCACACTTTGGTTACCTTAGAATGAAATTTTAAATTATAATAAAAAGAAAAACAAAAATTGATAAAAATTTAAAATATATTCTCTCATAGTTCTGAAAGCTGGAAGCTTGCAAAAGTAGCACAGAGGCAAGCTGCCTCTGAGAGCTTCCAGAAGACTGGCCATGCACAGTCTTTGGCTGGCATCACTTCAGTTTCTACCTCTGGCATCACATGGTGTTCTCCTTGTGTCTCCAGTCATTTTGGCTTAGGGCTTATCCTAATGCCGTCTGCAAAGACCCTGATTATATATAAATACAGTTAGAGTCACACACCCTGGTAGCTAAAGACTGGCGTTTTGGGTGTGAGTGGGTGTGGGGGTCTCAGTTCAGCATATAACAACATACTGTGTCTTGGTTTTATAAAGTCTTTCTGAAGTTCATAGCTATTCATCTTTTTTTCATTTCTCTGATTTTGATCGACTTGATTTTAACTGTCCTTTTTTCCCTCTTTTATAGCGAAAATGGGCTGGACTTTCTATTGGGCAGGACATAGAAGGTAGGTTTGGGTTGTGTTTGTTTGTTTGTTTGTTTGTTTTTGTTTTTT